>OX411544.1:39149918-39472418 GCA_948146395.1 Fragum whitleyi
ACAGAAAAAACGCGAGTTGCGCCTGTCTGCAAAGCTTTATCAGGCGTAGTAATCTATACCTTGGGTGTTAGTTGCATTTGGCGGTCTCAGCGCTATAAAGTGAGCCTACCGTTCGATATTTTTCCTTTGAAGTGAGTTCGGAATGTGGCTTACGATCCCTATAGGTAA
This sequence comes from Fragum whitleyi, assembly GCA_948146395.1. Taxonomy (NCBI): domain Eukaryota; kingdom Metazoa; phylum Mollusca; class Bivalvia; order Cardiida; family Cardiidae; genus Fragum; species Fragum whitleyi. The sequence goes on from OX411544.1 coordinate 39,150,087, forward strand.
ATGGAACCCTTGGTTTGCCTCGCCTGAAAAAAGCCTTACTAAAAAGATTCAAATATTTGAGTGCATGCCTTCACATGTCACCTTGCCTCTTTTTAAACTAGGCCTTCGGCGCATTTTGGCTTTGATTGTCTAGTTAAACATAAAAGCTTCACATGTTTTGTTAATTGTTTTATTACTCTGTAACATTTCGACCTATGATCTGGTTAGGGGTCCCGGTCATTGAATAAAACCCTTCAAACCTTTGAAAATTGTACATTTTGATAATCCTCAGCAGTCCTATGCGGGATAAAATTTCATTGCGCACAACAACACTGGAAATCCTCTACAGACGAAAGCGTGTGATGCCTTATGTCAAGCTCTAGCCTCGAGAAAATATTGGCCATATATTACAAAGGGTTTTTTGCATGTCCGTAATGTAGGGATATCGGTAGTTGTTGTTGTTGTAGTTTACGATGCTTTTTTGTAAGGTAGAAAGGCTCAAGTTGGTTGGATAATGTCAAGAGGAGAGCAATGTCAATTTGTTGTTATTTTAATAAAACATAGAATATAGTATTAAGTCTCATAGATATACAAGTTCTTAAACGTTCTAAAGAGTTACAAAGACAGATTTGAATTATCTTATTTTCAGAAACACAAAGTCCAAATTTCACAAATACGATTCGAAATGTTTTCAGCACACTGTCTTTAACACAGAGTTATAAAGTCCTCAAATTGATGAATTACGTTGACTGACACAAAGTCATTGCACACAGTTAGTGTTCTTTTGTTCTTGTGTGTGTGTGTTTTCCGTTTATTTATCGTCGCTACCGTAGCACATGCCCATATGAGCGACGCCCCCAGAAGACGGTTAGTTGTTACGGGGGATAGTGCAAGGATATATGACGCAACTACTTCTGAGATCCGCCATGGTTCTTTAACGTGCTCGGTGTAAAGCACCGTCTCACGGGGCCTCGGTTTAACGTCTCATCCGAAAGACAATTAGTTTTGTTAGTGTACCAGCCCGGGAATCGAACCCACGCGGTCGAACTTCAATGGTTTTGAAGTCCGGTGCTCTACCATCTGAGCTAATCGGGCTGGTTATGGTCTTGAGTCCGTGTGCGCCTATTTATATGTTCTTACAAGAAAATGAGTCCAAAAGACTAAGCCTTGATAAAAACATGTTACAGGAAAAATAGATTGTTTAACTGCCAAACCATCAGGATTATAACAAGTGCTAAGTACGTGTTTTACCACAGCTGATTGCTATAATCTTTTGGTTTGTCTGGCAAACATCTTATATTCACAAAACACAAAAGAAGGTTTTAACACTTTTCTTGATACAGATTAATTCTGCTTCTCAAGAAATAAGATACATTTTTAATAATCAACAAAGAATTTAACCCTAATTAGTGGCACAATACATACCTTATATCATTTAAACATATGTGTGGTATGCAGTGACTTAGCTTCACATCATTTCACCCCTGCATATTTCGTTTTAAAAAAGACATGTTTATAAATAACATTTCAAGATAGATACCGACGTCTCTTGGTCAGCTTTTTGACTTCAAACATAACTTTATCAAGGTATTGTTTCAGCATGGTAAGTGTAAGTGGAAAGTTCTTGACACGTGATTTAAAAAGACGTCACAGCTAAAAACAGCAGTGACTGCACAGTTAAGGTCACCCATCCACGTGCATTGCTTCAGAAACGTCATCGGCTGATCAAGGGTTTCTATATTTAGGTTCGAGTTGGTCTAGAATTAAATTATATAAATAGGCATAATATAGGACTAATTACTCAAAATCTGTAAACAAGATATCGTCTTATTTGTAGAATTCAAGTTCCTGTGATTCGGACGCTACAAAGGGGGTGTAGTTGTCCACTACATTGAATCTTTTTGGATGCAGAGTGAGGGTTCTTCGAATCACCTTATTCACTCTGGACCCTCCACTGTGGGTGTGACAGTACATTCACGAGTACACCTGGCCCAGCATTGCACTTCGAGTCGAATTGGATGATTTGAATGGTTGGTCAATCGTTTCTGATTTGGTCCTACATATACTCTGAACTATAGAATCCGACCAGATGCACCACAGATGCCCAGATAAAGTCTACACAGTGTATGATCGGAAGTGTACAGTTTACTTTTTGGAATCGTTGATTGTGGTTTGCCTGACAGTTTAATCACTTGAGACGCTTATTGATTGAATGGAGTTTTACGTCGTTTTTAACATTGTTTCAGTTATATCGCGGCGGTTGGAGCACCTAACAATGAATTCCTGGTATTTCTCTCACCAGTACAACCATTACATCCTTTCCAAGCCTCTAGCTGCCTACTCACAAAGGTCTACGATTATCAACCCGTTGGTTAGAGTCAATTAGTCGGAAAGAATGAGTGCCGCCGTCGGGAATCGAACCCGAGACCTTTAGATTGACAGTCCGACGCGATACCAACTGCGCTATGACGGCGGCTATATCGCATTGAAGCGATTGACTGTCGTAGTAAGGTAGTAAGGTAGTAAGGTATTATCTGTGCGTGTGTTTGTGCGTGCGTGCGTTGCTTCGAGAAGGGGAGATCAAACCAAGTTACTAAATGTAAAATAAAAATTGAATATGTCAAGTAATTGCTCTGCGTATTTCAAGTGACGATACAATGTCGTTTATTCAACGACTTATTTTAAACTGGTGTTTTACAGAGATCACTTTAAGATTCATTCTCAGTACTAAAATATCAGCAAACAATCATTTATTCAAATGATAAATTGTGCTATTTTATTATCATTTTTAAAATACATATAATCAACATTTTGATTTTGCAAAAACCCAAGTCTACCTAAGAAAGCGTTTACACTGTATGTTTAAGCAGATGTGAAAAAGCACATGTTGAAAAGCGTATCTGTCTTTTTGCATTTACACTGTATGATTTAACATATCTGCTTCAGTTGACCTCGGTCATGGCTGTCAGTCATTTTCAAGATCAAATAGTGTATTGTATTACTGGAATGATGAGGGAATATTTTATCGCTCACCGAAACCAAATGTATATTTAAACAATTAAATTTTATTTATGTTCATCAATATTGGGCTGTTCTGATTGCCTTGAAATTGGTTTCATTGTGCAATGAAAGCAATTTTGAGTATGCAGCTATTTTTTAAGTTTCCGCGAAAAGTAATCAAATTAAAAATAGATAATATTATTAACTAATCTTAATGAGTTTTGCTTCATGATTTTAAGATATGAAGAGAATATTTTTAAATTTCATCGAGGTATGAAACAAAAAATTCCTAATCACACTCACACATGAACCCGCTTAGCATATTTGTTCAGTGTGATTATGTTTTTAATTTCACGCCTCAATGAAATCACCAAACAGTCTCTTTTCGTCACTTAAATGATAGTAAAGACATTGAAATATAGCCTAATTAATTTATTTGAATGGCTTTCTCCTGCTTAAGTTGTCTTAAAGCTGGTAAATGGTCACAGAATTTTCTGTTTCTGCAATAAATCATTTGATCTCTTTTCTGAACATTTGTTTCAAAAAATATTTTATTTCTAATTTAATTTGAGACTCAAAGTGACAATAAAAACGAATTACTCTTCACAATTTAATACTTGATATATAACCATCACATTTTCGTCGCGTCGCTTATTTATTTTAAAGCACCGGTCTCTCGATTGAGAGGAGCCTGGAATAGTTTGATTCCCAAAAATGCCATTGATCTAGCTTCATTCTCTTACTTATCTGTAACATTTGGTGCCAGTATTTTAGGATTTCACAGGAGGTAGAATCGAGAGGGAGTTATAAGAACTTGATATTAACCATGTAAATTGAATAGGCATAAACAAACTAATTCAAAGGTAGAGAATTATTTTATAGGTGATCAGGCTAGCGATTAAGTACAGTAGAATGACAATTCTAAATTAATTTGGGCCACAAATATTCCTGACATATAGACTGATTATGGTCAATATGTTCTGCAAATTCCTGATAGGTTAGTAAATTGCAATGGGTTTTTAAACATATCATTTTTCAGTTTTATTATTATAATTATTTTTCAATAAGCTAAGTACCACTGGATTTGTATTTACTGAATTAAAAATGCATCGTTATCCCGTCAACATGTATTACAGATCAACGAACATCTCGATGTTTGTTGCGACTGGTATTGATCTCAGTCAATAGGATTATCGATTTACGTTCTGCTTGACTACCCATTAAATACCCGATAATGTCCAGTTCGGACCTGACCTAGGATTGAGTAACATTTTACGGACCAACCTGTGGATCGATATACATGTAAGTAAATTCTTTTTTATCGTTTGGTATGTATATAATTACCGTGTCTCGACCTTAACAAGCCCTGCGTTCAGTATGACAAAACGGTGCAAACTGTTTTCCAACTATACCCCGCTTTGCATGCAAATGCAAAGCAGGGTATAATTTGAAAACTGTTTACGCCGTTTTATCATCCTACACGAAGGGCAGATTTTAGATAGATCGTCGATGGGCGAACAAAACCTCGTAACTGCAGCTTAATCAAGTGTTTATTGTTTTGCGGTTATTTAAATGTTGTACCTCTAATCTGATAATACTTATTATTACAATAATTGTATCAATTAACTTTAATCATGGTCGTATTTATGCACGCAATTCATCTTTAGAAAATCTTTTGTAAATTTGGAAATTGTTCAAAACATTTAGTCAATAACAATACTTCAATGTTTATCAAATTACACGAATGTTTAAAACAGTCTTCAACTCTTTTCTGAAGTTGATTTCTATGGGGTCCTACAGAAGTTTGCAAGTTTGCATTAGATAGTTTTGATAATCCTAGCTATGGGCCAACTTATTTCTCGCCCGAAAGGGTCCCGATTTTGATGTTTTTCAGCCGGGCCACAATTTGAAACCCGGCCCTGTGTTCCGGCTGACAAGATGCTACAAACTGTTTTCAAATTATACCCGTTTTTGCAAGCATGCGCACGCGCAAAGGGGGGTATAAGTAGAAAACGGTTTGTAGCATCTTGTCAATCGGAACACAGGGCCGGGTTTCAAATTGTGGCCCGGCTGAAAAACAACCAAATCGGGCCCCGCCCGGGGGAGAAATAAGTTGGCCCTATATATTCTTATATCGAGGCTTCAGTGCAAGACTGTACTAAGTGTATATACAATGTATATACACTTAGTACACTCTTGCGCTAAACCCTCGATATGTGAGTCTCAGACTCGCAAAACCTGCATCCCTAAAAAGCCTATCGGAATCGCTATGTTCGAACCCCATCTACAGAAATCCTGGATAACGCCATTGACATAATAAGGTCAACCTTATAAGATGAAATATTTGGATAATGTATTGATTTAAGATCGACTTAAGATACCAATACACATTATTTTAACGTTACAGTTAACAACATCGAGAAATTGACTTTAATCTCTATCATAACCACTCCAAGTCACTCGCTAAGCGCACCATTCATTCATTCCAAACACTCACTCAAGCCGCTCGAAAACGCTCCAACTCACTTAAAAATATGGAATCAACAACGCCATTCAAAATAAATAAAGCTAGGAAAAAAAATCGAGAATTCACTGACATAATTCAAGTTGTAAGCGCATGATATGTTCTTGAAAAAAATAGGCAGTTATTTATCGAACTTGTTTGCATGATTAATTCAAGGGAGGTAATAAATATCACTACTTTTGTTTTATTCAAGGGAGATAATAGATATCACTACTTTGGTGCGAAGTTATATACAAAGCAGAATCCTCGGGCTTCAAACTCGGATGTGTCCTTTTGCACGTAACTCCTCCCAAATTAGACTTTCTTCATTGACAAATCACGGCGAAATAAAAGTTATTTCGTTATCATACATGTAAAGGTTCATTTCAGACCTTAATCCCAAGTACAACAATGACTTCACAGCGTAGACAGATCTTATCCTACGGGGACAACAACAATCTACTGCCCGTTACAATAAAGGACAAATATAAACCGAAAGGAAAGAGTTTTATGGAGGAATGGGAGGAGAGAAAAGAACAACTACGTAACGGGGACTCTCGGAACCAAGCACATGTAAGTCATACGAGTGTTACACGACTCTACTTTCAGCGTCTTTCAAAAAACAACCGAAACTTTGCTGACGCCGTCATTATCATGATTATAGACCTATGTGGAATAGCAGCTGGAGGCTAGGAAAGGATGTAATCGTAATTCTTGTGAGAAATACCAGGAATCCATTGTTAGGTGCTCCAGCCGCCGCGATATAAGTGAAAAAAATATTGAAAGTGGTGTAAAATCCCATTCAAATAGACAAACAAACAAATCGTCCCACTCTGAGATTTAGCAGGGTTTTAATGGGCGCAGGTTTTGTGAGTCTGAGACTCTTAAATATGTGGTCAGGACTCTCAAAACTGCCGATGCTTGTCCGCAAGACCCTCTGAGGATGAACTTCAGAGATGAATCGAAGACCAGTCTTCAATTCTTCTCTGAAGTTGATACTTCAAAGTACATATCTCTACAATACCTTATATGGCTCCATCAAGAGAAAATTTAACATCAACCCCAAACATAGTTATAATAATGATAATAATAATAATAATAATGATGATAATAATAATAATAATAATAATAATAATAATAATAATAATAATAATAATAATAATAATAATAATAATAATTATTATTATTATTATTATCATTATTATTATTTCTTTATTTAGAGAATGTAGGTCATTAAGTTTACATCATACACAAATAAATGAATGAAAAAACTTATTTACAATGAGGTCTTCTGTGAAAAAAGAAAGTAACATGACAATGCTAATGAACCGGTAACTGGTTCGATGATTTTAGAAAACAATGATATGAAATGAATATATGTCAGCAGAATTTAAATCAATTACGATACTATTGATCCCGAACGGGATTTTTATTGCATTAATATTACATGAGGATAGCTCAAAAGAAATTAGTCCGCATTTAAAGCAGTGAATTCCAAAACTTAAGTTTGGACCCATATGAGAATAACTTGGAGTCCTTGGGACCCCATATTGTTGATGTGACACTAAAACCGTGGTTTAGGATCGGTCTCATAACGCCCTTCTTGCGTTAGTGCCAAGATCATGACGCGGAAGAAGTGTATATTTTATCTTATAACTATACAAATATCCGTATGATAACATCCCGTATGATATTTTTTATGATATCACATAGTTATTTTTAGAACATGATATAATGTAGTTATTTTTAGAAACTCGCATTTCAGTTAGAAACACCGACGAAAACAAGACAAAAATAGGTTATCAGATAAATATAATACGTACTTAGTGTATTGTATGAAAAAAAAATTATCAAACTCGGTTGTGAGAATTGATAATTGTCTCGGCAGAGTCTCAACAATTTTCAATTCTCCCAACCTCGTTAGATATTTTTTTTTCATATAATACACTAAGTACATATTATATATGTCTGTACTCGTGGACCTTAGTCACAATTCTTATTTGTTGTCAACAAATCAAGTTTAATACGAAAATTTTAACTCGATATTAGCCGAGTAATTCGAAACTAATGAATTTAGATATTAGAAAAATTCGGCGAATACATCGGTTGCTAGGGAATGCTATGACGCTTTAAAACTGTTTCACTTCAAAACGAATGTTTTGTGGATTATATATACACAGCGTAACCATAACCCTGTTGAATTTAAATTTGTTTCAAAGAAATTGACAGTTTTTGGGACACTGTCCTCTATTTAACCCAACTATTCTCGTATTGAATAAGAAAAATTTAAAGATAGGATAAGATTGTCCGCCTGTGCAGACCGATCGCAGTCTTTACTGTCTACCGAAGCTTAGTGTTTAGCATGAATATATCATGAACAGTAGGAATAGGGTTTAATGGACAGTGGTTGCTATAAAGTTGCTATTAAGCGGAGGTTTCTAATGTCTGATAATCCAGTTTTAGCCAGTATCCCAATCTTGGAAGTGTGCAAGTACATCGTTGGCATTAGAACCAACCATGGATACATTTATAAATACATTGTGGATAAATTTTAAGATTTTTGCTTCAGAATATTAAATCAAAAAAGATGATGAGACAATTTGTTAATTTCATTGAGGCATGAAACAAAAAAAATTAATTGCATTTCTGTATGATTTCGCTGTTCCTGTGTGTGTTTATACAAGTTGTGATTCGGTTTTAAGTTTCTTATTTTCAGTTTTCATACCGCAATGAAATCAACAAATATTCTCTCCATCTCTTAAAAGAAATATGCAGATACTTTACGTCATTATAGAATATTGACAAAGATAACTTCAGAGATAAAATACAAATTGATTTCAATAAGAAAATAAACAACAAAAAAACACTCTACTATTGCAGAAAGTCATTTGGTGTTAGACATACTTTGAATTCAGTTACCCACCTATATAGATTGTATCGGAACAGCTTTTCTTTAATTCGTACATTTATTTTCATATATAAGAATAAACCATCAAAGGATATATTATTAAACTGTTTCTTTTACGTTTTCAGAATTCTATGAAGATTATTGTCAGTTTTCACGTGCCAACCTATATCTACGTAATGATGAACTATATCGTTCCATATTTATTCGAGAGTTATCACCCTTGGTCACAGTATTATTTCAAAGTGTTCCTTTGGTTTATAATGATGAATGGACTAGCAAATTATCTCTGTGTAATGTTATATACATCTTTCTACATAAAGACTAAAGACAACCCTTATTTATCACTAAAAGATCGGAATGGTAATTCACCGGAAACATTTGTGGATCTAATAGAAAGACAAACTTCATCAAACTCGTCAACAAAGAATCAAGTGTGTCCCATTTTTTCGAAAGACGGCGAACTCGATTGGACGTTTTGTGAAAAATGTGACTTCTACGTTCCACCTCGAACGCATCACTGCAAGTACTGTAAGAAGTGTGTTTTAAAGAGGGATCACCATTGTTTTATTGTTGGACAATGTGTGGGGTTCAAAAATCAACGATATTTCATTATGATGTTATTCTACCTTCTAGTCATTGGCGTTGTCGGTGGTTCAATAACGGTACTATATATTTATCAAGAAATTCTACCAGCCTCAAACTCATGGTTAAATCTCATTTTCCCTATTAACATTGTAAGATGGTTTTTCGGCTACGTCGATTTTCTGGAAACATTACTAGTCACACACTGTTATATATACCTCTTGTATATCTTATTGGGATTTATATATTTTCCATCTCAGTTAAAGTTCGCTATGATTGGTAAAACTATGTTAGAGCTAGCCAAGGAGCTACCAATTAGAAACTCAAACTCCTGGAAGCGAAATCTCGAGTCAGTGTTTGGTGATTGTTGGTATCTTAACTTTGTGTTCCCTATGGTGTTGATATTCAGACAGAGGGACGATGGGGTGCACTGGGAAGGTGTCAAAAAGGAACACGGGTCTATAAAATAGGATATTTAAAGATGACACCTTATGTTTCAAACTCGATCAACTAGAAAACTAGAGGTGTCTAGAAGTGTATTGGTGCTTATCACTGAAATGAATGCCAAACAAGAGGCACAAGGGGGTCTGTATAACTCCACTGGCTTTAACATGTCAAGATCTGATAACCAAGATAGAATTCAAATGACTGAAGTTCAAACGGAATTCCGACAATTCAAACTGGTGTTTCTTGTCTTCAACATTGGTTCTCTTTGAGGGCTATCATCAGTGAACTTTTATCTGCTTGTATAACTAATATACAGAATAACACGGAAGAAGACATCATCACTCAAATTTTTACCAATCTTTATACTCAAATGGTTAACTACATTTTGTTACATTCATAACCAGTCAAAATTGGTTTAGACCGATTAGAATTCCACCAAAGAAAAGAGCCAAATACGATAGAGACAACATTCACGGAGTGAAGAATAGCTCAACAAGAGGGAAACGGGAAATAATCAAGGAACAACTTTAGTGTTGCATAAACAGACTTATCTTCCTTTGACCATTTTTTTTGATAATACATCTATTCAGCTATTCATATAGATGAAAACTTACAAATAAAATTGAAATATACAGTCGAATCTGGATTAGTACATTTTACCTCGTGCAATTGTCCTCCCTACCGTGAACAGCAGCCAATTATGAAATGCAGCCAGAGGAAACTCCAAACGGTCATGTTTACTCTAAGATAAAAGTACCAAGTACAGCAACCAGTCTTGATTATACAAAAAGACCTTCACACATTTGAGCTTGTGTGTGAGATTTCCAACAATTTCAAATGTGCACAAAGCCAAGACTCCGATCAGCCTGTGCAGCCACACAGTCTGATCAGAGGTTTTTTCTACGCGCTGAATAGGTGGATATGGACCTAAAATTGCTGCTCACAACCCAAGATTGGTTTAATACACTGTGCGATAGTCCAGGCGCTCAAACGTCTGATCTTTACGCACACATGAAATTGTTGGAAATGTCACGCACAGGGTCATTTGCGTCAATGAAATTTTGTACATTGATAACCCGTTCTTTTCTTCTTTACCTATACATTAAGTATATAGAGGATATTGAATGAGTGGTCATGGAATACCGAATTTATAAAACGAGTCATTTATAAACAGGTAAAAACGAGGCTGTGCCGAGTTTTTATCTGTTTTAGATGACGAGTTTAATAAATTCCGTATTTTATTAGCACAAATTTTAAATTCTATTTATAATATGACCCGAATTTTGGTGATAGAACGAGAAAATTACGGTATTTATCAATTCATGTTATTCCGCGAAACATATAACGTCGTTTGCAAAATGACGTCAGCAGATCCATAATGATGTCTTTTTTTATCAAAAATATAACGTTGTTCTTCGTTCTTAGCTCATTTGCATAGTTATTCCACTAGTGTAATAACACTCGTGTAATATCAAAAATATCTAACGGTGTTTTTTCACTCCCGAGTAGTAAATCATATCATAAATTCTATAAGCTGTGTCGAGAAAACCCGAGGTATTGCTAAAGCCTTTGTGTCGTCGTCGTTGTCGTCGTTCGAAAACATTCTATGATATTTCTGTTTTTTGACGGCATTCATCTGAAACTTGACACACGTAATCTTTACTCTAAAACGGGATTACTCTCGGTGCATTTTGTGCGAATAAATCAACTCTTGTGACTTATGCTTCTAACCAATAATAGTATATAGCACTCAACAGCTGGGCATAGGCACATGTAGGCACTGCTCTTGTTGTAAGAGTTTAACCTTCTTTTCCTTAGATTGTTTGTATTATCCGGCACTTGCAGTCAAACGTTAAACTAGAGGCGCTTGAGCGCCTGAATCGCTCCACAGGCCTGAATATCCTGATATTGATTATTAGAGGATGATAAGGCTGTATAAAACAAGGATCATTACAGTGAAATTTGTCTGAAATCCAAAAATAAAAATTTCAACACTTACAGAATGTTACTGCACAAGTCTGGTACTTTTTCCACAAAACTTTGATTGTAGATCTTTCTTCTTTTCATTAAACAGCTTTGCACGTGCTTTCATAAGAATGAATAACAAGCGATATTGATTGCAATATATATTTTATTTATTGATGAAATATGTCGGTAATTGTTATTTAAGCATTTTTTCCACAGAGGTCAAACTCGGGTCAAATAAACAACGGTATACTTCACAAAAATTGTTTGTCATCAAAACAAAATTCTAACTAATGATGATAAGAAGTAAAATATTAAATCCAATATACTTATTCTGCCCAATGCCTTAGAGTGCAGTCAACTCAGCCCTTCCTACCCCACTCTGATCCTCAGCAGGCCACTTTACACCAATTGGCCTCATTGTGCAGAGTCACCCTTTGTTACACTAAACTGACCAATTCTCAGGGGGTATCTCAGGATCTCTATTTCACCTAATGTTTCTACACATTTAGTTTCCAACAAAGCTTATGTTCCTTCTAACCTACAATTTTTACACCTATTAAATTTAATGAGACTAAAAAAAATCATCATTTAGGTGATACCAAAAGGGTGAACAAATATTCACTTTATATGTGGAAATGTCCTCTGCCAATAAAAAGCATGCTATTCATCTAATCAAATATTTTTTGAAGTCTGATACAACTTTACAGTAATTAAATTCCGATGATATTTGGTTGAAATCCATCTGTTTAAACTTTTAAGAAAAGTTTGTTTTACCCTATATTGGATATCACACCATATAATATATCAAAAGGAATGACCTCTGACAATAAAAGACATGTTTTGCATCTGATCAAAATAATTTTTTGAAGACTGATAAAGGATCACTAAAGAATCAATCCAGTGAAATTCGGTTGATATCCATCAGTTAGATTCTGAGAAAATGATTTTCAAAGTTTTCACTATAAAACATATAAAAAATTGATCTCCGCCCATAAAATACACATTTTTCATCTGATCACAATACTTTTTTGTAGACTGATAGAGGGTCACTAAAGGAAAACTCATGTGAGGTTTGGTTAAAATCCATAAATTAGTTTCTATAAAAAGCCATCTATTACCATGTATGGAAATTAGCCGCGCCTCCTACAGCCAAGATTTTCAACCGATTAAAATTCTTTGAAGGAATCTGATAGAGGGTCATCCAAGGAACATTCCTGTGAAATTTGATGGAAATCCATCCAGTACTTTATGGAAAGAAGATTTTTAAAGTAAAAGTTTACGGACGGACGTACGGACGGCGGACACCTGCCATAGCAGTAGCCCGCTGGCCTTTTGGCCAGTGGTGCAAAAAACGTGTGCGGTTCTCTTGTTTTTTAAGTTTTTATTAGGTTTTAGATAGATTCCATAATGTGAGGTTGCTTTTATAACAAACGGAATTTACGTTTGAGTAAAATAAACAACGAAAAAATCTAGAGCAAGCAGGGTTTTTTTATGATTGCTAGATATCAGCGAGAATTTTCATTTCAAAACTTGCTTTTAATACGAGTTGACGAGAAAATAACGAAAGCCCTTAAAAACATTTAATTAACAGGTTGGGACAAAGAAGGATAAGGTTTACTATGCTAACCGTGATACAGTAAATAAGAGTTATTTCCCTTGTATTACCTCTAGTCTTTTGAAATCTCATTGAGCATGTACGTGCGATTTTCAACAATTTGAAAATACGCGCAAAACAAAAACTCTGACCAGCCTGTGCATCCGCACAGTCTAACCAGAGTCTTCATTATGCAGTTAGTAGCTAAATAAGATCTTAAAATATCTGTACAGACAATTAGGTTTTTTTATATATACACTATATGGCTGCCAACGCTACTCAATGTTTGCACCTTACGCACATTTCAAATTGTTGGAAATGTCACGCACAGGCTAAATTTTCATTGTCAGTACATAACGTCTGTACTTATCGCCTACGTCGATGGGCTACGAAAACATCGTAACTCCAGTAATGTCTAGAGCTTTAGTTTATTTTTCTAGATCACATATTTGATTTGTTGTGCGACCATGAAGATATAATTATTTCACTTTTTTATATCTCTCCGAAAGACACGGGATATTGCATGGTTGTTTCTCTTTTTCGATGTTTCAGTCCTTCCGCCCGTCCGTCTGTATCGAATTGGTATTTTCAAGAGCATAACTACGAAACATATGGATTAGATGCATTTCTGAAAATCATTCACCTGGTCAAAATCAGGATGTAACTAACTAGGAACGAGTTCATGTTAATGTTGTTATAGTGTCATCGGGATGGATTAATAATTTATTCGAATTCAGTTTTCATCTAAAACAAATACACTGCTTTATCATAGTAAAGCACGTTCGAGTGACGGGGCATCGGGCGGTAGATGACGTTTGTAATTCATGTTGATCAAACCAGGAAATTTGTTATAATGCATGTAGATCAACCATCAACCATTTCGGAGAATTATTAGGACTATATCATTTTTACCCTTTGCTGTTTAATCCCTGCTTTTTACGTGCCTGTGATTTGATGATTGAGAAAACATTGTGAAAAAAGAAGAAATTGCTTCTGACAAGCAATTTCTTCTTTTCCACACTATTTTCTACCCTACTGAATGGTTATTTTTCAAATTAAATCCACTTTAAATTTTCGTCTGTAAAACCTTTGAATTTGGACAGGTCGAAAATTTTGTAAAACCGTTACAGGAAAGTGTTAATCGTCTGTGTGAGCTTCATTCATTTCCAACGCAAATTTGCTGCGTTTATCTGTAGCCCCGTGTCTGTGGGTATTATCCATGATTAATGCCATGGCAGGGCGGGGCCTAAGTAACGGTTCATTGCATTTAAGGTTAAGGTAAATCAGGTTATATTTAAGCAACTTACTTCTACAGAGTCGACACAAATAACTCGAATCCTAAAATCGTAAATTGGTAACCAAATCCTCGTAACTTCAGCTTAAACAAGCTGAAGTTACGAGGATTTGGTAACCAAACGATGAAATGCGTTCACTCTCTCTAAGCACGTGAATCCTCTAGGTTAATCACAGTTATTTGCATGCGTTAACAATAAAGAACCCAAAGTTTTGAGAAGTAAACTCGCCAAATTACGTAACGGTTAAGCCCCGCCCTGCCAGTTCATTAATTACGCAGAATATCGTCGAGTTATTATCAGAGTTTATGTTGACAAAGTTGTATTAGATTACATACCATTATGAAGATATTGTTCAATACTTCAAATAGACTTGTAATTTGACCTATTGACTGATCGCTGAACCCGGTTAAATTCAATGATATTTACAAACCGGCCCATTGTTCGGTTATGTAATCCTGGTTAAGAAGGCGAAAGTGTTACATTTTGATATTACATTTATCATATTTGACCGGCCACGAAAAATAGGACCGTTTCCGAATTAATATACAGTATTCAGAGGATAATGAACAATCCATCATCACGAGTTAATGGGTATCGAGTCGATAACTTCTTCGCGAAAAAGATAAGTAAAACGTTCGTAGCCCTTGGTTCGACAAAGATGCGAACAAACATACATTTAGAAAAGTAACAGAGCATGTGTTTGAAATAGCAACGACGTTAGCGAAAACCACTAAGCTAGACGGGTTGTGCACTACAACAATCTGATTAAGATGAGAATCAAATTAACCAAAGTACCTAAAAGATTCTTCCACGATGAGGAAATGAGCCATTCGTTAGCTTAAGCAATTCCAATGGATAATAGGTACAGTTAACAACATCGTGAAATTGACAAGGTGAATGATTTTGGAATAATTTTGGAATCAAATGAAATGGGTGCGATGCGTGAATTTTGAGTGAAATTAAAGGGAGGCAATCCAATATCACTAATTTTGCTCAGAATTAACAAAATTATCGATGTTTATTACCTCCCTTTAATAAAATATGGATAGAAAGTCTATGGATAGCTTCCAATCTCTCCAAGGACCAACCAGACGCTTAAAATTTCTATTATATAAGTGAAATCGCGATTTCTTCTCTAGCTTTATATTTTTTTAATTTAGTTGTTGATCTTATTTATTTTATAAAGTTTTGAGCGGTTTTGAATTGTTTGATTGAGTGTTTGAAACGATTGAACGGAGCGCTGAGTGAGCTTTTTAGAATGTTTTTGAATTAGATAAATGTAAATTTCACGAGGTAACTAACTGTATGGCTGTTCGAAGTGATATTGAAACATTTCGATTTGCTTTTCATAGAAATAAAAAGATACACGCGTACTGAAGTTACGTCCCTTACACCGGCTAGGTTGTTCTAATTATTTTATTTTAAATACAGAAGGTTTCAACGACGAAAACTAAAACCCCAAACTAAATTGTTCTAGCCATAGATATGAAAAAAGAGAAAAAAAATCATATCACTTCTCGTGGTGTTACATGGAAATTTAAATTTTTATGCTACGAGAAAGTTAAAAGTAAAAGTGGTTGTTGTTAGGCTAAGAGTGCACGGTAGATAAATCTAAATAAGTTATTGAAAAAAAATCGACAATAGGACACCTAAAAATGTACAATGAAAAGTAAATATATCCAGTCAACACGTTTTGTTAATTTTATTAGGACGAAATACACTTTCCTCATTTTTCGTCCAAAAATTTAAATTTGTAATAAGCACTGCACCGATGATTCCCCCTTTTGTCGTTCCTTTATTTTTGAATAAAGTTTTATTGTGTCAATGTGTAAGCCTGTCCTGCATTCAGGATGATAAAAACGGTGCGAACTTTTTGCGATTGATACCCCGATTTGCATCATTAGTACACGTGCAAAGCGGGGTACTATTAACAAACATTTTGCATTGTTATGTCATCCTGAATTCCGGCCTGGTAATAAGGTCATGGCCGGGTCTCAGAAATTTGTACAAATATTTGATGAAATTATACAACATAGCTGAAGTAGCATATAATTTCAATAAATCATATTTTATCATAACGGCCTTCCATTTCAGTAAACGTAATAAAACCATTAACGTTGGTTTACCCACAATTATCGTATTTAATGGTCCCATATCCGCTATGTAATTATGACATGTCCATAGAAATGGATGTTGTAAATCAATGAAATTTAAGAAAGTGGACCCGTACTAGTTCCGCAACATTTCGGACCTCAAGATCTTTCACAATGTTAACCAAGGTTTCCTAATGAAAATCATCAGGAAACCTCGGTTAACACTATTTAAGTTCATTACTTCTAAAATGTTGCGCAGCTGTTACGGGTTCACTACCTTAAATCATAACTTCGATTCATACGAGCAAATTCTTCTTTTACACAAGTCTTCCCAAAGAATTCATTTGAAGGTAGTAAATTTCGGAAAGGTCTAGTAAAGATTGAATTCATTCGGGGTAATATGAAATAGAAATAAGACTTGAACAACTATGCAAAAAAGATTGAAATGATGCAAGTCATCAATAAATGGTTCATAATACTTTTGAAAATAAATTTGATAAACAACTCTGATTAAATAAAAATACTTAGGTGAAATCAAGGATCTGGCTGCCTTTATTCTGATCGTTGTCTATACAGTTAGTTACATCGTGAAATTGACATTCATCATCTTGAAGACCATTCTTAATCGCTCACTCGGCGCTCAAACCATCCATTCTCAACACTCACTCAAACCATTCAAAAACGCTCCAAAATGACAAAAAATAAGTAAGATCAAAAACTCCATTCAAGATTAATAAGGTTAGAGAAATTCGCGATCTCGCTTAATCAATTAAAATTGTAAGCGTTTGGTTGGTCCTTGAAGAAATATGAAGTTGTTTATAGAAAGTATATGTCTAATGTTTTAAAGGGAGGTAATAAATATCGCTAATTTTGTTCATCCTGAACAAAATTAGCGATATTGGATTACCTCCCGTTAATTTCACTCAAAACTCACTCGTCGCGCTCATTCAATTTCAATTCCAAAATCATTCAAAACTATTCGCCATGTCAATTTCACGATGTGGTTAACTGTACCTCATGTGAAAGTTAGGATATCAAGTGTTTCGTAAGATCATTTAGTAGATCTATCATGATAATTACATGGCAGTAAGAAGGGGCCTGTTTTACTTAACATCTTACGATAAATTCTTTGCGTAAGTCAAAAATCAAACTTGCATCTATAGTAGTAACTAAATATGGTATTCTGCCATGCATCATCTCATTGGAATCGTCATCTAAAATCGATTCCAATGAGATATTGCAAGCCAGAATCTAACAATGAAAGAAAACACCAGGTAAGATTTGTGATTTTGACTTATGATAGTTTTTTTCGTAAGATGTTTGATAAAACGAGCCAAAGGTCCACTGATTTTTTTTCAAAAGTAAAAAAGGACAATTGAAAACCTGTACTGTGTTCTTTTGAAACAAATTATAATATTTTAATTGTAGTTGTGTCCATCAATATTCCTGCGTTCTGACTAAAAAGTTTGTTTTATTCCCTAATGAAAAAAATGGAGTACGCAGCTGTTTTGTAAGCTTCCCCAAAAAGTAGTCACGTAAGAAATTTGTATTTTAACTGACAAATCTTTACAGTTTTGATTCATGTTATTAGATTATAGGATTTGAAGATAATATTTGTTGATTTCATCACTAAAACATCACATTTATGTATGAATCTGCTTTGCGTATTCATTCAGTGAATTTTTGTTTTTAGTTTCATACCTCGATGAAATCAACAAATACGCTCATCATCTGTTTCTGTTCATGTTCTGTTAGCAATGGCTAGATTAAATAATAAGTAAAATAATTTTTGTTACCTAGTAATCTGCCATTTGGAAAGCGCTCGCGGTACGTTCAAGATAGATCGCTCACTAGAAAGCTGTTTGTTGCGAGCGTTTTCAATATACTGATTGCAGGACAAGTCAGCCTGCACAAAGGTGGGTCTTTTCGGACAGCGGTAATCATCAAACATTTTCATAGACTTATTCATCCATTTTCATGCTTATAAGATAGAGAATTTCTATAATTAATCTGTTTTAACAGATTGGGAAGAACACCCCTCCTTTTAAATACTAAATATTATCTCTAGAAGAACGCTTATAAATTTTCAAGAATACCGTAATAGCCCGTAAATGTCATAAACAAATTTACACCATCTTAATATGGAATATTAAGTGAGGACCGCCCATATATCGTGGTCACGTGATACACGTGACATTTTCAAGATGACGTGGAATTATCAGATTTGACCGCAGATTGCGTGGGTCAACGCATCATAAACCTTGAGTTTACCTGTATGAAGTTAGAGGTCGAACTGACCCTTGTAGCATACCTCACCTGGGCAGGTTTATTTACAGACTATTGGAACGAGGAAGCAGATATGTATAGAAAATCAATATTTTTTGTATAATGGCTCACCGTATTACAGGAAGTTTTCTACTCTACGTCCAAAGATAAGGACGTTCGCGAAATTCTTACGAAATTGTAGAGATACTTGCACGATTGCTAACGAGTCAAGCGGATACCATTTTAAATGCAGGTTGGAAAACGTTTAGAATATTGATAAAGACTTTTTCACTTATACATGAAAGGAACTTGTATAATGCTTTGTATGTTTGTGCAAGGACACAAAAACAACAGCAAAAAAGCAACATCAAAAACAAAATCCAAATACTGGTAAACTCTTTATTCTTGTTTACTTTCTTTGCCCGAGGTTATATAACTTTTCTCATTCCCTATTCAAAATTTTGTCATATTTCAATTTGAGATTAAAGCCGTAATATTCTGTTAAATACTCATTTTGATGCATTTAAATAAAAGATAACATTAATAAGTTGTTATAAATGACTACTTATTATTATCATCTTTTATTTTCATACTTTTAAATTTAAAATTTGAGAAAATTCTCAGTTGAGCCTGAGAAAACTTTTATTACCTCGGGCCCAGATGAAATTATGAGGACGTTGTGACAACTTTTAAAGTTTAATGAACCAAAAACCTTTTCGCGAGTTACAGTGATTTGTTGAAACAACGCTCTTCTAATGTCTGCTACACACGTTTTATCGGCTCTTTTAATGGTAGTGTTACCAAATAGTCTCCTATAATTCTAAATAAGAATTGTCACATATATTCTTTTATGCTGTAGTTTTATCCTTTTGTACATTTGTAAAAATACATATATATATGTGAATGAGACTTTAATAAACTATAAAATCGTAAATCTATTAGTCCTTTTGGATTATTCTTTTACCAGTATCCTCGAAATTGATACGTCTAACTGTTAAAGTAATATTCTATTCAATTATCGTAATAAAATGTGTCGAAAAGTAGAAATATGCAATGACCGATTAGGAGCTGGTTTCAGTTAATTATAGTTTGAAAGTATGGCCAACGAATAACTCTCATTTGATATAACTAAAAAAAAACTATGTGAAGTGTTTAAGTTTGTGTCTCGTTAAGAGCTTGTGTTAACAAAGATGTTTACACCAATGAGTATGTTTGTATGAACAAAGAATGTAATTATGTTTGTAAGTACAGATCTTATCTATATAGATACGGAAGCTGGATATCAGCCAGATAGGTTATATAAATATTATGGCGATTAAAGAACTTCTCACATTTACCCACTTAAGATCTGGCCTTCACACACCATAAGAACCCTGAGCATTTTCTGATTAAATATAACAACACTTTTTTGAAAGGTTACTAAATTACACAATTTATAATCTAGGATTTAAGACACCTTTAGATGAAATATATGCACAAGAAGGTGTCATTCCGCTAAAACATGTCGTGAATGGCTTGGTCTGAAGGCCGAATATTTGTGTAAAAAGATTTCGTCTTATGATAAGCAATTCATTTAATAGACGATACACAGCAAATTTTACGACTTTGAAACCATGTGTATATGTTGAAATAAGAATATAAGAAAAGGGGTGTTGTCTTTCCATATTTTCAATTACCGCGTACATTTAATTTATGTTCGCAAAAGTAAATCAAGAAGACATATATATTCTTTCCTTTTTTCCCTTTGTCTTTATTTCTTTAGTTATTTCCATTTAGTTCTTTACCAGACCTTTTGATGCCCGTACCTTAATTGCTTTGCAGTGAAAGAAATGAAAGGTATGAATATATAAAGTAATAAGAATATGACCACAAATACTATTGGCAAACTGTTCAAAGCATCCTTGTAGAAATTCCGTTCTTAAATTCAATCTTATAAAACATGAATAAATTGTTTTAAGGAATATGTGTTTTATTTGAGGTCAGAGCTGCCTTTTAAATGATGCACATGTAAAAGTTATAAGCATCTCAACCCTATATATAAATATATTTCTTTATCAATGAGAGGTTATGTAAAATGAACAAAACTATCTTAAATTTGGTTATGCACACAAGCGTTGTTTGAAATCTTATCAATAATATCTCAATCAGGATATAGGAACGGGTAATTCATTATGCAAATTTCATTTCAATTTATTCTGGTATTCTGCATATCTTCGCTTACATGACAGACCCAAAATTAGACGAAATTAACACGATTTCGCATTCATTGCATGGCAGCTGTTTACAAGAAAACTGACACTTTCCAAAAACAGACCAGACTGTTAGCATTTATTGTAGCCTAAACAGTTGTTTAATTTCTCAGAAGGTTGCGACTCATTTAAAGAAAACTGACAAAATAGAATTATCGCCCCAACCTCCAGCCTTCCATAACAATCGACGGCCGCGGTGTAATATCAGTTTATGGTCTCTTACGAGCGAGTTAATTTTCACACTGCGTCGTGGAAAGAAGATCCGTATTTGGCATTGGGTGTTCCGAATGGTCCTCGCTTACCAAGGTAAGAAGATATCGACTCAAACTTTTCGCGAAGTAATTGTAGTCTCTGAGCAATCAGCATTATTTATCTTATAACTATACAAATATCCGTGTGATAACATCCCGTATGATATTTTTATGGTACCACCTGGGTATTTTTAGAACAATAGCATAATATAATTATTTTAGAAACTTACATCCCTGTTAGAAAAATCGATGAAAACAAGGCAACTAGAGGTCATAAGATAAATATAATACGTACTTGGTGTATTGTATGAAAGATATCTAACTCGGTTGTGGGGATTGACAATTGTCTCGGCAGAGCGTCGACAATTATCAATTCCCCCATACGTGACCTCGTTAGATATTTTTTTCCATACAAAACACTTAGTACGTATTATATATATTTGCAATAACAACGAATCGATATAACGACCAATCGTTAATACTCATACACATGGTCTATGATATTGTCAATTCTTTGGATTGAAGATTTGTCCATTGTTTTGGTCAATGTTTCTGATTGTCTATATGCCAGTTTAAACATACGAGTCCATTTTCTTTTGGTAAGAATTGATATTTATTGTCGTGCTTATATTAGATATTGCCTAAAAAAGAATTTTGTCGCATTTAAACTATTGAAGAAACATCCGTTCTATTGACAGCTTATTTTACATTATGTAATTTCCTCTTGGAAAAAAGGGAATTTTCTGGGTCAAGAAACAAGAAACGAAAGCTCATTACTTCTTATTGAAATTTGAAATCTGTAAAATACACGTTTTCACATCTTTATTTCCTTGATCACAATCTTAAATCTGAAAATACTTTAAACTGGATGATTTACAAATGTTTCAGACAGACAATGTGATCTTTGTAAGTGTATGTAGCGCATTACCGTGCGGAAAAAAAGAAATAATGGTTAAAGATTTAAAACTGATCAATTACGTCTTCAACATTTCATATGGAAGTGAATCCCATTTTAAAATGGCACTGCTCAAAAGAAACGAAAAGTGATCGACTGGTATTATTCGGGGTCATAGAAAGGCCGGAGTGTCCCTAGTTTAGTATGAAGGGCCAGATTGCGACCACTTGAGTGGGGCGACGCTTCCATATGTCACCTTGTTCAATACTGCCTGTAATTTCATGGTATTGTTCAAAATCTGATCGCATCATAGGATCCAACACCCTGTCGTAAACTAATTGATATGAAACTGTTTGAAGCTATTTGTACGACGGTAGAGCTAAAGAGAGGGGGAAATGGATTAAACATTATACTATTTCAATATCACTTCTATGAATTCTGAGATATGGTAATTCATTGCAGCATTAAAAGCACAAATTTTATATCTATTCATAATATGACCCGAATTTTTGCGATAACTCATCAAATCCTCGAAATTGAACATTGCAATTTTCAGCGAAACATATCACGCTTTTAAACTGACGTCACAATTTATACATTATGGCGTCATTTTCTAGGTTACAAAATAGCGTCGCTTTTCGCTCAGGGCTCATTTTCATATTTTTTTCACTAGTGTAATAACACCCGTGTAATATCAAAAATACTCAACGGGGTTATTTTGAACTCCCGCGACAGAGGTCATATTGTGAATTCATTAAAGGTTGAGAAAAAACCATTATGGACGAACTGTGTCACAGAAACTACTTTATCTTACTCGGAAATCTGTTTTCAGCAAATCATATCATTATCTGCGCATTTGGCAAGATAGTATATATTTTGCGCAAATGAACACAAAAATCGAGCAAATAATCCATAGGTTGTGAACGTTCTACTTCTTTGTTTGTATTTGCGTTTTTTATCGTCGCCACCGTAGCACATACCGATATAAGCGACTCCACCAGAAGACGGTTAGTTGCTACGTGGACAATGCAAGGATACATTACGAAACTTGTACTACTACTACTGCTACTACTACTACTACTACTACTACTACTACTACTACTACTGCTACTACTACTACTACTACTACTACTACTACTACTACTACTACTACTACACTACAACTACTACTACTTATACTACTACTACTACTACTACTTATACTACTACTACTACTACTACTACTACTACTACTACTACTACTACTACTACTACTACTACTACTACTACTACTTCTACTACTACTTCTAATAATAATAATAATAATAATAATAATAATGATATTAATAATAACAATGATAATAATAATAAAAGCTTTATTTAAAGAAGGTAGCACATTAAGCTACCATTATACAAACAATACAATGGTGAACTTATTTACAGTAAGGCCTTCTATAATAACATGAGGTAATGATCATTATATACACTCACGCATTTGAAATGATATATGTAATGATTTAAAATTATGATAGTAAACATAAATATGAAACTTCGGTGAGATCCACCATAGATCTTTTACGTGTTCGATGTATCAACACACTGGACTTCGGGTCCCAAAGACAATTGCTTTCTAAGTGTGCAAGCACGGGAATCGAACCCATAATATCCCACTTCAAGTGATTTGGAGGCATGCGGCCTACCGACTGAGCTAATGGAGCTGACAATTCAACTTATCTTTAACACGTGGTGTGGCCAAATGTGGAAATTTGCACACAAAAAAACGATATAATTTGCTCAAAGAAACGTTATTTTTTATTCGCTATTTTGTTGGAAATAAACCGAAACATTTTGTCTATGATGCATTCCCTTTTAGATCTCTGCTTCTTTTCATATTTTTGAGCTCATATATTCTTATCAAAGAATTGACATTAATGATATTTCATATGACAGCCCGGAACGTATGTATAAGTAAAAATTAAGTTATACAAGAATTATTATATTTATTTATATACAGAACACCATAATCGTTTCAATATAATAGTATATAGAAAATGATTAAAGATATTCTAAGAGCCGCAAGGCTCCTGTTTTTGCATTGTTTCAGTATACGTTTTTTTTATTTAGATACTTACTGAATTAGGTATGAGCTCAAATGATATAACATAAAACACAAAAAATAATGAAAATCTTTCACACAAAGTTATTCTGCTTAGATCAAATGAATGCCTTCCAATCACAATTTTTCGTAAATAAAATAAGGAGCGAAAAATATAGATTATATGCTTTTTTTTGTCTCGCTATACAATGAAATTCTGGTAAATCTGTGTATTAAGATTCTGTATCCAGTTCTTGCTTTTAAATTATACATGTGATTTGTTTCTTAGGCATTATAAGAAACGAAAATATATTCATTTGCAGCTTTCTGAAAAAATCAAGCTTAGGGCTAAAATATTTCAGCGGCTAAAGAACACTGTGCGTGAAGGGAACTTTAGAAACATTAATAATGTAGAATCCTAACAAAAAGTCGTCGTCTAACATCTCCCTTCGCAGGTAAGGGTTTTGGTCATGTTAAGAAGACGGTCCTTAAGAAATGATTGAAATAGCAGCTGTACGTTGACACCTCATAATTCTAATAATTAAAGGCTCAAACTAAACGAATTTTCTGTTGTGCAAGCTTTCTGACCGAGTATTGCACCAGCGGTTTCGTAACAGTACGCAGGTGCAGAGCGGATATCCGGGTTCCTGAACAAAGCGCCGGGGTGAATATGATCACTGTGACGTCTGCTTAGGGTCAAAGTTGAACCAGAACGGGAATGGCATGTATTGGCATTTCGTAAAGGAACGCTCAAATTATTTTTGGACTTGTTAATGAACAACGTTGCATTTATAATTTAACTGGTTCAATTAATTCTATTATTGCTAACTCGACTAAAGACAACTAATCCAAGACAGTTTATTCACGTGCACATACAACTTTAAAATACTAATTCTTAAAACGACTCTATTTCTATAATGAAAAAGCATTTACCTAATAGTCCCAAGTACCCCATGAGTCAACGGACAAAATGCTATTTTACCTATCCAGTATCTAGAATGCGCCGATTTGTTAACTTTACAGTGAATTGATAGTTGGTAAAAGTTAAAAAATGAACATAGTGTAATAAATATGTAAAACTACTTTATGCTCAGATCACGGAAGACGGAACTTGATAGCCAAAAAATTAACAAACGTAATACCTTTCATATACAAATCAGTAGATACCGCTAGCTTCATCGTGAAATCGATATTCACCTCAGTCAAAACCATTCTAAGTTGCTCGCCCAGTGCGCTCATTACGATTCCAAACACTCACTCAAACCACACAAAACTCTACAAAATCACTGAGAAGCTGAGAACTAGAACTACATTCAGATAAATATAGATAGAAAACAATTGTGATTTCACTAAAAATACTTGACATTATAATCGTCTGATTGGTTCTTGAAGAAAATGGAAGCTATTTATAGAACTCGTATCAATATTCTATTAAAGGGAGATAATATACATCGCCAACTTTTATCATCGTTAACAAAATTGTCAATATTGAATTTAATTTCACTCAAAAACTCAATCATCGCACTCTTTCAATTTTATTCAAAACTCATTCCAAAATTATTCACCTTGTCAATTTCATGATAATGGTACCTCTATCTACATAACACCATGAAAAGAGATCTGGGACCCGTATTACTAAACTTCTTAAGCAAAAATCGATTGTAAGTCAAAATCACAAATCGTACCTGGTGTTTTCATTCGTTATTAGATTTTGCCTTGCAATATCATCGGAATCGATTCCAGTGAGATAATGCATGGCGGAATTCCACATTAAGTTATTATCTATAAGCAACTTAAATTTTTGACTTACGCAATAAATGATCGTAAGACGTTTAGTAAAACAGGCCTCTGGTGCCGCCGTCATAGCGCAGTCTGTAGCGCGTCGGACTTTCATTCAAAGGGTCCCGTGTTCGATCCTCCAATGCGGGACACACCCTGTCCAACAATTATCCTCCCCCACCCCCCCACCCCCCTCCCCCAAAAAAGGTGGTTAACCATAATTCTATGCAACATAGCAGCTTTAGGCTATGGAAGGATGAAACGTTATAACTGTTGCGGGAAATACCAGACTGATAGCGTTGGAACTGTGCACGAATATTCAGCCAAGTATCAAACCTCTAGATCCACCGACTAGGGTCCACATTTACAAGTGTCCAGCTTGACCGGCCCGGATAAGGTCATCTCGTCGCTGATACAATTTCAGCTCAACATTGCCCAATGTCCGCGTAATTATCTTGACACATTGGGTCAGCATTGGTCACCGATTCAATAGGCGGATCTAAAACAATCTGACCTCTTCTGCGGACACTGGTCAGTGGCCGGTCTGGCTAAAAGGTCCTTTCGGCAGTCCACTCCATTTGGGTATTGTTAGAGTGTGGGAAAATGTACCCGTCGCACCATTATACATAACACCGGTCATTTTTCAAGTTAATTGAGCGACTTTTTTCTCCATTTCGTTACGTCCAAATTCTCACCCCCAATCCTTTACCGGTGATGCAACCTTTCGTTGAATTTGACCATGTGGTCAGACACGAAAAAAGGGGCTCATTTGTGTGTTCAAAGAAATTATCATTTGAAAAAGAGATCAAATCCAACAGAGTTAAACCAGAGATTAAGAAAGTATACTATTATATTGATATTAAAGGTAGTGGACTCGTAATAGTTCCGCAACGTTTCGGAAGTAATGAACTTTACAAGTGTAAACCGAGATTTCCCAATGATTTTCATTAGGAAACCACGATCAACATTGTTAAAGATCATGATTTCCGAAATGTTGCGAAACTATTACGGTTCCTCTACCTTAACATTATCATCATAAATGCAGAAAGTATGCGTGTTGTTACGATCCAAGTCCGAATGCGGCGCAACCCTAATTGTGTTAGTACGACATGAATTAATGTTGACGTTTAAATTGCCTTTGATAATTTTTCCATGTGGTATTTCATTATCATAAAATGGGTACATATAATTAACGAAAAATAATTGATGTTGCACAATAATTGTGGGGAAAGAAATTTGAGAAAAAAGCAAAACGCAGTAAAATTTAAACATATTAATGGTAGCAGTAATTCTACATATCAAATGCTTCAAAAACAAAATTTACCCACTTAAGTGATGATGACAATTTAGTAAAAAAAAAAGAGAGAGAGATTTTGAAGGACATTTCCAACATTTCATGTGTGCATGGTGGACTGACAATTTGCAGCCTGGAAAATCACAAAATGTATTAGAAAACACTTCCTTTGTGAACAGATACCATATTAATTAAGCCCATAGTAAAGACTCGGATCAGACTAATCAGAGTCACGGATTGATCTGTGCCTTTACGTTGCACACATTGTAAAATTATTGGTTCGAACTACAAGGCAAAGGTTCACTTTACGGTTCACAGGTTCTTTTAAGTTAAATGACTTTGGTAAACATTAAATGAATATGCAGTTAGACAATTAGTCTGGCCACCAGACTTTTCTTTAAAGTGGTTTTTCTAAGGGAATTAAATCCCCTGTCTCTGAAAAATAAGACAATCTGAAAGTACATGTGTCATTGAAATAATTATTTATAATGATTTTTCAAATAAAAAAAATAAAAAAAATATCATCAGCTAAATTAATACAATCAACCAATATTTCAACATGTCTTTATAGCGTCATGAACTTAATTCATATGTGGCCGCTTATGTGAAATGGACCACCTGGGTAGTGCACCTTGTGTCGACCCTAGACAGGCTGCGCCGTCTGCGCAGTCTGACTAGGGTCGTCATTTTTCTCTCTCTATTTTTTTCCTGAACCAGGAATGATATTTCTTTGTCCTGTATAAAAAAAAATTGGGTTACCTTGGGGTAGGTTCAGTCTCTTCTTTTATACAGAGTTCCCAGATGGTCATTTTTCGTGAGTCTAGCCATACGTAATATATTCTCTTCATTGATTTAAAAATGGATTTCTTCGGGTATACGGAAATGTTCAAAACTTTTTCTGGGTAATAACATGGAAAAGTTGATAATAACATCTGACGAAGAAAAAAAGGATCAAAATGGAGACAGACTATTTACATTCGGAACACCACTCGGCCAATCTCACGATCAACCTCGGATGTACATAGACGGAATATTTTCAAAAAATACGGGAAACCCTTTGAAGAACTCAATGACGTCAGTTAAAATGGCGTTAGCCCTCGAAACTTTGAGTGAAAACATTCGACGTCGTTAAGTCAGTGACGTAAAACCATCGTATCCTTATATAAATATCTTTAGATTCTTAAATAACGGCTGAAAAATCTTAATTTTTGAGAATGACGGATCATTCTCAAAAATTAAGATTTTTCAGCCGTTATTTACTGTAAAAGATTTAAATCTACAATGCTAATTTTTCTTACACTGTTTCCGCCTAACATAATGCACGATTTTATTACATACCCATCCGTCTTACATACATCCGAGGTATGTTGCAGTTTACGGAAATGACCGAGTGATGTTCCGAATGAGACTGTTTACACCGGACCCGATGAAGCATCTATGATGAAACTTGACCGATTGTTATGTCCCCTGGCAAAGTCAGATTACCTATTATCGTTGACCGGAAAAGTCCCGAAACTCTTGTAACATAAATCAAATACATTTACATAACTTTAGATGGCCCGATAAACATACGCCACGTTAAATATACCGAAACAGACAGAGACGAGGTAAGGGTGAAAAAGTCAAAATGTATTCGACATTTGACTGCCAATTTACTCTTTCAGGTTCGAAAAAAAGTGATTTTTTTCCTTTATTGGTGAACACGCAGATTACCGATTTACAGGAGTTTGTTATATAATTTAAATTATTATTGTTATGATTAAAAGGTTAATAATGCCCCCTTTCGAAAAGGAGATGGTATTTTGCCTTGCTCTTGTCGGTCGATCGCACCTTTTTCGCGGTGCGTTAGTAGACCATGACTGACCGGAGCTCAAAAAGTGTGCAAGCTAGAATCATGAAACTTCGCACGTGAATAGATCTCAGTTGGGAAGTTCGCATGACCGACCCGAAAAGCGATGATCATGATCTAAAATGTGAGGAAGACATCCATGTGAACGGAGTTCTCTACTGATCACGGGTAAAACGTGCCACGCTGACACCAGAAAGTTGGTGGGCAGCTGATCGATTTTTTCGATACGAGACGAACGGCGGAGTAAGTATTTTACTGATTAGTAAACCAAAACAATAATTTTCATTTCAACTTTAAGAATTACTGTCGAGAAAATGGTTCTACTTTTAGGAAATAAAAGTAGAGGGTAAGAATTAAGCAAAATGAGCGATTTCTAGCCCTAGGAGTGGGTAGCTTTGCTTGTTTGTTTTTAGGTTTATCACTAATTAGGCATGCATCCGTGTTCCGTTCATACCATATCTTAAGAACGATTTTGCAGCATGCTTGATGTCTCAAGATCCCGGTCCGTCCCTAGCAACCAGTTACCGTCTATCTTTGAATTTCATAACAAGGGCTCTGATTGGTCGAGTATCATCCAATAAGACCCCTCGTTATAAAACTTGTACCAGACTGGTTCTTGTGTATACGGATTTTGATGCACCAAGATGACTGGAGACTGCGTCACCTATTATCTATCCTTTGTTAACCAAACCAGTAAACTTGTGACCGCCGTCAGGTCACGGCACACACAGTCTCAGTTTCAATTATTTTATAAGATTGCTTCAACTTTTTACCCCAGACATCTACAAATTAAAAGACCGTCAAACTGATCGGTTGCCACCACAAAATGACTTTTATCTGTTTAGATCTGTTAAAATGAAAGATATGTGTTGGTTTTATGTTCCTATTGCATATAAAAGTCGTTTTTTAAAGTTCAATTAAAGGTGATGACTTATTATCCTGCTTTTTGCATAAAGTAGCTTTCACTGGTCAAAGGCTAATTGTCTATACAATATAGTCATTTCTTTATTGCTTTTCGATTCACAATCGAGAAATAGCAGTGCAATTATCACTTGATAATCACACCGCCAAACCAGTGAAATTACCAAAAAATATACCTTGCTTTCGTTCATTCCCTTAAGAAAAGTTTATTCATACATTAGTGTTATTAATTTCTAGTTTCATTTCCCAATTTAATAAAAAAAAAAGATCTCTACATATCTTATAATTATATAAAATGAATCAAATTGTGAAGATTTCACAATAATGATACCAATTATTTTTTACGTGACTTTTCTGCTGCCACCTTAAAATTGTTTCGTTTGGAAATAAAAAAAAAACAAACAGTTTTCTGCTAAGCAGACTGCACGAAAATCGACGGAATGATCTAAAATCAAATTATTACTTGTTACAGATAGTCTAATGTCGGCAAAGAGGCTGTCTAGACTTTGAAGAACGTTCGTTGGTTCTTAAGTTAGACTCATTCGGGACAATGTACCGCTGTTTGTAATCACATCCATTTAATCTTGAATGAGACCTGCTTTTTTTCTTATTTTCAAGTCTTTCAATTTGATACAACAGAAACATCAATTTGTTACAAAAGAAACAAAATTAGGACAACGAAAACACATTAGTAAGGTCGAGCTTACACCATTGTTTCATTCAAATATACATGTACTGATACTTAAATTGAATTTGAAAATTTAAAACCTGTATTAAATAAAAGAGCTAGAGATGTTACTAAAATACGATAAATTCTTTTGTAAATGATGCCGTCTGTACGCATTTCCCTCCCGTACCAACTAAACGATCACAGCATAACTGTTGACCGCTTTGATTTTTACGGTGTCCAGTTAAGATGTTCATCTTTATCCAATAAATAGCCATTAGTGACCAGTGGTTGAATGGACGCATTCAACAAAAAGTATTTAAATGTCTGTATTTTACAATCAAATAATGTGTTTTATAATCGAACCGTAAGTGCAAAAAGACCCGACCTGGTAAACAGCGGTCAAAACGGTACTTTTTAACACTTTGCTGGATTCCATGAATTTGTGAGCCTGTGAGTGACATTTCCAACAATTTCACGTGTGCACAAAGCAAATCCTCTGATCAGCCTGTGCATTCGCACAGACTGACCAAATTCTTCACTATTGGCCCTATAGATGGATAAGATCTTGTATTCATTTCAGTCAGTCAGCTAATATTCTTATTGTTTTTGTGGTTGTCCAGGTTGCTCCGTGCCTATACCAAGCCAACATCCAAATTGTTGGAAATGTCACGCACAGGCTCTATGTTAAAACCAGTTTCAGCGATGGTGTTCACACATGGCTATATAGATGCACAAGTTTAAGTGAGCATACAGAATTGACCTTTCATTACTCACTTCAACTTATGCACCTTAAGTACGCTGCATGTAAAGTTCTAGGCCCGAGATTATAAAACCTTTCTCATTTTCTTTGGCTGAATACTTTCTCAAACTAAGAATTTTAATTAATGTATGAACGTATAAATGGTAATATTGTTAATTATAACAACTTAATCATTAATATTATCTTAGAATTATGTCCATACATTTATAATATCATTACAACAGAATCAAAGCTTAAGACGTCGCGCACGCTAATGCTTAACATTTTGTAACGTCGATTTGCTATTTAGACGTTATTTCATCATGTTCTTTTCTGAATCGCTCTTGTTTATCGCATGTTGATTTTGCCATGCGTATTTATTTAAAATTGCTATATAAGTAGTTTACCGAGTTAGACAGGAAATATTTTTCTCGCAGAAAGCAATTTTATCATCAATTAGCTTTAATTATTGTTTGATCAAAAAGATTAAGAGCGCAATGTAATGACCTAAGACGTTAAAACATTACGTTTTTTAAAGTATGTCCACACAAACAAATCTTAATATTTTTTGATATTTTCAAATGTATCTCTACGAAGTTTTTCCAAGAGATTGTAAGAAAAAGTAATATTTCAAAAATATGAAATTATTTATGATACTCATTTTGATAATGAAACGCTGCAGCGAAACATTTTGAAAACTGGCTACCAAATTCGCGCAATTCAGAAATTGTGTCCACACAGATTTTTACTTTTAATTTTGTTGTATATTGCGTTTTAGCATTTTGGACCACATCATCGTAAACTAGAAAAAAAATAATAGTTTTATTTTGAAATTTCACAACATTTTATTAATTATTGATAAAGATATTCAGAAAACTTTGTGAAATTTCACGTCGATTTTTCGCTAAAATTTGACGTTTTACAACTTTTGAATTGTTGAATAAATCTCTATCAATTGTTTCTTATTTCACTGACAAACGTCTTAGTTCATATTCTAAGTTGATGAACCTTCTCGCATAAATATAGACATTATCAACATTTTTCACGAACTATTTTACGCATTTAAGGGTCTAAAGGAAATCCACCAATGAATAATTTGTTACGTTTAACAGACGTAATTTTAGAGTTTTTGTGACAAAGAAACTTAATTTAATGAGAATTTGTTTTCCTTCAGTTCACCTAACAAATATTCTTTTAAAGTATGCTTTTTTGTTGTTCATTTACTATAAAGAACATAGAAATCGGCTAACAGGTTTGAAAGAAAAAGCAGATTGAACTTGACAGGAGACGTACAATTTCAAATGTTAAGCATTACCGTGCGCGACGTCTAAACGGCCCAATAATCGCAAGTTGAAATATTGAGAAATGTTAGGTTAGCTTGAGTAAAGTTGGGCACTGATGTTTCTGCTTAGACTTTCGAATCAAGAATGATTCAACACAAAATCGTGATATAACTTTAATTCGTTTTGTCATTTTTCCTTTGTGATAATCGTATTGACTAATAATTAGACCAATCTGTCGCACCAATCAATCACGTGTCACATAAATCTTTTGATTGGATGGGGCGTTAACCACGTGACAAGTCGGTTACCATAGCGTGCAATATGATCACAGGCGCTCATCTGTTCTTGATATCTGAGACGCTTGGCGCAGAAATTACGTCATGACCTCGTGACCTAACGCCTATCAAATATGCACGCAATCACAAACTTCAAAGGAAGCCATGATTTCAGATCCTTGTCAATGATTTGAGGTATCAGACCTTTAAAATATCACTCTTTAACTAGTTAGAACGAAGATAGAAGAGAAAAATCTTCTAGATCACGGGCGTAACCTACATTACGGACATTACGCAAGTGCGTAATAGAAATAAATCCTATTTCGAAAATGTCTTGATGAATGATCATTACATCGAAACTACAGCTTATTCAAGCAGTAGTTACGATACCATGATTTTGCACCAACGCTCAATTCAAAGAAAAGGGGAGCGGACGAAGGACAATAATCTTTTGTCACCTCAAAATATTCCCTTAGCCTATATATATTCTATGTTAGTCGCCTTGTGAGTGCGTTAAAACTCCAAAATCCTAGTTACGCTTATGTAGATAGAAGAGAAGAAATTCTACGGGTACGTAATTGGTGGGTTGTTAGCTGCGCCCCTTGACCTCAGTCATGACATACGCCTCAAATATTTGGTTTAAACATATTTATTTTACATCGATTGGGAAACAAGTTCTTAGATTAATCTCTCTCGATTCTGCTTCCTGGAAAATTCACTAGTACCGAATGTGTGGGCCAATGAAAGAACCAAGATCTATAGCCGCTCCCGGGAATCGAATTCAGGACCTTTGGATAAAGAGGCCGATGCTCTTCATCTAGACCACGGACACCACACAGAATAACATTCAAATATTTAAATGTTAGTCTGAATATTATATAGTATTATCACAAAATGGCGTAAAACGCATATATGAAATAAGAAGAAATAACATATAACATTTTTCGCAATAAGATACATATGCCATTTGATTCAACTACATTTGTATGTACACATAGAGCTCCGCGCTTTTTTTTTTTTTTTTTCTCAACGTCATCTTTAGCGATGATTCTTTTGACGTCATATAACCTACGTGAAAAAATGACGCGTTTCGCCTTCTGTGAAATTCTCCGAACGTCAATATCATTACATTTCCATTTATTTTATACCCTGAAAAAGGTTTTAATACAATTTTACACCCAGGTGAGGGTAAAATACTTATTTTAGAAATTGTCATCGTGTTATCTAATTCATATAATTTCATTTTTGCTATAATGTGTCGATGAATAAAATCTGATGAGGATAGAGGAGGAGTATGATTTCGCTATGCAAAGCGAAATCATACTCCTCCTCTATCCTCTATCAGACTTCGTTAGAGCACATATCATAGAGAAAATGTAATTATTTCATAAGTAAACATGAAACAAAATACAAACCGTTGGACGTCTACCTAAACATCGTAGTTTCTGCTTGTACCGATATTGCTATCGTTAATCTTGTGTCGCGGAAATTATGGCAAAATGAGCAACATTCTCTGAATAAAGATATTATTATAAAGGCATAGTATATACCCCCGTATTTAGCTATTTATTCGACTAGTTTTTTTTTTCTTGGGTAGGTTTAAATAACGGTTATGTACGAGCAGAAAACTTGAACATATGCTTGCAGAAATATGATGACGTAGGCTACGACGTCGCTACGACGTATTTTGTCATCCTGAATGGTCTGAGAACGTGTTAGGAGTGAACGAATGGAGCATTGAGTGAGCGATTTAGAATTGTTTCGAAAAGGATGAATTTCTATTTCATTATATTTTTTAACTATATCGGATCACATGTGACTTGATTTTCTAGTCAGAAGGCGTTAAAAGAGTATTATGTCCAAGAAAGGAAAATATTATGACTTTGAGGATAGCCAGTTTCATATTTTCATCACAGTTTGCCGAGAAAAAATAACACAAATGGTAACGTTTGACAAATCTTTGAGTCATTTTATCGCAGTTCCTTTTTAGAAACGAATGCTTCACATACGTCAGAGGAAGGCGCCGTGATCAAAAGCTTGGCGGGATGACACCGAATGACTAAAGATAGAATGGGGAACACATTAAAAGCACGAAAAGATCGACGTTGTTGAGTTGGCATCTTTTTTACGCTCTTATAGTTCGTTTTTAGCAGTGGTGTACCGATGTCCTACTTCTCCGCCACATTTTTTCTACTTGCGAGCAGGTGCATTTTTCCAGTTTGTTTTTCCGTTGACAAGTAATGAGGCTAAATCTAATACCAAACGATACAAAATGGAACCCAAAGATAAATTTTTCGGACGGGTATGTAACGAAATTGAGTATTTTGTTAGGCGGAAACTGTGTAAAAAAAAAAAAAAAAAAAAAAAAAAAATCGCGGAAACAACCGGCGCCATCTTTAGACGTTATATTTTTTTACAGTAAATAACGACTGAAAAATCTTAATTTTTGAGAATCTTTGAAAATGACAATAACGGCAGAAAAATCTTATTTTTTTAGAATGATGAATCATTCTCAAAAGTTACGAATTTTCAGCCGTTATTTAAGAATTTAACGATATTTTTATAAGGATACGAGGGTTTCACGTCAGTGTCTTTTACGAGTAGCGTTGATGACTTCGAATGTTTTACGCCCAAAGTTTCGAGGGCTAACGCCATTTTAACTGACGTCATCGAGTTTTTTTCCAAGGTTTTCCCGTAAATCTTAAAAATAGTACGTCTAATCACATTCAAAGTTGATCGTGAGATTGGCCGAGTGGTGTTCCGAAAGGAGCCTGGATGCATATATCAAAGAGAAGAGAAAAGAACTATTTCTAACAATAGTGCTTTCTCTAAGTACATCTATTCCATTTTTACGGACAAGTTCATTTTGATCGTGGACGAGTCGAAAATCATCTATTACTTGTCCGGAGACAGGCGGAGGGCTAACGCCATTTTAACTGACGTCATCGAGTTTTTTCCAAGGTTTTCCCGTAAATCTTAAAAATAGTACGTCTAATCACATTCAAAGTTGATCGTGAGATTGGCCGAGTGGTGTTCCGAAAGGAGCCTGGATGCATATATCAAAGAGAAGAGAAAAGAACTATTTCTAACAATAGTGCTTTCTCTAAGTACATCTATTCCATTTTTACGAACAAGTTCATTTTGATCGTGGACGAGTAGAAAATCATCTATTACTTGTCCGGAAACAGGCGGAGAAACTTCGACATTTTCTACTCCTATCTTCAGTTTCAAATCGTTGACGCAATAGGTTTGATTTTTTTTATCAAATTTGAGTGTGATCTAGTTGGTCGAAAAAAAAATCAATTAACTTTCTATTGAATTTTAACACGTATGTATACACGCATGCGCACAAAGTAGTTGTTTATTTTTTCTTTTTCCTGTCCAGTTGCATATCATAAGAAATTAAGAGATTATTTTGTATGTGATTACGAGGTTTTCGTCCCGTAATGACTATCTAACCTTTCTAACCTAAAGTATAAACTTGCATGCGAGATTGTTAAATTGTCGAAAGTAAAGACACGCGACATTAATTCAAAAAGGCACCCTATATAACTTATAACTTTCATACGATTTCAAGTATTTCATATTCCGGTTTTTTTCAGATAAATAGCTTCTACTAAGCTTTGCAAAGGTTTTGGTCAGTTAGGTATTTATAACCAAACAGCTGTTACGAGCAGTTGTTGGGTGTTATTATTTATACGAAGGTCACTTGTGACAGTATGAATTCACATGAGTCTTGTATTACAACATAAATTACGTTTGTTGACCATCTACCGATGTTATTATTTAATCCTTTACAAATTCTGTATTCAGGATTGCAAAGGCGCTACCGAGATCCAGGGGCCTGTTTTACTAAACATCATACGATCATTTTTAGCGTAAGTCAAAAATAAAAGTTGCTTCTACAGTGGTAACTAAATATGAAATTCTGCCATGCTTCATCTCATTGGAATCGTCATCTAAAGACGATTCCAATGAGATAATGCAAGGCAGAATGA
The DNA here is from genome assembly GCA_948146395.1 of Fragum whitleyi. Classification (NCBI taxonomy): domain Eukaryota; kingdom Metazoa; phylum Mollusca; class Bivalvia; order Cardiida; family Cardiidae; genus Fragum; species Fragum whitleyi. The sequence continues at coordinate 39,186,998 of OX411544.1, forward strand.
AACAATGAATGAAAATACCATGTACGTTTTGAGATTTTGACTTACGATTAATTTCTGTAAGAAGTTCAGTAAAGCGGGTCCCTGGATCTTGAAACAATCGTTAGATATATTCTGAAACACAAAAGAAACGTCGCATTCCTAAAAGCTGTAGAAAAGGGGAAAATAACGTGGCACTGAATCTAGGACGCTCGAGGGTTCTTCGTTTTCCTGAACGCAGGCCCGATGAAAATCTTTGAACAGTTTGGACAGTGTAGCGTATAAACGAATCGAGAGTGCAGCTTTTTAAATCTGCATGTAATGTGAGAGTTAAAACATATCTTAATTATCTGTGTAACCTCAAATTACAGTTAAGTTACATTTTCTTGTAATCTTTACGGCCAAGATGATGACCCGTCGCGCGAGAATGGTCTCCGTAAAATAAGCATTTGAAAAAGAGATTGGGTCCAGCGGAGGACAACCACGGGTAGCATCTCAATAAAAAATTCTATGGGAATAAGAATTATCATTCCGAGTGCAGAAAATTGCCTTATAAGTTTCGAATCTGGTCAGCCTGTGCAGCCCACGCAGTCTTATGATAGAAGATACTTTTCACCCTTTCCAGATGTTCCAGAATATTGATAAAGTAAGTTACATCGTGAAATTGACATTCATCTCAATCAAAACAATTCTAAATCACTCACTCGGCGCTCAATTCATTGGCATTCAAAACACTCGATCAGAACTTTCAAACTTGATGCCCAAAAAATCACTAAAATGATAAGGACATGAACTACCTTCAAAATACAAAATGCTTTTAAAACGCGTTTTTACTGACGTAATTGAAATTCTAATTATCTGATTGGTCCTTTAAGAGATGGGAAACTATGTATAGAACCTGTGCGTATATGTTTTTAAAGGGAGATAAATGATATTGCTAATTTTGTTCATCCTGAACAAAATTAGCGATATTGGAATACATCCTTTTAATTTCACTCAAAACTCGCTCGACACACTCGTTCAATTTTATTCCAAATTAGTTCCAAATGCATTCATCTTGTCAATTTCACGATGCTGTTAACTGTAATAGTATGGAGAGATTGCAAGTTCATAGTACGTCCTAAGGGAGGTCGTTTCGTCTCGGACTCTCGGAGACGAAACAGATCGGATTTCTTTGTTTTATTGATTGCCGTTGTCCTTTATTGGCAAAGAGTTAATTGTCAAATCATATTAACAATGTTATGAAGTTCAAACCAAGAAACCCAACTCACTGGCGTTTCATAAGTATAAATTGCGCTCACGTTGGAAGCCAGGGCTTGGGTTAATAAAATAGACTACACGTTATCTAATAAATTGATACATCCAAAAAATGATAAATAGCCAAATGTTCATATCTTTTCAATAAATTTAATGGAAATCATCTGGTCATTTTTTATACAAGATTTAATTGATCTTCAAGAAAGCCCCTAATTTCAGGCAAAAATCAAGGACTGTTTCTGTAGATAAAATCTTTTGCTGCTCTACTCAGTCCATTATTCCCCGAAAGAAATTTCGCGGTCTTTCTTCAAATCGCCTGTCCTAAACCCCACAGCCCCCAACTGATTACTCAATCATGAATCTGTAACATGTCAATTACTATCAATCCATAATCCCTAATCATGATCCAATGGAGCCCTAATAAGCGTCAATCGCCGGAGTCCAATAATTCACCGCGGTCCTTATCTACTTCGGAGACGCTTGGCTGCCATCTTGAATTTAGATCACTGACGTAATGTGGCAGGTTTATCGCGTCAATATTGCCCTATTAGATAAAGTAATTCGCCAATTGCATTGGGTCATGCATTTAACAAGGTTTATCATATTGCACTCTCGAGGCACCGATTTGGAAAGACACTTTCGATAAATATACTGAAATTGAGACGATTAGATGAATTCCAAAATTTTGAAAAGACAACAGACAAGCCTGAAAATTAATGACTGTTGGAAGTAGTGTGCACATAGAAAAAAGGCATCTGCATATCGTTGTAACCCATCATGGTAATAAAGCAATAAAATCTTCCACATCCTAGAATGGTTTCATCATTTAAGAAATGATGGGTTTATATGACCGAAATACAAATGTAAGATATTGTCATCGTGGACGTACTTGATTAGCCTTCCTAAACGATTCGATTCCACAAAAACTATAAGGAATGTTAGTAAGTTCGGCTCTTGAATCACAAAAAGGGAGACGAATATTATAAGCTTATGATTCCGTTCTCATTTTTGCTCGATTTACAATTATTAGTGTTAAATTAATATGTGTAATATCATGTTGAAATTCATGCAAATAAAATATATTTAAACCAATTCGATTAAAAAATCTTAATGGACCTAAATCTGATGGACCTAAACATATTGTTTGGAGTTTAAATTTCTCGAAAACACGAGTACCAAAAGGTTATTTACGATTCTTTGATCTTAATGAAAAAAATGCCTCCTGTTCTTAGTTAATCCCATACCTTGCGTAAGTTGAGATCACTTTGAGATCACTTTACTGCTTTTTGCTTAGAACAAATGTGAAATCTAATGCTGTATTTTCATTCTCTAAGAAATTGTACTTTTAACCATGCAATTTAAAACTTGTAACAAAAATACAAGTAAATTAGCGAGCCAGAATGGCCTTTTTTACGACCAATAGCAAGCAACAACATCTTACGGTTGGTGTTCAGTTATGCAATGTCTACATGTTCCTTTTTCTATTGACGGACGGTGAAAAGGAGTCGATTGGAAATTTTATAATTTATGATAGTTTGTGTAAGTTTTTTTTCGGTGGTGCGTGTTCATTGCGCTTGAGCATATAATTGGTGTGCACCAGTTAGTGATTGCAGAGCGGGGAATACAAGCATGGTAAATAAAATCAGTTGAAGTCTGGAGATCTACAAATTGGATAGGGCAAAATGATTAATTAATAAGTTAACTTACAAATAGTTTAAACTTTGCTCAATTAGATTCATATTCAGAGATTACCTATTAAGACATTTCACGTAATTAATCTAAATTTTCTCAATTTTGCCAATGAAATTGTTACCCACGTTTAAAAATACCGAAAATAATCATAGCTTCTCATAAATAGATTAAATAAATGACAAAGCTGCATTTGTCCGCAGTAAAATTCGGAGTCTTTTCAAAGTATTCGCTCCTTTGTAATAAAGCCATTGAAAACACAAACATTACATTGTCCATATTGCGGATAACATTTTTTTAAATGATGATAAGGGATAACCTCAGCTCACCCGACGCTTGAATCATTCCTAATCATCGATGATCTCGTACTGGCCGTGTTTTCTTGACCTCAGTCCACTAATAATTATAAGTTCGTAGATTGTTTGCGTTCAAATTTTCTTGTCAAAACTACCATCTATCTCTATAATTGACTACACCGCGTGGCGCATCCATAATGTCCGCCGTCGGAGGTGAAACCCTGTATACCTTACTTTACAAAAATGAAACCCGTACAAAGAAACGGGATTGCAGCGGCGAATCTAGAGGGGGTTCGAACGCACCCCTCTGTATCCACATAACTTCATTGAAATGGGCAAATTCAATCTAAACTTTTTAATACAACAAAAAAAACAAACCAATTTTTGTTTGTTCGAATCACAGGAACTTGAAATGCTACAAATAAAATATGTCTTTTGTACAGAGTTTGAGCAATTAGTCCCATAGTATCCCTTTCTCTATAGATAGGGATACTATGGGACTAATTGCTCAAACTTTGTAGGCCTACATCGAACCCCCTATATAAAAACCCCGGATCCGTCGCTGAACTGTCTGAGTGGTGCGCAAAGTATCGACCCTAGTCAGACTGCGCAGACTGCACAGTCTGACTAGGATCCAAACTAAGCGTACTTGATTGATTTTCTGAATTGATTTTAGTAATTTTACCTTCTTTCGTAAAAAGTTTTGAAAGGCGTTTAAAGGTTGGCATCTAATTAATTATCTCTTATCCATTTTTAAATCGAATGATTAAACAGACTTACGAGATTGTCAATTTTTGCAAAACGGGACATAACATAACATAACATATATTTTATTGAAGTAATATAGGCCAACGGCCCAGTTTACAAACATGAAATTACAAATATTGTTATAGCTCCTTGGATTGGTAGAATAAAACAATATAGAAAGACACAAATTGTATATAAATGATACGAGTGAAATGTAATCGATGTTAACCCTTTTTGTTCTGTTCACGTCGTTGTCACAATTTTGCAGACAGTATTAACTGAGATCAGCCAGCACATGTGTGCAGTCTGAGCTGAGCCTATCCTGCCAGCTTCTTACCTTATTTCGTAGGTACCATTTGAATATTAGATAATACTGCTTATATTGTGTTAGAAGTGACAATAATTTTTTAAACCTATCTAAATTTAGTATGATAAAGGTTGACAACACTGTATTAAAAAGTATAGACGATCAGTTCAACTAAATGCAGCTATCACACATGTATAATATAACGTCTTGCGAAAAGAAACAATTTAGGCCATTTAAATGGAACAAAAGTAAGTACTGCGCGGCCTGAATAAGGCCGAAGCCTTTATCTTTTAGCAGATCATTTGCCTGAAATAAAAAAAATAACTTTCTATCGAGTAATATAGGGTGGTCTCTGCAAATGTAAACGTCTGAAGAAACGTGAATTGGCGCTATTATTGAAAGACTTAAGGTTTGAAATGGTTCAGGGTATACTTTGGAATGTATCACAACATAAGGTAGTGTACCCGTAATAGTTCCACAACGTCTCGGGACTAATGAATTTTAACAGTTTAACCGAGGTTTCCTAATGATTTTCATTAGAAAACCTCGGTCACCATTGTCAAAAGATCATGAGCTCCGAATTGTTGAGGAACTTCTATGGGTCTACTACCTTAATTATAGATTGTATACATATTATCATCAATTCAGTGAAACGCTTCCACAATAATTATTCATAGTTGTCGCATATTTCATGAATTCAGTTTTCTGTTATTGTACTTGTTCTATCCTTTTCCGTCCCGTGCAACCCGAGTTAGACTGGCTCCCGCCCCACTGATCTGAAGTATTATGAAATGAGCAACTAAACTAAAGAAAGTTTGTAATTTCTTATCAGCTTATATTCCTCTGACTGGCCGATCAGTGTCAGTTTTTGAGAATATTGGAGGCAATTTTTTCATAAGATTTGATTAGATAAAACAGTAAAATCGAGCGAAGTAACTTATTGAATATCACTTGGAGCCTGGCTAGACCCGAGTCCGCGTGGCATCATAGGGCAAAGCTTGACTGTTTGGTGAAGGGTAAGGGACGCTGTAATATTCGCGTTCGTTATGATCAGTATGACTGAAATTTGAGAGATGAACTTTTCGATTGGGGTTCATAGCCCGCTATGACCTGCCACAAAACAGTTGCGATAACCGCTACATTTTCTTTGTAACGTGATCACATGACCTGCTCAAGCCCCATGTGATCTTGTCACGTGGTCTTGTATTTGTTCTGAGCATGTAAAATAGAAATATGTATTTGCCCAATATTTTGCCTCTTATTCGATTGAATGCAGATTTAGGTAAAAACATTTAAATTGATAAAAACATTTGAATATTTTTTTCGAAAAAAAATTGCAATGTTTTCTGCTTTTCAAACAGTCATTCTATATATAATAAGTGCTAAGAGTTTTGTTTGAAAAAAAAAAATCTAACGAGGTTGGGGGAACTGATAATTGTCGAGGCTCTGCCGAGATGATTAGCAATTCACACAACCTCGTTAGATATTTTTTCATACAAATCACTAAGAACTCGTTATATTTATCCTATAATTTTGTTAGTCTTGTTTTCTTCGATGGTTTTAACAGAAATAAAAGTTTTTCGCCATGTTTCTCAAAAATAACCGAATTATGTCACTTTTCTTAAAATATCTATGACGTATCAAAAAAATATCGCATGGAGTGTTATCACACGAATATTTGTATAGTTATAAGATAAATGATGATCTCAAATGGGAAGAGCGCAGCATACGAGGGTTAGAAAAAAAATTCTCATCAAACGATTAAACAAGGAGACCAACGAAAACCAAATCAAAACCACTATAAAATACGCATATAAATAACTCTTTATAGAAATAAATATTTGTAAACATGCTTCATTTGTATTATTTCGTGTTGTGACTATGATCCTATGAGGTAAATGTCAAAATAAAGATATGTTGTGTAATATTATTTTATGTTAATATCAAATATGAACATCCATTCTAGGAAGACTGTTGGCAATTTCAGACAGAGGATATTTAAAATAAATATAAAAATATTTATTTGGTTCCTATCGTGGCTCGGTCTTCCTGACAATCGTAAAAAATGGATCCCACGACATTTTAGAGCTTCCTTGACATTTGGCAACAATAAAACCTAGTACCCGTGAGACCGAATGCATGTATAAGAACAACATTTGATTTATTATTATTTTGATACATTTTAAGTCATCATTTCGCTATCCAGAAATTAAGCACTGATATTATCATAATAATGATTTCTAGGGGTCCCAACAGAAAGACCGGAATCAGACTGACTTCAGACAGAGACTAAAAAAAGCTAACTTTTATCCTTTTTAACAAAATTTATTTTTCGGTGCTAAAATTGTTTCACCTTTCTCTCTTTTTTTTCCTTTTTTAAGATCGATTTCCTTTTCAGGAAAATCAATCGATATTTTCGATTGACTTTCCTGCAAAGGTAATAGATCTTGGTCGGATAAAAGAGATCACACACAAAAACATAATGCGGGTTGATTCCTTTTGATCTTTCCGCTAATGGATTTTCCATAAACTATTTTCATTTTCAATTTAAGTTTTTTTTCAATATTCACATGTCACAACAATCCAAATATGACATTTGGTAACAATAAAACATAGCGTCCGTGAGAAATGACCACGCACGGACAGGGTCAGCGCGACTGACCACTGCGTCCATGAAAGCTAATCCTTGAGCCTTTCATCAACTGTGTTGCTTTTTTGTAATTAATTATTCATAGCAGAGGAAATACAGCATTTGATCTTGGATTTTAATATGCATTTAATATTCAGGAGAGTTTTCATCTGTCAGATTTTCTAAATATCAATACTTTTATGATACTTTTTCATGTTGCAAATAGTTACTGCTGTAATTCAAATTTCCTCTATTATTGCTTGTATCAAACTTTCGGTCCGAAACCAAATTCTTTTAACTACGAGAGTTGTCAAAAAAGCTTCGGAAAAGGGGATGACAATAATTCACTATTCGGTATAGTTGAATATCATTATCAGTAATCATTGGTATGGAAATATTCTACATTTTCTTTGAAATAATTCAACGAAAATAAAAGCAAGCCGGGAAGTATAATTACCATAGCAACGTCAAGTCAACAAGAGAGGGGCACTATGATGTTATTCAGTAAAAAACTACTTAAAATCTTTGGGGGCTATTTATACTCTTTATCGAATTAGCGCTCCGATATTTGTAAACGCTCATATTTTGTACGCGTTGATGTGTAATGATAGATATACATAAAATTGTTTCTGTAAGTTCATTGATGAATAGACAACAGCACTGTCTTTCTTTAGAAGAAGGATATGATCTGAAAAGATCAATATGAAGCAAAACCAAGAAATAGGCGTAAGATTTTACACTTGTTATGCCTACATCACCCCCTCCCCCTTACCCCGTCAAATCATTTAAGCGCATTTTCCGTTGTAATAAAGATATATGTGTGGTTTTTTTTTATTTTTATTTATTTTTTTTTTTTGAAACCCTTAATCACATCTTCTCTTTTAATTTCCATCATTCGTGAACCCTCGATCCCATATCGGATTAGGACGTTCAACGTTACGTCGAATTCGATGAAATGCCCACAAAAACCATGCAATCTCTTAGGAAAAATTCTATCACTGGACCTCATATCTGTTTTCTTTTGTTGGTATTTATACATTCCAAGCGTAATTATTAGGCAGGGGAGTAATAAGATAATTTAATAAGTTGTGCATAACGTGTACCGGGTAACCATAAAATTTCAATTCAAGTTCCTCTCACGTCAATCCTGATGATGCTTTGGCGATTATAAATCAATCCAGCCGCCTTCATAGCGCAGTAAATAGCGTGTCGGGCTGTCAATATAGAGGTCCCGGGCTCGATCCCCAACGGCGGCCCTCATCCTCTCCGACTATTTGTCTCTCTCCAATGGCTTGATAACCGTAGACCTATGTTAGATAGCAGCTGGAGGCTGGGAAATGATGTAATGGTAGAACTGGTGAGAGAAATACCGGGAAATCAATGTCAAGTGCTACAACAATCGTGATATAACTGAAAATAATGTTGAAAGCGACGTCAAACTCCATTAAAATAAATGAGACTATGCGTGAGATTTCCAAAAAAAAAAAAAAAAAATAGCATGCGCAAAGTAAAGACTCCGACCAGTCTGTGCCTCCGAGTGTGATCCGAGTCTTCACTATGCGCTTAGTAGATAGATAAATCTCAAAGTACATGTAGCCAATCATATAAATACAGTATGTGGCTGTCTACTCTACTCTACTCAGTGTTTGCACCTAACGGACGTTTCAAATTGTTGGAAATGTCACGCAGAGGCTCAAATATAAATCAAGCGCTGTTTTTGTCAAAAAGATAGAATCAATTAAAGCTAATCTTACGATAGATAAATTAAGCTATCTTTGTAAAAAAAATTATCAAGAAACAACGAAACAAATGAGTATCAGACTTTTCCCGAAACCTTTTCACAGCCCTCGTACAATTTGAATACGCTTGGGTTACGGGGTTTTGGGCGCCATATTACGAAATGACCCCCCACCCCCACCCCCAACACACACCGAAGAAAGGAAAAATAAATGAAATAAAGAAACTGTAATCTCACATTCGACTTACATGTAAAATAATCTATTACGAACTTCGTCCTCGGCTTTTCACAACGAACAGCGCAAACGATTAAAAATTGTGATTTCATACGCTCAATTCAATTTACGACATTTTGTTTTGCAGCAAATACGTAAATACCGAGATATAATGAATTTAACGAAATAGTATTAATTTCTGTGTTTTATATTACTATTTTTCAGGCTTTAATCGGCCGCACATTCCAAGAGAATGAGAATCTTGTTGATTTCATATTTTGACAAGACCCTTGCGACAACCTCGTGAATTTGCTAGTCTCAAAACTGGCTATTTTTAAGACAATCTTGTATTAGCCGAGATCAAAGTATTGACGCTGTCAACATAACAAAAAAATTACTGTTATTTTTTTATGTGTGTGAAGCTGGCACTTCAATCGTCAAACGACATTCAGGTCTACATTGAATGTAGAGCTGAAGAGACCACACCATCTCTACATTCGCAGAAAATAATGTAGACCTAAGAAGGTCTCTTTGAGCACTTCCATCGACATTCAGGTCTACATTCAAACTTTTTCAATGTCAAGCTACGCAATCGACATTCAGGTCTACATTCAAATTTTCCAATGTAGAGCTACGCAATCGACATTCAAGTCTACATTCAATTTTTCAATGTAGAGCTACACAATCGACATTCAGGTCTACATTCAAACTTTTTCAATTAAGAGCTATTCCATCGACATTCAGGTCTACATCTAAATTTTCCAATGAAGGGCTATTCCATCGACATTCAGGTCTACATTCAAACTTTTTCAATGTAGAGCTACACAATCGATATTCAGGTCTACATTCAAACTTTTTCAATGTAGAGCTTTTCAATCGATATTCAGGTTTACATTCAAATTTTCCAATGGCGAGCTACGCAATCGACATTCAGGTCTGCATTCGAACTTTATTAAATGTAGAGCTACACAATCGACATTCAAGTCTTCATTCAAACTTTTCAATGTAGGGCTATTCCATCGACATTGAGGTCTACATTCAAACTTTTTCAATGTAGAGCTATTCCATCGACATTCAGGTCTACATTCAAATTTTTTGAATGTAGAGCTATTCAATCGATATTCAGGTCTACATTCAAAATTTTTTAATGTAGAGCTTTTCAATCGATATTCAGGTCTGCATCCAATTTTCTCAATGTAGAGCTACGCAATCGGCTTTCAGGTCTACATTCAGACTTTTTCAATGTAGAGATATTCAATCGACATTCAGGTCTACATTCAAATTTTCCAATGGCGAGCTGCGCAATCGACATTTAGGTCTACATTCAAACTTTTTTAAATGTAGAGCTACGCAATCGACAATTAAGTCTACATTCAAACTTTGTCAATGTAGGGCTATTCCATCGACATTGAGGTCTACATTCAAACTTTTTCAATGTAGAGCTATTCCATCGACATTCGGGTCTACATTCAAATATTTCAATGTAGTGCTATTCAATCGATATTCAGGTCTACTTTTAAACTTTTTCAATGTAAAGCTATTAATCAACATTCAGGTCTTCATTCAATTTTTTACAATGTAGAGCTTTTAAATCGACAATCAGGTCTACATTCAAACTTTTTCGATGTAGAGCTAATCTATCGACATTCAGGTCTACATTCAATCTTTTCAATGCAGAGCTATTCAATCGATATTCAGGTATACATTCAAATTTTCCAATGGAGAGCTATGCAATCGACCTTTAGGTCTACATTCGAACTTTTTAAATTGTAGAGTTATTCAATCATCATTCAGATCTACATTCAAACTTTTTCAATGTGGAGTTATTCCATCCACATTCAGGTCTACATTAAATTTTTCAATGTCGAGCTATTCAATCGACATTCATGTCATCATTCAAATTTTCCAATGTAGTGCTACGCAATCGACATTCAGGTCTACATTCAAATTTTCCAATGTAGAGCTACACAATCGACATTCAGGTCTACATTCAAACTTTTTTAAATGTAGAGCTAATCAATCGATATTCAGGTCTACATTCAAACTTTTTGAATGAAGAGCTTTTCCATCGACATTCAGGGCTACATTCAAATTTTTTCAGTGTAGGGCTATTCCATCGACATTCAGGTCTTTATTCAAACTTTTTCAATATAGAGCTATTCAATCGACATTCAGGTGTACATTCAAGCTTTTTCCAATATAGAGCTACGCATTCGACATTCAAGGTTACATTTAATTTTCTAAATGTAGAGCTACACAATCGACATTCAGGTCTACATTCAAATTTTCCAATGTAGAGCTACACAATCGACATTCAGGTCTACATTCAAACTTTTTAATCGTAGAGCTAATCAATCGATATTCAGGTCTACATTCAAACTTTTTGAATGAAGAGCTTTTCCATCGACATTCAGGGCTACATTTAAATTTTTTCAGTGTAGGGCTATTCCATCGACATTCAGGTCTTTATTCAAACTTTTTCAATATAGAGCTATTCAATCGACATTCAGGTCTACATTCAAGCTTTATCCAATATAGAGCTACGCATTCGACATTCAAGGTTACATTTAATTTTCTAAATGTAGAGCTACACAATCGACATTCAGGTCTACATTCAAACTTTTTCAATGTAGAGTTATTCCATCGACATTCAGGTCGACATTAAATTTTTTCAATGTCGAGCTACGCAATCGACATTCAGGCCTACATTCAAATTTTCTCAATGTAGAGCTACACAATCAACATTCAGGTCTACATTCAAATTTCCAATGTAGACCTACGCAATCGACTTTTAGGTCTACATTCAATTTTTCAATGTAGAGCTACACAATCGACATTCAGGTCTACATTCAAACTTTTTCAATGAAGGGCTATTTCATCGACATTCAGGTCTACATCTAAATTTTCCAATCAAGGGCTATTCCATCGACATTTAGGTCTACATTCCAACTTTTTCAATGTAGAGCTACACAATCGTCATTCATGTCAACATTAAAACTTTTTAAATGTAGAGCTATTCCATCTACATTCAGGTCTACATTCAAACTTTTTGAATGTAGATCTATTAAATCTATAATCAGGTCTACATTCAAACTTTTTCAATGTAGAGCTATTCAATCGATATTCAGGTCTACATTAAATTTTCTCAATGTAGAGCTATTAAATCGACATTCAGGTCTACATTCAAATTTTCCAATGGCAAGCTGCGCAATCGACATTTAGCTCTACATTCAAACTTTTTTAAATGTAGAGCTACGCAATCGACATTCAAGTCTACATTCAAATTTTTCAATGTAGGGCTATTCCATCGATATTGAGGTCTACATTCAAACTTTTTCAATGTAGAGCTATTCTATCGACATTCGGTTCTACTTTCAAATTTTTCAATGTAGTGCTATTCAATCAACATTCAGGTCTTCATTAAATTTTTTTCAATGTAGAGCGTTTAAATCGACATTCAGGTCTTCATTCAATTTTTCAATGTAGAGCTAATCTATCGACATTCAGGTCTAAATTCAAATTTTTCAATGTAGAGCTATTCAATCGATATTCAGGTCTACATTCACTTTTCTGAATGTAGAGCTATACAATCGACATTCAGGTCTACATTCAAACTTTTTATGTAGAGCTTTTCAATCGATATTCAGGTCTACATTCAAATTTTCCAATGGAGAGCTACGCAATCGACATTTAGGTCTACATTTGAACTTTTTAAAATGTAGAGTTACGCAATCGACATTCAAGGCTACCTTCAAAATTTTCAATTTAGGGCTATTCGATCGACATTGAGGTCTACATTCAAACTTTTTCAATGTAGAGCTGTTCAATCGATATTCAGGTCTACATTCAATTTTCTCAATGAAGAGCTATACAATCGACATTCAGATCTGCATTCAAACTTTTTCAATAAAGAGATATTCAATCGATATTCAGGTCTACATTCAAACTTTTTCAATGTAGAGCTATTCAATCGACATTCAGGTCTACATTCAAATTTTCCAATGTAGAGCTAATCCATCGACATTCAGATCTACATTCAATTTTTTTCAATGTAGAGCTTTACATTCGACATTCAGGTCTTCATTCAAACTTTGTCAATGTAGAGCTATTCAATCGATATTCAGGTCTACATTCAAACTTTCCAATGTAGAGCTTCGCAATCGACATTCAGGTCTACATTCAAACTTTTTCAATGTAGAGATATTCAATCGACATTCAGGTCTACATTCAAATTTTCCAATAAAAAGCTTATCCATCGACATTCAGGTCTACATCCAATATTTTCAATGTAGAGCTATACATTCGACATTCAGATCTACATTCAAACTTTGTCAATGTAGAGCTATTCAATCGACATTCAGGTCGACATTTAAACTTTTTTTAAATGTAGAGCTATTCAATCGACATTCAGGTCTACATTCAATTTTCAATGTAGTGCTATTCAATCGATATTCAGGTCTACATTTAACTTTTTCAATGTATAGCTATTAATCAACATTCAGGTCTTCATTCAATTTTATTCAATGTAGAGCTATTAAATCGACATTTAGGTCTAAATTCAATATTTTCAATGTAGAGTTAATCTTTCGACACTCAGGTCTACATTCAGTTTTTTTAATGTAGAGCTATTCAATCGATATTCAGGTCTACATTAAATTTTCTCAATGTAGAGCCATTCAATCGACATTCAGGTCTACATTCAATTTTTTTTATGTAGAGCGTTTCAATCCATATTCAGGTCTACATTCAAATTTTCCAATTGAGAGCTACGCAATCGACATTTAGGTCTACATCCGAACTTTTTTAAATGTAGAGCTACGCAATCGACATTCAAGGCTACCTTCAAATTTTTAATTTAGGGATATTCCATCGACATTGAGGTCTACATTCAAACTTTTTCAATGTAGAGCTTTTCAATCGGCATTCAGGTCTACATTCAAACTTTTTTAATGTAGAGCTATTCAATCGATATTCAGGTCTACATTCAAACTTTTTCAATGTAGAGCTACGCAATCGATATTCAGGTCTACATTTAATTTTCTCAATGTAGAGCTATACAATCGACATTCAGGTCTACATTCAAACTTTTTCAATGAAGAGATATTCAATCGATGTTCAGGTCTACATTCAAATTTTTTCAATGTACAGCTATTCAATCGACATTCAGGTCTACATTCAAATTTTCCAATGTAGAGCTAATCCATCGACATTCAGATCTACATTCAATTTTTTCAAAATAGAGCTATACATTCGACATTCAGGTCTACATTCAAACTTTTTGATTGTCGAGCTATTCAATCTATATTCAGGTCTACATTTAAACTTTCCAATGTAGAGCTACGCAATCGACATTCAAGGCTACCTTCAAATTTTTCAATTAAGGGCTATTCCATCGACATTGAGGTCTACATTCAAACTTTTTTAATGTAGAGTTATTCCATCGACATTCAAGTCTACATTCAAACTTTTTGAATGTAGAGTTATTCCATCGATATTCAGGTCTACATTCAAACTTTTTCAATGTAGAGCTATTCAATCGATATTCAGGTCTACATTCAATTTTCTCAATGTAGAGCTATACAATCGACATTCAGGTCTACATTTAAACTTTTTCAATGTAGAGATATTCAATCGATGTTCAGGTCAACATTCATTTTTTTTTCAATGTAGAGCTATTCAATCGACATTCAGGTCTACATTCAAATTTTCCAATGTAAAGCAAATCCATCGACATCCAGGTCTACATTCAATTTTTTCAATGTAGAGCTATACATTCGACATTCAGGTCTACATTCAAACTTTGTCAATGTAGAGCAAATTTAATCGATTATCAGGTCTATATTCAAACTTTCCAATGAAGAGCTTCGCAATCGACATTCAGGTCGACATTCAAACTTTTTTTAAATGTAGAGCTATTCAATCGACATTCAGGTCTACATTCAATTTTTTTCAATTTGGAGCTATTCAAGCAACATTCAGGTCTACATTCAAACTTTTTTAATGTAGAGCTATTCAATCGATATTCAGGTCTCCATTCATACTAATGTTGAACTATACAATCGACAGTCAGGTCTACATTCAAACTTTTTGAATGTAGAGCTATTCCATCGATATTCAGGTCTACATTCAAACTTTCTAATGTAGAGCTACGCAATCGACATTCAAGGCTTCCTTCAATTTTTTTTCAATTTAGGGCTATTCCATCGACATTGAGGTCTACATTCAAACTTTTTTAATGTAGAGTTATTCCATCGACATTCAGGTCGACATTCAAACTTTTTGAATGTAGAGTTATTCCATCGACATTCAGGTCTACATTTAAACTTTTTTAATGTAGAGCTATTCAATCTATATTCAGGTCTACATTCAAACTTTATCAATGTTGAACTATACAATCGATATTCAGGTCTACATTCAATTTTTTTTCAATATAGAGCTATTCAATCGACATTTAGGTCTACATTCAAATTTTTTCAATGTAGAGCTAATCCATCGACATTCAGGTCTACATTCAAATTTTCAATGTAGGACTACTAAATCGTCATTCAGGTTTACATTCAAACTACATTTCTGTGGTATCTGAAAGTTGCCGAATTTTTAAAGAAAAATAAATCGAGGAGTATCAACAATTAACATCTACTGGAAATAAGGCAACGAATTGAAAGGGAATTCAAGGGTACTCCTTATTTCAATATCAACATTGGTGGTGATGGGGTCATTTTAGTATTTTATGCTTGTGTGAGAAACACAATAGTATTATCTTCAATAATATGATATTTGACACGCAAAAGTTAAAGTTTTTTACGTTAAACTAAGCCCAGCCCTTCGACTCCCATATTCGGGGGTCAATTAAAATGTCTTTGACAATTTAAGTAAAGGGTCACACCAGGAACATCCATGCCAAGTTTCATTGAAATCAGCCCGATGGTTTGAGAGAAGGTTTTTACAGACTGTTAAAAATGCTACGCCCATATTTGGGGTTAAATCCCAATTTCTGTAACAATTTTAGAAGAGTGTCACCTAAGGAACAATTCTTCATAGCTTCGTTAAACTAAGCACATTGAGAAGATGACTAAAGAAAAAGTATACGGTCGGACGGACTGACGCTCAACAGACACACCGCCCATGACAATATCTCGCTAAAATCTCGCTAGTGGAGCTAAAAACACGATCCGTCAGTGGCGGGTTATACTCCGAGAATAATTGCTTGATATTTAAGTTTTCTTTAAATCAACAGTCAAAACTTATTTAAAACAGTTTACGATGACAACTTTCGTATGTAGGTTATCATAGCATTTGCTGAATGTTTCCAAGGATGTTGGAGAAAAAATTCAAGGCAGATTGCTGGGGCAATGCAAAGATCTTACATCAAGCGCCTATTGAAAGACATGTTTATTGGGCATATTTCCAACCAGTGTTTGTCGCTAGTGAATTAATATAACATTAGACCACGCTTGAAGCGAATCGGTTCATATGAACGATTTTTGAAAAAGACTTTGATTGGTCGCAAAAAAGAAAAAGATCTGAAATAATTAACGGAAATAGATTCATAAGTTATTTCAGAATAATTACACATAATAACAGTAATATAGCGAGTTTTAGTATCTTTTTTTTTAAATTGTTTATAAGTTCAGTGCCAGAGGTTATAAAACTTTTCTCATGCTCAGTTCTAATTTTTCTCAAAATTCAATTTGAGATTAAAGCCGTAATTCTGTTTATTTGCTCATTTTAATGTATTAACATTAAAGGCGATATTAATAAGCTGTTATAAATAACTACTTGTTAATATTATCTTTTATTTTCATACATTATTTTTAATTTAAAATTTTGTGAAATTTGAGCCCGAGAAAACTTATATAACCTTGGGCCCAGGTAAAAAATACAGACAATGTTAGAAAAGTGTGGTCTTAGTCAGATATAAAATCTCGTGTCAGGGTATATGGGAGATCATGCTTTGGCGAATTAAACATTTTCTTGTCGATTGGGTTCTACTGTTGTTGAAAAATATTGTCAAAGTTTACACTATATAACATATTGAAAATGACCTCCGCCCATAAAATACATATTTTTCAACCTGGCACAATAATTATTGGTAGACTGATAAAGGGTCACTCAATGATCATTGCTGTGAAATTTGATTGATAACCATCAGTTACATTCTGAGAAAATGATTTTAAAAGCTTCCACTATATAAAATATAGAAAAATGACCTCCGTCCATTGAATACATATTTTTCATCCGATCACAATATTTTTTGTAGACTGATAAAGGGTCACCTAAAGATCATTCATGTGAAATTTAATTGGTAGCCATCATAAAATGTGAGAAAACCATTATGCTTTTACATTAGCCACGCCCATGTTTTTCATTGAATCAAAATTTCTTGAACAACTCCGTAAGGAGGTTACCCAAGAATCATTCCTGTGAAGTTTGGTTGAAATTAATCCAATATTTTCTGAGAAGATTTTTAAATAAAAGGTTTACGACCGGACGCATGACGGACACAATAATGCTAGATAAACCCTACGCCAAAACAGTGAATTTTCAAGTGCTTTTGTTCGTGTCATCTTTTATGGTAGAATCTAGGAAGAGCATAGAAATAAACAAGTGATGTTATGCTGTTTCATAGCCATCACATTCAAAATGAGGGACTTGTGCCAAAGTTTTTAAAGTTTGTCTAATTTTTTTAGAAGACAGTTTAACCGTCTGTTTTAAGCTCCACTGGCCGAAGGCCAGCGAGCTATTGTCATGGCGGAGTGTCCGTCGTGCGTGCGTCCGTGCGTCCGTGCGTCCGTGCGTAAACTTTTTCTTTAAACATCTTCTCCTCCCAAACCAATGGGCGGATTTTAACGAAACTTACTAGAAATGATCCTTGGGTGGCCCCCTTCTGAAATTGTTCAAAGAATTTTGATTGGCCCCCAAATATGGGCGTGGCAGGGCGTGGCATTTTTTCACTTTGAAATCTTTAAAAATCTTCTCCTCCCAAACCATTGGGCCGATTTCAATGAAACTAGGCATGGATGTTCCTTAGGTGACCCTTTACTTAAATTGTTAAAGAAATTTTGATTAGCCTATAAATATGGGCGTGGCAGGGTGGGGCTTATTTTGAGCCCGAAATCTTTGAACAACATCTCCTCCTGAACCACTCGGCCAATTTCAATGAAACTTGTACCGAATGTTCCTTGGGTGACCCTTTACTTAAATTGTTCAAGAAATTTTGATTGGTCCATAAATATGGGTGTGGTAGGGCGGAGCTATTTTGAGCCCGAAATCTTTGAACGACATCTCCTCCTGAACAACTGGGCCGATTTCAATGAAACTTTAACAGAATGTTCCTTGGGTGACCCTTTACTTAAATTATTCAAGAAATTTTGATTGGACTAAAAATATGGGCGGGGCCTATTTTGAGCCCGAAATTTTCAAATGACATTTTCTCCTGAACCACTTGGCTAATTTCAATGAAACTTTACCAGAATGTTCCTTGAGTGTCTCTTTTCAAAAATTTTTTGCTAAATTTTGATAGACCTATAAATTTGGGCGTGGCAGGGCGGAGCTTATATTGAGACCAAAATCTTTGAACGATATTTCCTCCGGAACCACTCAGCCAATTTCAATGAAACTTTACCAGAATGTTTCTTGGGTAACTATTTACTTAAATTGTTCAAGAAATTTTGTTTGGTCCATAAATATGGGCATGTCAGGTCAGGTGGGGCCTATTTTGAGCCCGAAATCTTTGAACGACATCTTTTGAACCTTATGTTTTAATAAGATTGGTCAAGTGTTGCAGGTTCATTCTGATTGAGTTTTTTGGTGCAATATGGACCAGAACCATTTAATCATTACTAAATAGGTCTTAGGAGATTTTGGAGTGTTAATGTATTCATTTAAAGTAAGCTTTATTTAATGAAAGTCCAAAGATTTTAAAGCCATTGGAGCGATACAGGCCCTCTTGGGCCTCTTGTTCTATTAAGATTGAATATTCAATTTCATGAAAAACAAAGTATTTTTACTTTTCATGAAAGTATAGCTTATTTTGTTCTCTGAATGAAATATAAATCGATCTTACACAGAAAAAAAATGATTATCCTATAAAATTGAAAATAGCTAGAATTAAATGATTTATCATTAAAGAAGACACTGTAGCTTTACACCTATGATATTGTTTGATGGTCAAAGTTTTTATCATGGACATTATTTGCCTTTTACCTTGTCTTAGATATCTACTGAAAGAACTTGGTACCAACAAATAGGTTTTATCACAATCAAATGACCTTTGCAATATGAAGACCCTATCTCATTCCAATTAAAAGTTTTTGTCAACTTAAGAGTTTTTATAATGGAAATTATTGACCTTGACAATTTGGCCTTGACGTTAGGCGAGATCCTTGCCTCAGTTTTTTTGATAATATGTCACAAGTAATTAACATTTGAAATATGAAGGCTATATCACTTACCATTGAAAAATTATGGCCAATTTTAAAGTTTTAATATTTTAAACTATGACCTTGACACCTGACCTTGATCAAAAAGGGAGTTGTCATTAGCGATGCACATGTGAAGTATGAAGACTACACCTGTAACCAATCAAAAGTTATGGCCAATATTAGTTTTAGCAAGACAAAAAGAGAGCTTCTGGACACTCTACTGACTTTTTGAAAAGCCTAAAGCATGATAGGTCTAATAAGATATAATAAAATCTCATTTGAAATTATTTAAGGAATGACATCTCTTAGTGGACATCTCATGGCCAATCTTTTAAAAGAAAAATACTTATGTTGGTACGATCATTCTATCGAAGTTTGAAGCAATTCAGATGAAAACTGTAGACACCATTGGGATAACAGTCAACCGACGAACACACAGATAGCTGGGAAACACACCATTGCTATAACTTCTCTGACCTTAGGTCAGTAGAGCTAACAATTGGGCAATTAAAATAGATAAATAAAGAGTAATGTGAGGAAATCATATTCTTTTTTCTCATAATGTAGCATCACAAGTGCCAAAATTAGTAAATTAAATATCAAATTGATACATCATACATATAATTAAAGAAATATTATCCTCTTGATTCTTTTAGAATAATAAACTTCTCCAACGCAATGTAACACAATCAACCCACTAATAATCCTGAGCTATTTTTTGACATCCATTAAATTACTTCAAAAGACAAAGAAGCTTTTTCCATTTTAATTCCTGTATAAAGTAAGTACCCTGGAGACTTTCAATAGGATTGCCAGAATGGCCCTAAATTACTCACGTAAAAAATGCAACATGAATCTTAAGTAACATGCAACCAACAAAAAAAAGAAAGAATAAAAAGAAATAAGAAATTGCACAATTGCTTTGGGAAGGAGTCTTCCTGAGTGTTTACAGTCAAAATAAAACCCAATCCTGATACTTAAATACTTTTGCAAAAATCAAAGTTTAACAAACAATTTTTGAAAGGGTCATTCAAGGAACATTCAGACTAAGTTTGGTTGCAATTGGGTCACTGGTTTGGGAGATTATTTATAGAGGTTCCTGGGTCACAACCTGCAAGATGGTTGAAAACCGCCAATGGTTAACGGAGGTTTATATGATTATGATTTAAATGACATTATATTTCTGCCAAGTTTGGTTGAAATCTGCCGACTATTTACTGAAGAGAATAAGTATAAAGAATGTTTGACAACTGCTGATGCACAATGGACAAAAGGTGATCACAACAGCTCATGTTGAGCATGTTTCTCTTGTGTGAGCTAAATAGGACTTGCTCAAGAAATGTGCTTGTGTAGAACAAGACAATTACTATACAAATTGCTTATTATGAAAAATCAGGGAGTGCTTGCTTGATATAGGCTGCACTATATCATGGATCCCTGGTATGTCTCTTCCTAGTTATATCACATCCTGTCCAAGCCTCAAGGCTTTTTCCCCCTCAAAGGTTACAATTTTTCACCCATTGGTGGGAGACATATGTCTGGAAGGATTTGTGCCACAACATCGGATCTCAGTCACCATATCGAGGGCTCAGTGCTAAACAGTTGTAACTCCCTATAAACATATAAGGAGTTACAACCGTTTTGCGCCGGGCCCTCGATATAAGCTTATTTAATCATATAAAAATATTTTCAATTAATCCCATTCACCCCTACAACCTGTATTCTTCTTCTTTATCATCTTTTCAAGATTTTATTGTTTTTGAAGAATGCTATTAAGGATTGACACCAAGAAAAAATCCTATGAACTTTGGAAAGATAATCTGGAAATATTTTCAAAGCTCTTAACATGTATGAAGATTGACTCAACCAATAACATCCCCCTCCCTGCCCATTTATCTATCAGAAATCATTGAAGGAATCCTTCAAAGGTTCACTTAAGGATTATTTTAATCAAATTCGTTTACAACTTACATTATTTATAATCACAAATGCCACCGCAAAAAAGCAATGTTTACAAAAGTTTGACCTTGATGAATAACCTTGAAAAGTGATCTTGATATAAGCAGAAACATATTGTTGAAATTATAATGATTTAAAATCATGCAAAACATGAGCCTTTTATAGTGAAAAGCCTGACGTAATGTGCAATAAAAAGTTGTCAGGTGGAATTTTGCCACATCCGGATCCTGTTGGATGACCTAGACTTCAAATAACATTGAAACCATAAGAAGCATATTGTTAGGATCTCTCATCATTTTAAGCTGAATTTTGTATCTAGAATACTCTGAAATATGTTAGCAAGTTTTTGGTTAATTCATTTTATTCATAATGATGTTGATCAGTGATGTTGAAAATTTTGAATGTAGACCTGAATGTCGATTGCGTAGCTCTACATTGAGAAAATTGAATGTAGACCTGAATATCGATTGTTTAGTTCAACATTGATAAAGTTTGAAAGTAGACCTGAATGACGATTGAAAAGCTCTACATTGAAAAAGTTTGAATGTAGACCTGAATGTCGATGGAAAAGCTGTACATTGAAAAAGTTTGAATGTAGACCTGAATGTCGATTGCGTAGCTCTACATTGAGAAAATTGAATGTAGACCTGAATGTCGATTGAATAGCTCTACATTGAAAAAGTTTGAATGTAGACCTGAATGTCGATGGAATAGCTCTACATTGAAAAAATTGAATGAAGACCTGAATGTCGATGGATTAGCTCTACATTGAAAAAATTGAATGTAGACCTGAATGTCGATGGAATAGCTCTACATTGAAAAAGTTTGAATGATGACCTGAATGTCGATGGAATAGCTCTACATTGAAAAAGTTTGAATGATGACCTGAATGTCGATGGAATAGCTCTACATTGAAAAAGTTTGAATGATGGCCTGAATGTCGATTGAATAGCTCTACATTTAAAAAGTTTGAATGTAGATCTGAATGTCGATTGCGTAGCTCTACATTGAGAAAATTAAATGAAAATCTTAATATCGATTGTATATGTCAACATTGATAAGGTTTGAATGTAGACCTGAAAGACGATTGAATAGCTGTACATTGATAAAGTTTGAATGTAGACCTGAATGTCGATTGCGTAGCTCTACATTGAGAAAATTGAATGTAGACCTGAATGTCGATGGAATAGCTCTACATTGAAAAAATTGAATGAAGATCCGAATGTCGATGGATTAGCTCTACATTGAAAAAATTGAATGTAGACCTGAATGTCGATGGAATAGCTCTACATTGAAAAAGTTTGAATGATGACCTGAATGTCGATGGAATAGCTCTACATTGAAAAAGTTTGAATGATGACCTGAATGTCGATGGAATAGCTCTACATTGAAAAAGTTTGAATGATGACCTGAATGTCGATTGAATAGCTCTACATTTAAAAAGTTTGAATGTAGATCTGAATGTTGATTGCGTAGCTCTACATTGAGAAAATTGAATGAAAATCTTAATATCGATTGTATATGTCAACATTGATAAGGTTTGAATGTAGACCTGAAAGACGATTGAATAGCTGTACATTGATAAAGTTTGAATGTAGACCTGAATATCGAATGAATAGCTCTACATTGAAAAAAGATTTAATGTAGACCTGAATGTCGATGGAATAGCTCTACATTGAAAAAATTTGAATGTAGACCTGAATGTCGATTGAATAGCTCTACATTGAAAAAGTTTGAATGTAGACCTGAATGTCGATTGAATAGCTCTACATTGAAAAAAGATTTAATGTAGACCTGAATGTCGATGGAATAGCTCTACATTGAAAAAATTTGAATGTAGACCTGAATGTCGATTGAATAGCTCTACATTGAAAAAGTTTGAATGTAGACCTGAATGTCGATTGAATAGCTCTACATTGAAAAAGTATAAATGTATACCTGAATGTCGATGGAATAGCTCTACATTTAAAAAAAGTTTGAATGTAGACATGAATGTCGATTGTGTAGCTTTACATTTAGAAAATTGAATGTAGACCTGAATGTCGATTGCGTAGCTCTACATTGGAAAATTTGAATGTAGACCTGAATGTCGATTGAATAGCCCTACATTGAAAAAGTTTGCATGTAGACCTGAATGTCGATGGAAGTGCTCAAAGAGACTTTCTTAGGTCTACATTTTGTTCTGCGAATGTAGAGATGGTGTGGTCTCTTCAGCTCTACATTCAATGTAGACCTGAATGTCGTTTGACGATTGAAGTGCCAGCTTCACACACATTATTTTTTTGTGTTCTTTTTGAAAAACTGATTTATTTTCGTGTTGCTCTCTTAAATATACTTCTAAATCACAGAAAGTTTTTATGTAACACAATTTTAGTTTTATATGTTATTATCGTATAATTAGCCTGTAAGATAAATCAGATTGTAAAACAATTGCCTGTGTTCTGGATACGTCAAATTTGTTCCGTGATAAGCAAAATTAATTTTAATGTCACTTATGTGAATTATGTTCAATCTTGCCAACAAAACAGCATTTAACGTATTACAAAGGTACAAAATTTTATTGTGCCAAGGAAAAATAGTGCACAAGAACTAGTTTCAAAGGAAATGCGCATTTCTTGTGACAAGCTGATAATGTGACTAATTTGGACTAATTTATACCTCCCCGCAATTAACAATTCGTAATCCATTTGCGTTATTTCACCATTATTTCATCAATACATTATTGCACTTGTCACAAGTTGAAATCTTCGGTCACAGGACATAACTTTAGCAAACCCTTAAAGTCACAATTACTACTTTCGATTTAATTCCAAAACCTCGTCACTACAGATTTGGAAAATCTGTAGTAACGAGGTTTTAGAATTAAACCAACTCGACAAAACTCCCGAGGGTCGAATTACGACCGATTTGGTGATATATGGCCTCATATTACACATTCCTATTATTTGTCAGCTCATAATTCCATAATGATCGACGAGATATTGGACAATTTCAGCAATGATTGCGGCGATCGGCGATCAGATTTGACGATCGCTGAGGTTACGCAAAGTTTAATAGTTGTTATAATTGCCCGGTGGTGAAAAGTCAACGCTAGGTTATCGAGTGCATCTTGAGCACGTTGAATTGCTCTGTCAACGATCTCCAATTTATGTTCGAGACCCAGCGATGCTTAATTTGGACAAAACTCATATTTTGTTCAAGTCTCTAAATTAAGACGAACATTTTTTTTTTCGTTAAAACTTTCTAACTAAGTGTCTTAATAGCTTTCCCACGTAAGGCGAATGAGCCAAAAAGGAACATGCGAAAAGTGTCGACCCTGGTCAGACTTCGTTTATGTGACTTTTTTTTTAAAATGATTGTTCCGTGATATTCCAAAAATGACCACTGATCAAATATCATTACAGAAAACCCAAATTTCACTATTGAAAGAAATCTCCCCACCTAAACTGTCTTTTCTTTTCGACTTTTGCACATAAGCGAAAATAGCCTTTATTTTGACTTGAATAAATATGTTTAAACTAAGTCTCAGACTTTTACTGTTATCGACGTCGTGAAATTGACAAGGTGAATGATTTTGGAATGAGTGTTATTTCAGCTATATTTATTACTTACCTTTAATAAGATATACATGCCAGACTTACCTTTAAGAAAATATAAATGCCTATTTTTTTAAGAACCAATCAGACGTTCATTACGATTATTTTCCTAGCTACATTAATTTTGAGTATAGTTGTTGATTTTATCTTTTTTGATGATTTTGGGCAGTTTTTGAATGGTCCGAGTGAGTGTTAGGAATGAATGAATGGGACGCGATTATTGAATTTAGAAAGCTTTTGATTGAGATGCATGTCATTTTCACGATGTAACTAACTATATTTGGCCAGTCTGCTTTTTTCCTTGCTTTAAAACTAAATTATAACCCTTTACCGTATTAATCCTTCCCGTTTTACAAAATTTTAGACCTTTCTAAATTAAAAGGTTTTGTAAATCATATTTTAAAGTGAATTTAAATTGAAAAATAATCATTCAGCAGGGTAGAAAATAGTGTGGAAAAAGAAGAAATTGCTTGTCAGAAGCAATTTCTTCTTTTTTTTTCACAATGTTTTCTCAATCATAAAATCACAGACACGTAAAAATTAGGAATTAAACAGCAAAAGGGTTGAGTAGCCCTATTTTCTGAAAGCATGGATCACCCGTATTGCGTCATAATTGACCGGTTATCTATTATCATGATTATGATGCTTAAGTTACATCAGTGTTCATGGCATTCACGCAAATCACCAATTAACACGGGTCATTCAATAATGAGCAAGTTACTCTTACCGTCAGTGTAGTCTCAGTATAGGATAGAAAACGAGAGCCGAGGTATATGGGAAATAGACATGAGCTTTAGCGAGTGTCTATTTCCGATATACCGCGGTACGAGATTTTCTATCTGACTTAGACCACGCTTTTCTTACAGCATTTGTATTTTTTACCCGAACCTCTAAATAATAAAAAAGAGTAAATCTCGCTGTGATATTACTCTAATCAAGTGTGAATATGCCGAAATCACTTATGAAATAATTTTACATTGCCATTTTCAGATCTTTTGCAGTTTTTCGACTGTCGAAAGTCTTCAGGAAAAATGATCTGTATATAATGCTCGACATCTATTTTAAATGACTTTCGTCCCCAAACCTATAGAAATTCACGTGCAAGTCACTCTACAGCCGTATATCTGTAAATACAACGCTTTGAGTTGTATCTGTGATATAATTACACTTTTGAAATACTGTTCTCTGATTGGCTGATTCGCTTCAAGCGTGGTCTAAATATGGTTAACGGATTTGAAGAGATAACTTATTTTTAATTCCCAGCGCCAATGACAAACGTGTAGTGCGACTTGGTTTCATACCTCACGGGTAGTATCACTAGGAAGTAACGTTACAAAATGGGTTGCGCCGGTGGCACCTACCCAGGAATATCAAATTGATTTTTTAAAACATGGTCCTAGCAGGCAATTGTAAATTTATTATCATGTCAACATTAAATGGTTTGAGACGTGTACAAAATTTCATTTATTTCCGTCTAGAAATTACAAAGTTGTAGTAAAAGTCCACGTATTTCTTTTATCCACCCTCGTATATTGTTCAACGCCCCTTAATGAAATATCGCGCGTTGTTAAAAGATTACTCGTTGAATTAGTATCAAAAGTTTGTATACTTGAGAAAGGATTTTGTTGAAAAATGTGTGCAGTCAAAATAGTTCGGTGCTTTTTAATTTACACAAAGACATGCGAATATTCCTTATGTTGAATAAAACGAGTAAATCTAATTCAAACGATTCATTAGTATAATTTTCATCTGAAAGGATTTGAATTAATCGGATCAGCATTCGGAGCTGCACCTTCAGCGATCTTATAGCATCTTATAGCATATCTATCATATTACAACATAAATATTCCATTGTATAAGGTTTACTGATAAGCCCTGAAGGATGGGGACCACCGTTAGTGTCTGACGCAAGTTACTGTAGTATCATAATTAGCAATTACCTGTACGGAACCTTTGATCAGTGCTTATCATGTAATCATATGGTAAACCGGCATGTAGAAACGGCCAGCGTTAGATGGAAGCTCAAGTATCTCGCTACAGCTGTAGCTTTTAAAAGATTTTAGAAATTATATATTGTTTATTCCCCATCTATTTGTTTTATTTTATTTCTTAATTGCAAATCTAGGTTCTTAATACTACCCTAGCAACACTAAATCTTCGGTGATTCTACGGAATAGACCTCGAGAATAATAAGGGCGCGGCTATGAAAGCGCGTAGTTTTGCAGGTTGACTTACATGACGTTACATCATCAGGAAAGCGTGAAGTAAAACGAAAACAACGAATAATAAAGGTTTGTATCATAATGCAATGCAATTATCGATCTTACTCTGAATCCACGTCTTTTGAAAATCAAAGTGTTTTCTAACTATTTTCAAAAGGTGTTTTATTTATAATTCGAGGTCTTGTCAAAGATCTTTCTGTAGAGGACGAATATACGTGATCGCGTTTAAAACACATGTCAACCCTTTTTTTCGAATTAAAAATGAAAATGAAAATAAAAGTTGCTATTAATTGTCATCACGAAAAATAACATGTGAGTTAGCAATTAGATCAACAACTATTTGCTGAAGCCTACGTTCCTGTTAAAATATGGAATGAGCAAGTTTAAATTGGCAGACTTATCTAAAAAGAATAAAATTATTTTAATTCTTTACTACAAATAAACAAGTTTAAATCAAGATCGATGAAAGTAATTCTTGGTCTAGATGACAAAAATGCGTTATCAAAGATTAAGCTGAGTTGGATAGATGCTTAGGTTTCGCGGGCAAGTTTGGCCATTTTTCAAACGACGTGTCGACTTTGGCAATCTCTTGAAAAGTTTATCAAGACTAGCATAACCTGATCCATGTACTATATAATGGTATAGTGATCCAACATGGACGGAATCTAATTATGTTACACAAACTCGGGTTGAATTGGCCTCGAACATATCCGGAGAATGTCCGCGGCATCCAAGATGGACAAATGAAAATGATTGATTATCTTGTTGATTATTTTTTTTTTTTCAACAAATTTCTTGGAAATAACACATTTTTACTGATACGAACAAAACTGAATTGAGACTAAAATCTTTGCTCTTATATCGAAGAAATCCAAATTTTAAAAAATAAATAGAATGATCTAGACTTACTTGATAATCAAAACCAATGACTAAATAATTGAATAGAATTACCAAAAATGTAAACATGTTAACTGAAATGGGACAAATAATTTTTCGGAGTCAATCATTCTCGATGAAACTGAGGCACAAAGTATAACTTAAAAGTTTTAAACTCGAAAAAGATGTGTTGTGTTATATGAATTAAGCTAACGAATATTCATAAAGGGTTCAATTTATAAAATAACAAACAAGACCACGCTCATTTATCAAAGCATTATCACATTAACATGAATTCGTCTAATATAGATGTTGTTACTCTCAAAATGTGTTCACGTTAATGTCGACAGTCCTATGACTGGACTCTTATACCAATTAAATTTATTTATTTTGATTTAAAGTTGATTCAGGAAAACAACACCCAAAATGTCGTGTTAAAGGATGATTTTTCTGATAGAATTGTTGATTAGCATGTATTTTAAAAACAAAAGCTCAACCGCTTTGTCTGTGAAAGTGTCTTATTCAGCCCTTCAGTCCGGAATCAAAGTCCCTCTCTTTTTAGTGAAAAGAGAATAAAAGAAAATACAAAACGTGTCGCTATTTAGACAGCTAATAAGCTTTATCGACCATCAAGGCCCTTAATAGTATGACTCGTTTCGAACATCGACATATTATAAATACATGCCAGAGCAGGTTCACAAGAAATAAACCTGGCTACTCAGTCACGTGATTGGTAAATAATCCATCCACATGTTTATGAAATATTGTGTATTCCCATTAATTGGTGGCTGGAATTTCAGCTCAATTACCCAGTAAAATACCTGCCAAGGTCGAGTTGTCTGATATAGGTTATACAATTTGTTTAGGGCTAGTATTATCCCGGTCGTATAACTGAGATGGCCATTTTTGATGAACATTTGCTGTATCGATATCATCGCTACTCTTACATAAGAGTTCTATGATTTCTTCACTGACCGCTACTGGAATCACAATTTCTGTGCTGATCAAAAGAGTTTAAGAAAACAGTCCAATGTCAGGAATTTGAAATCGTTTCCAGGAAATATTTTCGTTACTCTGATCTGTGACATGTGACGCTTAAAGTGACGCCGGCCACATGTGCTATACTGTTCAATGATAATCCAGTTGCCAACATGATAGCTAGACCATATTATGATGGATCAGCGTGAAACAGCTGTAACTGCCTATAAACCTATAGGCATTTACAACTGTTTCGCGTTACTCCATCGATTCGTTAAATAGCATGATTAGAAAGCATATAGCAAAATTTATGATAAAATTGCATGTCGGAAGAAACAATATTTTTACGCTTTTCTTCTTGATTAAAACGTACTTTTGCAACAGAGCGCGTTCAATCCGTTATTTAAAAGCCTATTAATTTCACATTTTATTACGCTCAAAGGGGTCCACAGTTGACGATGGTCAGCCATAACGCCGCCGTGGTCGATGTAGCGTGCAGCGTAATGTGGGATAAATGAGCATTCTGCATACATCACCGCCGTAATAATGACCATTTCATACAGCACCCGGCCTGAACCAGGGGGAGATACCTTGCGTCACTTGCCAGATGCGATTTCAATCATCAAACATTCCCCTCTCGTTAATGGCATCAGCTGCGAGCTTGGCAGATTAGCTCTGATGGGCGGATTCTGGGAGTTACAAAAATGAACACAAATGGCAAGAACTTTGTTTTGATTAAATTATGTTTCTTTGAAAAACTAGAACTTGAATACATAATGGAATAAATAAATACAATAAAAAAAGCTAAGCGGGCACAAGAAACCTTCGTTGAACGCTTTAAACATGTGTACTTATTTTTGAAAGCGTTAATTTGTGGCTATATTTGCAAGATATACAATTGTATTGTACAATAAAACAACATTTATTCAATATGAAACCTGCTCACTTTAATTTTTTATATATTTTCAAATCGCTCAGTGAAAAAAATCCAAATCATACACAATTCGTTTTCTTATGTACAAAGCACTCGATTGCTGTAACCTTGCACAGAATCAGTATTGTTTACCTTTGTCCAGAAATTTCGGACCTACGTAAAAATTTCATCTGTGTTTATAACCGCCTACTTATGAAAATAAACAGCGCCCCATTCATGTCATACTTCTGGCAGTTGCTTCGGCTTTTATCTGTTGTACGGTCATAACGTAACTTCTCTCCTTGAACTGTATAACATGGCCGCCAGCTGTTGCGATATCCTTTGATTTAATATAAATATCGGTTGGTAATCTACTATATACGATTTCTTTACATTTATTAACCTTAAAATTGTAAGAACACTTATTCAAAGAAAAAAAAATCATAAAAAAATTCCATACCTAACAAACGTTGATTGTCGCTGACGGTCACCTTAAAGCACTGTACATATCTATTTTATTCCATTGATCATTTGCCATTTGGTTTTGTTTTAGAGTTGAGTGGTGCACGTGCCGCGTAAAGAGGTATTAATATTTGAAAGCAATTATATCACTTTAAGAACGGACTGTCAATCCAGAGGTCATGGGTTCGATCCCCGACGGCGGCATTCATTCTTTCCGACTATTTGTCTTTCACCAATGGGTTGATAATCGTAGACCTATGTGACATAGCAGCTGGAGGCTCGATAAGGGTGTGGTGGTTGTACTGGTGAGAGAAATACCAGGAAACCATAACTGAAAAAATGTTCAAAGCGGCGTAAAAACTCCATTCTGATGATTCAATCACTTTAAAATGATGGGACTTTTGAATAAGATGATGCGAAAGTATTGTTAAATTTTGTGAACAACAATTTACCACATAGGTTTTTCTGTTTCAGAAAAGGCCGCGCGAATTTCGACCAAAATGTTTCCATTCTTCTAACCTGTCATTCTTTGTAAAGGATGTAATGATCAGATACATCAAACAAAATATTAGATCCCATTTAAAAATCTGCACAAAAAATGACAAACCGAATCAATTTTCATCATAATGATCGCCAAACAATTAAATGTCCCCACGCCTTTGTAAAGTACTGATGTGTATCTATGTTCGGATGGGTAGATTAGTCGGATACAATCTTGTCCTTGCACCGATGACACGAGCTGATTGTCATCGTACCACACGTACAACCGTCAGTGTATCGTGTGTTTACCCTTTACCAGCCGATACAGTTAGTTACATTGTGAAATTGACATCACTCCGATCAAAATCATTCTAAATTGATCACTCAGCGCTCCATTCATTCATTCCAAACACTCAACGATCATAAACGCTCAAAAATCACGTGAAAACGTTTCGTGATCCTTCAAGACGATAAACATTTTATTCAAATTGATCAAATCTACGATTTTATAAGCTGATGTAGAATTAAAGTGTCTAATTGGTCCATGGTGACACGCAAACAGTAAAGTAAGTATATTGTTTTAAAGGGAGGTAATAAAAATCGCTAATTTTGTTCATCCTGAACAAAATTTGCGATATTGGATTACCCCCTCGCATTCCATTCAAAACTAGCTACATACACTCATTCAATTTCATTCCAATATTATTCCAAAATCAATCATCTTGTCAATTTCACTATGTTCTTAACTGTACCACGCGTACAACTGTCATTCTATTGTGTGTATACCTTTTACCAATCTATCACAGTGTATAGATACACAGGTTTAGGATAGTGGACCTGTAACAGTTACGTAACATTTCCGGAGTAATGAACTTTAACAATGTTAATCGAGGTTTCCTAATGAATTTCATTAGGAAACCTCGGTCGACATCGTGAAAGATCATTAGTTTCAAAATATTGCGGAGCTATTACAGTTCCACTATTACAAATTACATGTATCTTTTTTTTTTTCAATTTACAAGACTCGGTTTTAATTATTTCAGGTATGTCGGGATGTCGATTGCGTGAGTTTAAAGCTTAGTAATATATATAATAAATTACACGTACTTCAAAGGTGAAAGGGGGTTAAGCTTTTTTATTTTGTTTTTAGGGAAACTTTTAGTAAGCCCAATCTCAACATTGAGTGAATATTGTTATTTACGTTTAAACTAATGTTTAAATGTATTACATATATAGGACCTAAATGTACTTGTTCAAAATCGCAGATATAAAAGATTCTAACAGATCTATTCATCATGAGATAATATATTTTAGAGGTTTTATTTGTGTGTTATTTAATGGGATAAACTAACTGATATTTTTGTATATGAAAAAGTGTGCATCTAACAGTATGATCCAGTTTAATTTGAACACAAAAAATGTTGTGCATTTCTTGACTATAAAGTTTTCCTTTTTCCAGAATTTCGGGTGATTGCGATAATTATCCAAGAGTACACTTATTGTATAGACTTAACGCAGAGTAGTGATATTACCTCTTAAAACGTCACAACAGCAATCATTGAAGTACAGTTAGTTACATTGTGAAATTGACATTCATCTCTATCAAAACCATTCTAATTCGCTCACTCAGCGCTCTATTAATTCATTCCAAACACTCACTCAAACCATTAAAAAACGCTCAAACCAATAGAAAAATATATAATAAAAAACGTCATTCAAAATAAATTTTGAAAGAGGAAAATTGCGATTTCACTGGCATAATTCAAATCGTTAGCTCCTCAAAGGTTCTTGAAGAAAAAGGAAGCTATGTATAGATTTTGTGTGCATATTTTATTAAAGGGAGATAATTAATATCGCAAATTTGTTCATCCTTGACAAAATTTGCGATATAGGATTACCTTCCATTAATTTCACTCAAAACTCGCTCCATACGCTCATTCAATTTCAATCATTTTAATCATTCCAAAGTCATTCACCTTGTCAATTGTACGATGTTATTTACTGTGATAACAAAAGATGTACAAAATCTCATTTTTGAAGAACATAAATCAATTAAGAGAGAATCTCTTTACCGTTTTTAAAGATAGAGTTATCTCAGATACTAATGTTCAAAATGCGTTTTGACCAAAGGCCATTAAGGCATTAATTGATAACAACGAGGTTAAAATGAAGTTAATATTATTTCTGTGCAGGTGTAAAAACGGCATCAATTTGTTGATAAAACCTCTATCTGATTAGCCTTAAAAGATAACGTCTGTAAATGATGAGACGTCCGCCTAATGGCACGTGCTTCAAACCCAGACCAAAAGTTTAAAAGATGAAAGTCACAATAAATTGAGCCTGTGTGTGACGTTTCTAATAATTTCAAAAACAAGTAATTCGCTTTGTCTGATCAGAGTCTTTCTTGGACGCTCTGTAGATAGCAACTGGCCAAAAGTTTCTTAAGCTTTCGCCGAATAATAATAATAATAATTATGATAATAATAATAATAATAATAATAATAATAATAATAATAATAATAATAATAATAATAATAATAATAATAATAAAAATAATAAAAATAATAATAATGATGATGGTGATGATGATGATGAATAATAATAATAATAATAATAATAATAATAATAAATAATATAAGGAAAAAAATAATGTTAATAATAATGATAATAATAATTATCAAGATATGATATCAAAAATAAAATTATGCTTGAATGTCAAGTCTTTGAAATGTCTGTGCTTGAAGCAAACGAGAAGTTTTAAGAGATGTTAAGCACAGATTCTTTCATGATATGACAGCTTGGATAGTCACGGAAATTGTATGCGCATATCATTGTGCGTTGGGTGATGATTCAATTGTCTCTGCGTCTTTATGATTCGAGCATCTAATAGGCTGAAAAATTGGTTACATACCTACATAAAAAGAAAATGGTTAAGACCAATTTTGAATGCTGGTGCAAAAACTAAAATTCAAAAATATACCTCAATCTAGATAATTCTTCACTTTTATATTGTCCTTGTAAATATGCCTTGGGGCATCTTGATAAGCAAGCAATGATTTCAATACATTTATATTCAACGCGCAACTGACGGGAATTAACGACAAAAATATTTTGTTTGGTATTTAAACAGTAAATAATATCCCCCCCCCCACTTTCCTTCTTTTTTTTTTTTTTTTTTTTTTTTTTTTTTGGGGGGGGGGGGTGTATTTTTATCTTATATGGAACTGAAATCCCAATTAAACAGTATAGAAGATCACGGCTAATAAAAACTGCCTTGTGTTTGCAAAGTATACCTGGCTGTGTACGTGCCCTTGCAAAGCGGGATATAATTTGCAAACGAAAATGATCGTTTTCTCATTTGAACGTAGGGCTGTATTAGATGATGTAAACATATCCCAGACTAAGATATCATAATTTATATTATCTGGCGGCAATAATGAACCTTTGTATCTTTAATCTGATATGTAGATTTAGACCTGTAATTTCCATATTTAGTTGTTTTAAGGCATGACCAGGGGAGTTTAACAAGGGGATACTTTACGGTCAGCACTCTTTATGCAACTTATGTCCATTAGTTTCGCCGTTCAAATAAGGCAAAAATGTGATGACATATTGGGG
Source organism: Fragum whitleyi (assembly GCA_948146395.1). Lineage (NCBI taxonomy): Eukaryota > Metazoa > Mollusca > Bivalvia > Cardiida > Cardiidae > Fragum > Fragum whitleyi. Next base: position 39,221,379 of record OX411544.1, read on the forward strand.
TTAGGTCATACCATAAATATTTCGCGTCGTCGAAAATGTGGTCGAGATTTTTTTTTTCAGAAATTGAACGATTTATGTCTTCTAAGACGACGAGGTTGAAATTTCGTCATCATGACCATCATCTACTAACTTCACACGTGCTTTTTTTATTAACATCGATTTTTTTTTAATTACAACATCCAGAAATTAACAAGATGAATGGTTTTTGGAATAATTTTGGAATGAAATTGAATGAGTGTGTGGAGCGAGCTTGAGTGAAATTAAAGAGATGTAACCCAATATCGCTTTTTTGTTCAGGATGAACAAAATTAGCGACACTTATAACCTCCCTTTAATAAAATATGCATACAGATTCTATGAATAACTTTCTATGTCTTCATGAACCAATCATACCCATACAAAATTCAATTATGTTAGTGAAATCGTGGATTTTATCTTCCGATTTATATTTTGAATGAAATTGTTAATCTTGTCGGTTTTTTTTTTTTTTTTTTTGTAATTTTTGGGCTTTTCTCATGGTTTGAGTGAGTGAGTGTTTTGAATGAATGAATGGAGCGCTGAGTGATCGATTTAGAATGGTTTAGATTGAGATGAATGTCAATTTTAGGATGTAACTAACTGTATTCTGATAAACTATCTCAGAACTAAACCATATACTGTTGGTAATCATTGCAAGTGTTTTAATCCAATCTTATCTATTCAAAATTTAAAAAAAAATTCGTTCCAATTCAAGGTGTAGATTTTGTGCATAATCCCTTTAAGAATCTCATTTTTTCGCCAAATGTTAGTCGATTTTTTCTTCAAAATAAACTTTATATATCGCTAGATATGTATCCATACCCCCTTCTTGGTGCCCTCAACCTTGTGATGTGCCGTTACATGGTCAGTTGAACTAGTCATTAATTCAACTTTCATTTTTATGTCAGGTTTGAGGTCATTTTCCCTGTAACCCATCCCGCATCATTGCTTTATGATTGTGTTGATAACATTTTTCGTTTCACAGAAATGGCGTCGGAAAAAGCTTAGATATTTCTTGTTAGTTATTCGAGTCTTCAAATAGCAATATGACTAATGAGGCTGAATAAATGTAAAATAAAAAAGTGTTTGTTGCCTTTATGCTTTATTTATTTTCCTACTTCTGTTGCTACTCTGGGATATAATGAAGAGTTGAACGACGCGTTGGAAAATGCGTCTGTCAATTATTGATAACTCTTTTTTTTTTGGGGGGGGGGGTCTTTTTCTTTCTTTCTTTTATCAAAATTCTGGACTTTATCTTAAATTTCTTTTCAAAAAATATAATCTCTGAAAAATCTCTTGAGAATGGCAAGGAAAATGTATTGGTAAAAAAAAGAATGAAATTTTACCCAAATTGATCTATGAAATAATCAGTTGACTCACTTCGAACAAAATCGTGAAAACGATGTAAATCAATAAACATGTTTACAAACAACGGGAACAACATCGTAAAACACCAGAGGGTGTACTTGTGAGATACGTTCATATCCGATGACTGTCTCTTTGACGTGCAATGATCACAGGTCAATTTTAAAATAAAGACAAGAAGAACATGGTGGTCCTAATCGGCTCACTCTATGATTTTATAATTTTTAGCCTTTCCATTACCATTCACTTGCGTTTTTAATAGCATTTTGGCAGAGCTCTACCAAAGAAACATCTATGCTAAGTTTCAGCATGATTGACCTAGTGGTTTGGGAGAAGGAGATAAGATTTCCTCATTTTTGGCCTTTCGATTAAGACCAAAGAGTTTTTGATGGAATGAAATTCTTTAAACAAATTAGGTAGGAACATCCCTGTCATGCTTCAGCTTGATCAACCCAGTTGTTGTTAGGAAGAAGAAACTGTTTAAAGAAATTGTTGATGGACGGAGGAATGGCTGGTCGAACGGACAGACGGAGGATAGACGGACGGTTGATGGTGAATGATCAAATCTATTTCATATTTATTCAGTTATATCGTGCGATCGAACCAATGATATCTTTGACTGAGACGTTGTTCGTAAGTGAGCTTGAAAGAGTTTTGCTCCATGGATGACAAATATTCATAGTGCTACAAATAGTTTCGCCCTGTATCCTTCAAATATCACCCGTAGCAACTAGTTAACATTTGACCTGAATGTTACCGCAGCCCCAAAGTCATGCGGTGTCCGTGCGATCATTGCGCCAAATACCTTGCTTTTTTAATATATTTTTTTTTTTACGAAGATTTTTGTGTACTACAAAGTCGTACGGAGACCATGGCCCCTATGGGTTGTTAGACAACCAAATAAATTATCGCACATGGGCATTGTCCACAACATTCTACGGTTCCTACGCATCCACACGGTGTAAAAAAAGATCTAGTTGGGCAATCGGGAACTTTCAAAAATTCTACGAAATAGACCTCGGAAATGATAAAGGCGCAGACATGAGAGAAAAAACAAATATCAACGAAAGAAAGTAATCTTTGCATATTATAATTTGATGAAACGCAATGATTAAATGCGTTTTCTCATCAAATCATAATTCATGCCCAAAAGATCTGCAAAGACTTGATTTGAAAGAATTTAAGAATGTTCTTTTCCGCGAACGTATTGACCTTAGTGCCGATTTACCTAAAATAGCCCAAACTAAACTTGCGTCCGGTGTACGCTTCAGTTAACGGAAAAGTCTGAGCGATGTTTTGTAGCCCGTATCTATCGGGGATAGAATCATCCTCTTTATTAAAGAATCATCGTCTCACTTAACGCCCCCGTCACTCCAACGTGAACTTCGTCTCGTTATCCCCTCTTGTACACACGAAAGCGTGTTGTATCAGAGCATGCTGTAACACAGCCAAAGTACACAATTAATCGATGGCCTTCATCCAGATAACCGTTGATTGTGACAATTAATTGTTACGTAGTCTTGGCAGGGTTATCGCACAATTATATAATCCAATGAATAGTTTGACCCAGTATGCCTTTGACCGTCGTGTCCTCTGATTCCACTAATTGTATCGTATTGGCTTCCATCATTGCGTTACCTATAAGAACTATTACACCGTATATCGTTACATCATGACGGTCGGAAAGAAAAAGAGAGAGAGACGGGGACTGAGAAACAGAGAAAGACAAAGAAAGAGAGAGAGAAAGGGAGAGAAAAGAGAGAGAGAGAGCGGGAGAGAGGGGGGAGAAGAGGAGAGGGGGTAAAATGACATTCTTTGACGTCTCTGAAACTACTGTTTGACTGTTCCTAATTCATGATGAATAGTCATTTTCATATAATGACGGTTTTTCAATCGAGCTTGAAACAGTTTAGGACCACAATAGAAATAAGAGGATCTAGTTTTCTTCTTTTTTGTGTTATCCTTGGTAATGGAGCTCATAACATGGTGCTTTTTTTTTCAACCTTTTTCCTGGATCCAAAATTATTTGTTATACTACTTTTACTATGCCATGTTCTGTACTCTTTTACCTAACGCCCCGGTCTCACAGACCCCGATTTCCAAAATAATCGTAGTGCTTCGGGAGAACGCATTTTCTCCGATTTAATACGAATTCGGGCCGTTTTTCTCCGATCATCCTTGGACGGGGCGTAGTTTTAGATATACACGCGGTGTGTTCCCGATGGGTTGCGAAAAACTACGATGCGATACGATTTACTACGCTTTTGCCCCGATTTTGTTCCGAAGTACCCCGAGTTAAGGAGCCGAGTTACTACGAAACAGTACGATCTAGACCGACTGTCCCGATTTCTTACTACGATGGACTTCGATGCACAAAGATTAAATGCGACATACGCCGACAGATCCGAATCGACTACGAGTTCCAAATCTTTTTTCAGGATTATGCCCCGATTTCGTACACTGGGTATATAAATTCCGTGATTTAACAGCAACAAAATCATTTATCATATGGATATTAGAGTGACAGTGAGAAATTCGAGGAGGATCGTGTCCTTTTCATACTCTGTCAGGACGCCGTGTTTGAACGGCTTCTTTTTCTTTATGACAGCCTCAAACTCATTTTGCAGGACAACTGGCTGATCCGGCATAACAATAGGGTCAGGTTGGTTCTCTGTGCTTAATGTTGGAGCTTGGTCGCTCGATGGATGAGGCATATCTGTTGTAGCTGCCTGTTTTTAGGTCCCTTGTATTGAAGAATAGGGAAGCGTCTCGTTCAAAGGTTTTGAACTGAATGAATTGTTTTCAAAGGGGATTTGCCTTTTTATACTCCTCGAAATTTGAGGTACTTCGTAGTACTACGGGATGATATCTTAGAAGTTCGTAGTTATTCGGTGTAGGTCGGTGTAGCACGGGTTGCTAGTCGCGTATCTCGTCGTACTTCATCGGCGAGAATCGGGAGTTACTCGTAGTGCATCGGTGTTATTCGGGGTTCATCGCCGAGGTAGGTTCGCCGAATTAGGACCGATTCTGTCGCCGAATAACGCCGATTTGCTTACTACGATCAACGACGACTTAGAACGAGGTACACCGAGGTGCGCCGATTTATGCACGATTTTCGAAATCGGGAGAAAAATTTGCGTGTTGAAATTTTTGTCCCGATTCATTTTCGATCCCGAATTGATGCCGATTTGAGTCAGGAGGCACTACGACTCTCCCGAAGCTAGCCGATTTCGCGCCGATTTTGAAATTTTCGAAATCGGGATTAAATCGGGGTCTGTGAGACCGGGGGGTAAATAAACTTTTTATTATAGTCGTTGAATACAGGGTATTTTTTAACGACATCGTTTCTTAATTTTTCGTTTTTTTAATTCTTATCAATTCTGATAATTCTACATCGAACTTTGCGTTACGATAATTTTAAATATAAAGCATTGTAGAGTAAAGGAGAGAAAAATATGCTATCAGCCTTACACATCCTATTAATTGTTACAATTATTTAGATAAGACCACACATTGAGACCTTTTTGGACGACTCCTTAAATATAGTAATAATATATATCTACTATTAAACTATTATACTTACATTGAATAATGTTTAGCTTTGTCAAACGTTTTTTTTTTTCATCTACATTTACATTCTAAATGTGTTTCTGTTTAACATACCATAATTAATGTTAAAAAAAACTTTAAGTATTTTCTTGATATTTTTAACATTTGGACGGCTATTTTACATTCTTGTTACGTGATTACAAACATCTAACATGATTACATATTAGTGCGCAACACCGTCCGAATATAGGTCACGCCTTTCTGTTTCTACCTCTATATCGAAAGAGCTGACCTAATTAATTACGTCATAAAGGCAGAGTTAATTAGTGACCGCATTATGTAATCTCGTTAGGTTGCATACCACCTGTTAAACTTTCAGCGGTCACTTAATTTCCCTGCGGGCATTTCAACTTTCAACATGTAATTTGGTATAACGCTTTAAACATGTATGACTTGAATCATGTATATTTTGCGATATAATTTTAATGTTCGGTGACAGTGATTTTCACTTGATTTTCTTTCTTTCTTTTTTTTAATCAATTGTTAGATTTGCCCATTTGAAGCGTTCTGATTCAACACTGGCTGAAAATGTACAATTTGGGGCCTTCAGCGATTCTACGAAATAGACCTCGCATCCATGAAAGCACATTATTTCTTGAATTGGTTTCATGGCGTCAAAAAAAAATCAACATTTTCGCTAAGAATGATGTTGAGTAATACAAACGAAAGCAAAGTAAATCAACGAAAGCTACATTTGAAAAACTTAGTATATCATTATTTGATAACAAATCGCGCTTTTCTGCGTTTTGTTATCTAATTATAATTGAATGCCAAAATTATTTCCATAGAATTGCGAAAAGCATAGAAAAATATGCTTTTCTTATAGCGTTTGACCTAAGTAGTACCAGAACTTGATATGACCCAAAATTACTAGTTAAAGTCCGTTGCTTTTCCTAGATTTCGGAAAATTCTAAGCGATGTTCCGAATTGAAAAAGTAACAGTTAAACGTGTTTTAAGCAACCACTTACGGGACCACCAAAAAGCGGTCGTTAAAGAGAATGGTCGCTTAGTACACGTTTTGATAACAAGTTAGAAACACAATTTAATTGAAAATACATATTTTACTGCGAATTTCTCAATAATTATATGTTGTTAAAACTCAAACTAATGAGTTCTAAAAATAGGATCACTAACAATAGATTATAGACTAATGATATCTACATTTTGAAATATTTTTTATTCAAAGTAGGGGATTTTGAAACGGTCGCTTTAGTAAAAATGTTGGCATATTAGATTTACCGCTCGATCAAGAAGTACCGTATCATTGTATGTGATTTAATCTGTAAGGGGTAGGAAAGATGAGGGTTTAACCGTTTGACTATGGTTGCGTTATAATGTATAACAAAATGACGCAGTTGACAACTACCCTTATTTTGACCGCCATTTACGAAAGATCGTTATATTTCACTAAATAATCAGAGTAGTTATTATGAAATAAAACAAATCTAAAAATCGTACTAAATTGCGACATAAAATGCTGCTCTTGAAGTACAAAAAAATAAGATTTTACCCTTTTTTTCATTTTAACCCTTTCCTGTTTTACAAAATTTTGGACCTGTCCAAATCCAAAGATTTTGCAGACGAAAACTAAAATTGGATTTAATTTGAAAAATAACCATTCAGTAGGGTAGAAAATATAGTGTAAAAAGAAGAAATTACTTGTCAGAAGCAATTTCTTCTTTTTTCACAATGTTTTCTCAATCATAAAATCACAGGCACGTAAAAAGCAGGGATTAAATAGCAAAGGGCTAAATATGCGTCGAGACTTTCCGGGATGATTTTTGTAATCAAGTGACTTTTTTTCAATACAACGACGTTCTTTCACTCAGAACAATCACTCGCAGTAAAGCTATCCAGCCTTCAGGATGCAATTATGGTTGTGAACGTTAATAAATTATACCCTGTTTTGCAGGTCAGGATACGTGCAAAGCGGGACGATATTTCTCAAACACTTAGCGAATGTTTTTTATCGTGTACACAGAATTTGTTCCCATTTGAAAATTAAAGAATATGACATTTTGATATTATGCATGTTTGGATCAGAAAGATTGTGAGTGTCGAGAAACCGTGATCGCCGATCATTTGAGCCTGTGCGTGACATTTCCAACAATTTCACACCTGCGCGATGTACGAACGTTGGGTAGCGTTGACAACGACACAATACAATGATAATATATGCCGACTGCATGAAGATAGATTTAGACCATATATATCAATATAGCGCATAATGAAGATTCTGGCCAGACTGTGCGGCTGCACATTTGAAATTGTTGGAAATGTCACGCGCTGGCTCATTTTCGATGAAAAATGGATCTTTGACACCTCACTCTTTATTGTTTATCTATACAGATATACATGTTATTATTTTTGGTGAACGAAAGTTTCGTTCACCAGTGTTATATACTGTGTATGGAAAATCCTGTAGGATCTTAATAGGTTTTAAATAAAGCAGTACCTCTTTAGATTCAATTTAGTATCTCTAAAGGCTTCTCTCTACAAAATCACTGTTTGTATCGTTAAATGCATGATACAATCTTTCTACATCAAGTAAAGATAATGAAAATTACACTTTAAAAACACAAAAATATCTTGGAATGTCTATACGGGCGAATTTTTGATCCGCGTAAGATTGTCGAGACTTCAGAGCAAAAACAAAGTTTGTGTCTGTACACTGTATAGGCAGATACTATGTTTTTGATTTAAACCTTCGCTATTGCAACTTGTAGTAATTTGCCGGAAATGTGTGTTTATTGAGGTCGTGAACTCTTGAACTTCTACACACCCCTGATTGGCCATATCAAACGTGATGACCTACTACGATTTTACCTGCCTCCTTATGAATGAAGTCTTTGCTTATAAGTTACGAAAGGTCAAGTTTACAAACGAATGGAATGTTCCTGCCGTACTTCTCCTATTACACGCGCCCGAGCGCGGTGCAAAACGTCGTGGGGCGCTATTATTTCAGACTCTTTTACTTAAGTAAAAAAATACGTATTTTTGGTACCTTAGAGAAGCAAACTGTTAACATGTTCGTAATTATCGATTGAAATACGTATGCTGCCCAATACGCTTTTCTATTTATCTATTAAGGCTATTGATTTAAAAAATAAAATAAAATGTTAGCTAATGAATTGTAATTCTGTCATTTTAAGTCATGTATCGAAATACGGTCATCCTGGACCATTAATTGCAGCTTTCAAAAGCAAGTGATTGCGTTATTAAGCAGAAGCCGAGATTATTATTATTGTTATTATTTGTACAAGGTAGGAAGTTCCAGACGATGCAATATTCAATGTTCCGCTACCGATGGACAAAGCGGTCTTATAAATAATTACCTATTCACGTATGAAATAAATAATCCTGTATTAAATCCTAAAATTTCGTGATGTGTAAATGCACCCGGTACACGAAATGAAAGTGTTTCGTAGTGAAAACACAACACGTCTGGAGCTAGCTGGGTCACCGCGTGTCGGCACGCTTTGAAGTCCCCAGATTCTTGCAAGCGGCGACGTCGCTTTTGAAATAAGTCACACACGAGATTTTACGGGGTTTTTCCTATTTTAACAGTATGAATTGTGACTAGGATTTAATCATTTGACTCGGATATTTTGTATATTTGCAGAAGGTGAAATGATTTCAGAAATATTTTCGTAACAACGAAAGGGGGTTTTGTTCGCATGTGACTTATGAAGAATAACGAGAAATAGTTTTAATTTTGTGTTAAATTTTAACCTTTCGCACTTCCGGAAGACTGCACGATTTAGGACGCGCTAGTTTTTCAGATGTTGAACGATCTTTTAATGACGCAACCAGCCTTATCCTGATAGGAATTTAAGATAGTTAACCCACAATCTATTGAACATTACGTCGTGGAGTAGCAGCTTTTGAAATTAAATTCGAGACCGGATTTTTCACCACGGACCGTGGACGGTTGGATGATGTTGGTCGGATGGTCAAGGGCCTGGGAATCGTATTTATGGGGGAGCGCGTTTATTAGGGAGGGCGCGTCTTAATTCTCATTGAAACATAAATACGCACCACTTGACATTGACCAACCTTGATATGAAATGAAATTTAACCCATTACCAGACAACTTATGTTCTCAACTACCAAATTTACACCTCTTGCTTAAATCCCGTTTTTATCTTAAAGCTTGTTGTTGCATACTTGTGTAATGTAAATATCTTCGGTTACGGGTATTTTTGTATCATAATACCCAAATTCCATTCCCTGTTGTTGTTTTTTTTTTCGTTTCAAACAAGGCCGGAAAACAGGGGATATAGCAATCTCGGTACGATTTACTGTTAATATATGAATGTCGTGAATAGATAAATAAATAAAAGAATCAAATGAACAAATATCCCAACACGATAGACCTAATTTCAAATTTTAACATCGAATGGATTTTTTTTTCAAAGTACTTGACATCGTAACTACAACTGTATAGTAGCGCTTCTATCCCTCGGATGGCTCTAGAATTTCCTCAATACAATCATTCATCTATTTGTTTTACGGGAAGTATGTAAAATATTACAAAAAACGAAACTTGGATTGTGAATCAATCGTCTGTGGACTGGAGCACCTTTACCTTAATATGCAAATTGATATTTCTCGCACCAGAACTATAATGAGCATACATCCGTACGTAGCTGCCATCTTCTACCCTCTTAGGTTTACGATTATCTGCCGTTTGGTAGGAGCAATAGAATTTAAACAACGACTAAATTTGGACAATTCATTAGCTGTACAAAATACCTTCCTACATAGATTTCATCGAATTGTTTTTTTTTTTTTTTTTTTTTTTTTTAATTCATTTTTACGCAATGACATCAGATAATTATTCTTTCACGAGACTGAATATTACCGAAAGAGACCAAAACACAATTACGAAACAGCGGTCTTTTAATTCGGAGGATGGGGGGGGGGGCCCATTCAGGTCGTACCAGAGCCATAGCGGATAACGTTTAAAAGTCAAAATGCAGAAAGACTGCTGTTTAATCTGCTAAAATATGGGTTCCGCATGTGGAAATTGAATTACCTTTCTGACTGCTATTTTTTGAGTTAAGAAAAGAATCATTAGTCTAGACACTATAGTTGCCTGTTTTCTTTTCTCTAGGCTTATCGCTCTCTGTCTATTGGTCTGTCTCTGTCTGTCACTCTCTCTACCTTTCTTTTCCTCTCTTTCTCATTCTTTGAATTTAGAATTTTGACGAGATACTTTCCCTTGATTATTTTTTACATTTATAATTTCTCTTTTCTCAACGAATTCAATATATCACTTTAGAATGCCAACAGATTCGTTCACCATCAGTACTTTCAGTGCTTTGATTTATGTATGGGAATAAATTCCGATAAAAAAAAGTTTTAAACAAAATATTGTTCAATGTATCGCGCAATCGTGATTGCATTTTCGCGATAGTCATTTTTCATGCAGTTTCAGGTAGACCTGTAATTTCCGCCTGGTAAAATATATACTTTCCCGAAATACATATACCCCTTTTTCTCATAGAAAAACGTCAGAGCCCCGGGTTCTCACATTTGTTACCCGAGTTCAAACACTGAACTTTGTCACCGTGTTCTTTTGAGGTTACTCAAAGCGATGTAACATAAAATTCGCTATTACACAACCTCTGTTTAACACCCGAGCTATAATTTACCAGAGGTCGAAAAGCTCATTGTGTCGAGAACGTTAGATTACGTCAGGCGATCAATCCCACCGAATTTATGAACATAACGTCGATGGGATTCCAAAAACATCGTAACTGCATCTTATTCAAGATGTAGTTACGAGGTTTTGGAGCCCCGTCGGATTTATTAACATAAGCCGTGGTCAAGAGTTCAACTGCGTGGTTATGTAAGATTTTGTAAAGGTTTAATCGAAGAATTTGTGTAATATTTGCGTAAGAATACAAAATAAGCCGGTCATGACCTGCTGACGCAGTGCCAATTTTCCATGTACGTTTATTTTAGGGATATCCGAAATTGCGTTTGATTAACTGTGGCCCTCTCTCGACTTTCCATTGGATTACCGAATGTTGACTACAATTCATGCACAGAAATAGTTATTCTACCCTACCAAATCGTCATTTTAAGACAAAGTTCGGTCTGGAGAGAAATATTTTCGGCGGCGATTTTACAGGGTCTAGCTCGAAATATTTTAAAAATATTCTGTAAATGAGCCATATTTTAGAAAGGCGAAAGATTAAGTCCAGGTCAGATTGCAAGTTATCGAATATATCTAATGTTTAAATTGCTTACTTTTGCAGAAAGTGCCTAATGACAAGTCACATTTTATCTGAAGTGATTTTCGATGGAGATTATCATTTGATAAACTCACCGCCTAACCAGAGAAATTATCAATTACTTGTACGCATATCCCGCTTACGTTCAAATTCTTCCTATCTGAGGTTATCAAGGTGGAACCCAAACGTCATCATGAACGCTGAAAAGCATTCTCGTGCAAAATGACGCGCTTTAAGAAAATTTGTCCTGAAATATTTACATTTTGTCAAATTTTGCATTGAAGAAATAGAATAGTCATTGTTTTGTTGGGGTTTTTTTTTGCGAAAAAGATCGATATATATTTTATTTTGTGAACATCAAAAGCTATATTTACACTCGTGGCTCAGCCACTCGTGAAAATATATCTTTTGTTGTTCACGAAATGAAATATCAATCGGTCTTACACTGAAACAAACGATGATCTTCTGTTTCTTTGTACACATATCGTCATACGGGCGACCGAAGCTTGGTTACTACTGTTAGAATTCAAACTATCTTTACGACATTTTGGTCGACTTTGAAATGACGCTAAATGTAAAGATATTTCTGTATCTTGATGATGTTTTTTGGAGGTAAAATACCACCTATATCACATTGAAATACACAAACAAACAGTTTCTTCAAAATTCTAGATTTTATTCATGTAATTAGCATACAGTAAAATTATAATAACAAAATGAAAATCATGTAAATAAATGTAAGCATTTATCAATGGATTTGAATAACATGCAAACTGGCATTTTACGTATTGTTCTGCGATTGATCCTTTTTGCTGTATAATCGTTAGTAAAAGTTTAGATGAATTACGATAATGTTAGAAATTTTGAGAATAATTCTTTGTTAAAAAACCTTAAACTAATAAGAATGAAAACAAACACGAATGGGGTATTTTGGAAAAAGAGAATTGCAATTTATATTGAATTTTACTTTCTTTCTTTCATTTTGCCAACATTATTTCAATACGAAAGATATGTTGTCGAAATAAATGGGTTTACTACCAATTCAGACTGATAAAATAATTGAAGCATTAAATGACACAGTTTTCTAATAAGCCCTATTATTTGTGTTCATTTCGCCATATTAAGTTATTCCGTCAAACATAAAACGCCGTTTGCTAAGTGACGTAATCAAAGTAATTATGACGTCATTTTCACAACGTAAATATAACGTCGCTATATATTCCTAGCTGATTTGCATAGTTATTCCACTTGTGTAATACCGGCCGTGTAAAATCAAAATATTCAACGGGTTATTTCACTCCCGCGACGTAAGTCATAGATAAATTATAATTTCGCTAACATTGGCAATTTGTTTAAAACAAACATTAAATCCAGCAGGATTAATAGGGGATAATCGTTTGTTTCAGTGTAAGATCGATTTATATTTCATTGAGTGAACAACAAAAGCTATATTTTCACGAGTGGCGGAGCCACGAGTGAAAATATAGCTTTTGTTTTTCACGAAATGAAATATCAATCGATCTTACTCGAAAAACAAACGATTATTCTATTTCTTTAATGCAAAAATGAGACAAAATGTGAAATTTCTAGGACATATTTTCATAAAGCGCGTCATTTTGCACGTGATTGCTATGCAACGTTCATTGTGACGTCACATATTTTGCCCCGCATAGATGACGTCAGATAAGACCAAATGCACAAAAGCAGGGTATAAGCTTTTGATAATTTCACTGCTTTGGTGGTGAGTTTATCAAGTGATAATCTACCGTTATTTCTCGATAAACCACCGAAAAACATTAAAGAAAGGTTAATATTTATGTGACCCGTCACACGAAAAGGGACCACCTGGAAAGTGCGTTAGGTGTCGACCCTTGTCAGCCTATGCTAACTTCCTGAATCTAGAATAATCAATATATCTTCTTGTGAAGAATTTATAAAATTGGACCTATGGCTGTCCAATATTAGAGCCAATCTCTTTTTCATATATTTATTTTATAGAGTTCCCAGATAGTCCTTTTTCGCGTGACGGGTCTCATTTGTTAAAAACAGGCAGGTACAAAATGACTGATAAGAAAGACAAATAATCATAAACATATAAGAAAAAATAAATTGAGATTCAAAGCACTAGAATAAAAATACGCTTAAAGAACAATGGAAATTTGTGCTTTATAAGAAATTTGTATCACAAAGTTGTGTCAAATATGATCATGTAATAGATTTTGCTAATATGTGTCATACATGTCGAAATTTTTGCGGTCGAAACATAGTGACTACAACTGAATTTGTTTGTTTGTATGTGGTTTAGCGTCGCTTTCAATAGAAATGCAACTAGACTTCTCGAACATAATATAGTAGAAAATTCTCCATCCTTTGCATGACAAGATGTTGTTTACTATGCCTTGATTAAAAATTTCTTAGAATGAAATAACACTTTTGCCATTTATCAATACCGATACACCTTTTAAAACACCATGTTAAAAGATATCCAAAAGATGAAAATGTAGTGGACGCGTAATAGATCCGAAACATTTCGGAACTCATGATTTTTTCACAATATTGACCGAGGTTTCCTAATGAAAAGCATTTGGAAACCTCGAATTATACTCTTAAAGTTCATTACCTCCGAAACGTTGCGGAACTATTACGGATGTACTACCTTAATGAAACAATATTAAAATGATTATAGCTATTGAACATAGTAAGCATTAACAACTCCCTGAGTTTTAACTGAATTTGATATCATAAAATTTTTACATTGACTGCTCGGTGACGCAGAAATATGAATCATGAAAAAATTTGTTTACGTCTTTTCTCAATAAATGAGCATGTGCGTGAAATTGCCGTTAAATTAACATGTGCGCAATGTAAAAAACCAGATCAGCTTGTGCATTCGCACAGACTGATCAGAGTCTTTACTTTGCTCTTTGTGTGTAGGTACAGACTCGAACTTTCTTTAGAAAACTAGTGAATAATCTCCATGTAATGTGCAGCTGTCCAGGCTGCTCAATTTATCAGGCAACTTAGTCTGCATTGACTTGATAACACCGACCTGATAACATAACATGATATCAGGCGGTCTATTTTTAGAAACAATTTGCATATTCATGATCTTTAAACCAGAACCACTCTCTACTTTCTCTGAATTCCATCGACATTAAAGATTTCATATATTTTGAGCACCTAAAATTGATTGCATGATAGATAGAATACTATATTAGTGTCTTGCAATATCAATATTATCTGGTCATGGCTGCAAGAAATTATCATGACTCGACAAAGCCTCGTCATGATAAATTCTCCCAATCTCGATCAGATAACATTGATATTTTACGACCCTACATAATTATTATTCTCTTTATCTAAACTTCACGCACATACAGAATTTCTTAAAATCACACAATTTTACGATCCCTTAAATTCAAGCACTAACAATAAAGAACTATTACAAAGTGAATCAATATAATACTTCATTCTAAAAATATATTAGCACTCCCTGTTATTAAGTTAATTCCAGGAACTTAACGAAATTTACATTCAAAAACAATAATTTCAACACTAGCACTCAAATACACATAAACAGCACTAAAAAAACCCTCAAACAATGCCTGTTTCGTTATCAGACAGACTTTTATCAGTGTGGGAAAATTTCAAAACGCCATTCAGCAAGTCCATAAAACAATAATTTGAAAAAATAATTTTTCGAGTCTCAGGTACAAACATTGTAGCTGAATTCTGTAAGATGAGGTCTCAGGTTTCGGAATACAAATACAAATGAAAAAATCAAGTCCAAATTTCCCGGAAGGCTACTTTGCTAGAAGGACAAATGACATCCGAGGGTACATGTGCACTAGTTTGTAAACAGACAGCAATTCAACTATTTATTCGATTTTTAACCTATCACAAAATCTGTGATAGGTTAAAAATCGAATAACAAACGGATTGCTATCTGTTTCCAAAAAATCGAAAATGTGCGCTTGTTTGTAAAAAGGCAGCAACTCAACTTCGATTTTCTTATTATTATCAAAATGTGATAGGTTAAAGTTCGAATAAACTGATGAATTGCTGCCTGTTTCCAAACAATCGCACACGCAGCAGAATTAATTGTACTTGTTTCGCTTAACTTTGTCTATCTAGTTTGCGTTGTTCTACCCGGGTAGAACGATATTGCAGACCCATCTCAGAGAGCACAGTATAGATATTAACCAGAGGTACAGATAAGAGGGGGTAACTCCAGTATGAAATCTTTATTTCTCCACAAAACCCTATATTGTGGGTACTCATTTGATTCGTCTCAACGAGACGATGTAAATGGATACCACCAACATTTGGGTGGTGCTAAAATTATCAAAATACTGCGATCTTTAAATCAAAAATACCCCTCTGTCAGTAGCTCTGGACACAAAACAGCACATTTATGCACCAACGTAAGCCTGATATAGGTGAAGTATTCACAGGTCGCATAGTTCTCTTCGTGTATACATATTAAACCCTTGTCATGCTGATTAGCAAAACTATGTAAAATTACATTCAAATCAAAGTGCCGAAGGCTCTGACATTCAAACTTCTGAAATAAGAATTTGTATACCCATAATTCTCTTGGACTTAAGTTTACACCTTCATTTTTTTGTTCGAAGAAGACAAACAGGTGGTGTAGACTAGGACCAGACTGCACATATGTGCAGACTGATCTTTGACTATACCCCTTGCCAAAGCATGAATATTCCAGATTCAGCATAACAAGGGTTCAGATACAAAACATTTTTATACAAGAATGAGATCAATTCTTTATCAGTGATCATAATTCGATTGCAAAGTTAAATCTATTGTAGTAAGTTTTTAAAAAAATCTATCCCATTAATTGTAAAGTGTAAAGAACTTGAGAAAAAACTGCATTTCCTAAATCATGTTATCCGGAATAATTATATTAGTGTTTTTCTTTTTCATGTTATAACAAAGACACTTTTTGATTCAAGATTTCTAGCATTACTCAGTCGAGCAGAGTTACTTTCCCCCATCTACTACCAAACTACGTCTGATAATGAACTCAATATAGCCGAGAAGCCAATATAACGTATCAGTTTTCTTTAACTTAGAACACGAAGCATCCTTAAATAGACTTTTCATCCCGCACTTAAGTTTTCGACTCACGTGACTTTTATTCTGTCAATGTTTGACCATTCACACTAACATGCATGCTGCTTGAAACGACGGAACACTTTCAAATTATTTATCACAATCGATTATATAACATATAATGCAATCTCGAAGTTTCAGTTTTTAATAAGGCCACTTGAGCACGAAGTTTTAAGTTCTCTTGTTCTAAAAATGCTGCCCTCATTGCTATTTCCTCCTCTTTTTGACGTCGACTGTCACGTGATCGTTTAGCAGCCTCGTTATTTTTTCTTCTTCGTTCCCAATATGAATCGTCTTTTTTCTCTTCAGGCACTTGTTTGAGTTTTTTACTTTCTGTATCTGAGTTTGATTGCCCTGCTCGACTCTCAGCACGTCTCTTACGTTGCAATAAATGAGACGTTAACGGTGTGAGAGGGAACGTTGGAAACGTTGGCGACGTTTCGTAAAGTGAAGATAGTCCTATGCCGACTGGCATTCCGGGTAACCCGGCTGATTGACTGGGAGCCAGTAATGGCGACGTTGGTGGTGAAAACACGGATGAATCTGAAGCGTATGATTTAAATGGACGGCTTAAACCTGCAGATGGCGGTGTTGAGGGGGATTCAGGGCGCTTTAATGGTGAATCTGATAAGACTGAGAAACCTCCAGGGATTGGACCAGCGACCGGTTTGATGGCCGAGCCTGGGAGAGAGGTGTCGCTGTCGTTGCCATCTGATGACGACGTGTGGCGATTGATTGGTGATGATGATAAGTTTTCAGCCTTAATTTGTTCTCTGGAGTACTCGCTGCTTAACACCGAGGTTGATTTTGAAGACAGGTCAAGTACAGCGTCGCCCATCTTGTTTGGTCTGAAAATAGTTATAAGAAAAACAGTTAATTAAATTATTCCCATAAATCCCTATTCTTTGGCACCGCTGAAGAAAAGCTTCGGAGAAACTTATGGAAAATGAAATGCTTGTTTGTTACAATCAAGTCTCTTCTTCCTTTTCCAAAATGTTTCTCTTTCCGAGGAGACAAAGATTTTTGTTAAAAGTCATGTACAGTTAGTTACATCCTGAAATTGACATTCACCTCAATCAAAAATATTCTAAATCGCTCACTCGGCGCTCCATTCAGTCATTCATTTCAAACATTCTCTCACGCCATTCAAAAACGCTCCAAAATCATCAAAATAATACTATCAGCAACCATAATCAAATTTTGTAAACGTTCATCCTGAACAAAATTAGCGATATTGAATTACCTCCCTTGAATTTCACTCAAAATTCACCCCACAAACTCGTTCAATTTCACCCCAATATCATTTATCTTGTCAATTTCACGATGTTTTTAACTGTAATCCAAATTGTCGTCTGCGAGTTTTTTTCGAAATTGGACCAGTCTTAAATTTTGATGTCAGGTAATTTTTCAACGAAATGTTATTGGGATTAATATTTCTACGATAAAAAGACATTATCGAAAGATATATATAAGATAATGAACAATTATTGTTTTAAATATCAAATCGCACCGTCAATTTGTGTAATTTCTAATGATTATGTTCATAAAACTTTCAAAGTTACAAGGACTAAAATTCTAATCATACTTGGAAGATATAAATAGTGCACGAGGGCTTCTCTAAAACAAAATCATTTAATAGTGGAAAACAACCTTATATTATATATCGTTCCGAAAAATCTGATAATACTTGGAAGATATATAATAGTACATGAGGGTTTCTTAAAAACAAAAAAATCTAATGGAGGAAAACAACCTAATATTTTGCGTAAATACTTTGTAACAAGTTAGTGATTGAATGTAACATTCTATCAACAAAAACAGGAAACAAAAATTACGTCATTAACGATCTTCTCAATTCGGTGTGAAAGCCATACGCGGATATGTGTTACTTGTACTCAAATTGATTCTTTACCAAAGGAGCGTGCTGTGAGCGACTATTTCTATATTTGTGTTTACGGAAGTTGTCATGCTAACCCTTCCCTGCTTTCAGGATGACACAACGGTGCAAACTGTTTGCATTCATATCCCGCTTTGCACGAGCACAAGATAATTTACACAGTCTTGTCACCCTGTATGAAGCGGCCCTGTATGAAGCACTTGTGTAGTATTCAGAACTTCATACCTCCCATTTATCAGAAAAAATAAAGAGATATCCACGTACATGAAAAAGTAATCAAAGCTCTTGAAATTAAATCTGAATGTATACATTGTATCTTTTGATGTAAGGCCCTGTGATATTCAGCCGACGAGCCTTTGAATTGATCCTTTGGGATCAGGTATGACTTTTACATCCAAGGCCAGAGATTATGAAAAGATATTGTTCAACTGAGAATTTTATCAAATTTAGAATTTCAATAAATGTATGAACATAAAATATGATATTAATAAGTTTTTATTTATAACAACTTATCAATGTTACCTTCTATGTTTATACATGTTTATAAGTATTACAAGAGAACCAAAGCTTTTATCTCAACGCTGTCAAGTTGAAGTTTCAGAAAAATTTCAGTTGAGCTCGAGAAAAGTTTTATAAAAGTCGGACCCAGATTTTAAAGATGCTTTATTAATGATTACGTCTTTTCAGTATAGTCATAGATGAGAGGTGTTGAACTAAACGGATTATGGTAGCATTCATTCATTCATTCATTCATTCATTCATTCATTCATTCATTCATTTTTCATTTTATCTCGAGTTAAATTTAAACTTAGTTAATGATTTCAGTAGTACATTTAAGAGGGGATAATCCCAGTCTAAAATTTTTATTTTTCATTGAACCCCTATGTTGTGGGTACTCATTTGAATCGTCTCGATGAGACGATTCTAATGCTTACCCACAACATAGCAAGTGTAATTTAAAGAATTTGATTTAAAATCCAAAATACCCCGTCAATCCGTAGCTCTTTTGATTGTCGACATAAACAGCATTAGAAGAGAGGATTCTTTCGTACCAATTAAATCAGTCTCCGTACCCATGAGAATTATCGATTGCGTAGACAAATCGCTCAGTTTAAAGTATCCCAATTAGCAGAAACTTTACGTCATGTTACAGAGGCGGGGATTACGTGTGTACTGAGGTGTCAAAGTGACCTACATTGTGCAGCTCAACGTAAGAGGGGAATTACTTCACGTAATTTATTGGTAATAGAGTGCTAAAACCAGTTCATTTAACTTATATTCGAATCTTTCTGTAAACTTCTATTCATTGCTATTCCGATTCGAATCGTCCATTAATTGATATTCATTTCGAAATCTTTTCAAGTAAAATTATGGTACAGAAGTATTTCTTGAAATGTAAACGACTGCCGAGGCATAAATTCTAGGAATGGTTGGCTTCTAACGAAAAAGTCATTCGAACAGAGTCACCGCAGTCTTCCATTTTGGGTTCGGGTTCTAAAGATTGGTAAGATCTATGCCCATCTACAAATTTCACATGTGTGCAAAGTGAAGATTCTGGCTAGCCTGTGCATCCGCACAGGCTGACCAGAGTCTTCTCTTATGACTATCGAATGGTCAGATCTTACCCTCTCTTCGTACGGTACGGATTCTAATTCTAATTATAATGTGCTGTTGTCTATCCTGCCTAATGTATGTGCCCCTCGATCACATAAAACATTGTGGGAAATGTCATGAACATGCTTATTTCTTGTTAATTTCAAAATATATATTTAATATTTTGTTGTACTGATACGATTCTACTGCGTGTCTACAGTATAGGTTTGACTAGTGATGAATCGGGGATTCAGATGCAGAACGGCAAATTAAAAATAAAGATTTAAGAAAAAAAGCAAAGAACTCTGCGTCGTGTGTATTGATGGTCCTGAAAAAGACGATTCAAATGAGTACACACTTTACAATTCCTGTGTTATGTAAAACGAAGCGCCGATTGAAAAAGCTGCTAGCAAGGCTCGACAGGACAATGCATGTTTCCATTTTCAAAGCGCTCGCAGGCGCTCGATCTTTAGCAGGGATAATTGATAATTACAGATTTTATAATGGAATGGCCATACCAATCCTTTTTTCTAAGTTCTTTGACTCTGGTTTCATACGGTATACAAATTTTGTCATTATTCCTTCCACAGGCAATCGTTTTAAAATCTGATTTTTGTCTCGTAGGTTATTGTATAATAACATATTTCACAAAATTAGATTATGAAACAATTACCCGTGATTCCTCTCTATAGCACTTGAGCTAGACCTTGACCATTTAATCATATTACGTTATTCTATAGAAATAATTTGAGCCGTTTTCCCATGGCTTAAATATAAGTTAGAGTATTTCTTGTGTTCAGTAAAATGATAGAAGGAACTGCGTAGCAAAAGGGGGGGGGTTAAAGGACGGTTATTTTTAATATCAATGCGAACCTTTCTACTTTTAGGTATTTTTCTTTTAATTAAGGAATATCATCCTATTGACAAAAGGTGTTTCTAGTAGGAATGTGTTTTGCAATCATTGTCTATGATACCGTCTTTGTGTTATATATAAAACATTACCTAGAAGTCTAGTTGCAATTTAAAAAATATTCACATTGGTCGTTCTAATGAGTCTTCCATTGGTCCCCTTTAATTTGACGACCCCCGGCTAAACCATGGCTAGAAAATATCATTGAAAATTGATGCTTTTGCCATTCTGAGAATTCCAGGAATCACCATAAGCGCATAAACAATCTTGATCAAAGCATAATATACTTACATGTTTCTTCTTTGACTTTAATCAAATATGCTTTTGTTTTAATTATAATCCATTCTTTTTAATTTATAAAACCAGTCACTGCTGTAAGTTTATTCATTTCAAATAATTCAAATAACTTGACCACAAGATCGATTGAGAAAGTATACATGTACACTGCAGTTTGTGCTGGTCAGTTTAGCTCTGTCCAGTTTGACTCGTAATTTCCCGTTATTAGAGTGTTGTACAATATGATCCTCCCACTGACCAACACTTAATGCAGTGGTCAGCCAATGACCATAGCTTATATGAAATCGGGTTAAAATGAACTCTATTTGACCCGCTTGCACAATGACTGCATAAAGCGTGGTACATTGGTTTAAACTTGCACCGGTCAGATGGTAAGGCCCGCCCCCTGGACCTTTAGACATATCTTGACCATCGGTCAGTTTATCGGGTGTGTTATCTCACTGGAATCAACTTTACGCAATATCGTACCGATATTACGTTAATCAAAATGACCACTCAATTATCGTATAATCAGCCGCCATTTTCACGCAAGCGCACAGAGTTAGCGGAATATTGGGTCAAACTGACCGATTCGTGTAGCGCGGATAAAGTTTCTTTCTTTTTTCCCCTCTGCATCTTTTCTCTATTTTTACCAGGAATATATAATCCGATTGTCTTTAAGTTGGATATTTTTGTTTCATCCGATTATCAGTTAAAATACGATAAGATACATGTTGTCGTTAAGCCACCAAATGACATACCACGGACACACTGCAATTGAGAGCCCTTGGTCATGGCTTAAATACCAAACTTTTGGTTGCCAAATGTTTAAATTAATAATGACAACAGTAAAATGATTTATAATAATAATAATGAAAATAACAATAATAATAATGATAATAATAATAGAATAAGAATCTTTAAATCATCAATGATGATACAACTACTTTTTAACTCTACTTTACTGCTTAGAAAAAATATACTTAAACCACTTCTGCTATATAACTATCACTACTACTACTACTGCTAATACCACAGTTACTACCGCAGTTACTTCTTCCAATAAAAATAAATTATTTTGATAATAATTCGTCTTATTCTGCTGGTAAAACCAATGATGATAAAATCATCTCGATGATAATTGTTACTACAACTTCCAAGGATACTTTGACTTCTGTGTACTACTTATGATGATAATAACAATGCCACTTCTAATGTAACAACTGCTGGAAATAACATCATTTAGTTTAACCATAAAAATGACAATGAAACTATTTTTCTTCTACTATTACTGCTATAATATTCATACTACTTAAGATAATAATGGTTTTAATACCAAGGGTATATATTTATTATATAATAATTATGATAATAACAGATACTACTATTACTGATGGTTGTAATACTAATGATATATAAAAAATAATATAATAATGATGATAATGATACAAAATGGATAAAGTAAAAATACTATTAAAACATAGTTTGATAGTAATTGTGCTTGGGATGCTATGTGTACCAAATTTAAGCCAAATTAAAATGCATTAAGTGCTTTGAAATACATATTTTTCAAATTAATTTATGGTTTGAATATCAAGTATTGACCTGTTTTGGGAAAAGTAAAAAAAAAATGGTAATCAAGGATAATTTTGCCCATCAATATTATTATATTTATTTTCCTATACAATTCTATAGTAAAGAGTGGTCAGTTGTAATTTGATACACTACTCAAAAGTTCTAAGCGGCCACATTACATTTCTCGATTTTTCACATATTTTTGGGTTTTATTATGAAATGTTAACTTTGCCTTTTGAAAGAGTTGCCATTTAGACATCACCCTGTCTTATTCTTTTGTAAATTCGTGCATCAGGAAATCCTAAAAACGGAATCAAGTGCCTGTACCCTAAAATTCAAAAGTCACAAAAATGACAATTTTTAGAGAAAATTGAATTTTTCGGCACTTGAAAAACGCAAATCCTATCAATTTTAAGAACCGATATCGGTGGTAGAACGCATGTGAACCTCAAAAAATCAAAAGAAATGCCACAACCTCCCTCACTTTTCTTACCCCAACAAGAATTGTCAAAAATACCCAACCCACCAATGTTAACTTTGAAATCGAGGGTACTCTTACATTCGCTTAATTTAAAACATTTTCGTGTTGAATTTCTATGCTGACTTTTTCTTGTTGACTTCACGAATGACTTTGCTACATTATGCAAGTGAAAACGGACTGAAACCACGCGTCATTTACATCATATGAACAAAAAAGCAAGTTGCCGCTTAGGAGTTTTTTGAGGAGTGTATACCTCTTACTACCATTGCGCCACCTGTGTAAGATAACTCTGACTGGCTTAATATCTAAATCTTCCATTTGAAAAAAAAAGAGAAAAAACTAAAAACTAATTGATTATGACTTATTTGTTTAAAAGGAGTTTTATGTCGCTTTTAACAATCCTTCAATTATTTCGCGACCACTGATGCACCTAATAATTGATTCTTTGTATTTCTCACACCAGCATTACCATTACATCCTTTCCTAGCCTCCAGCTTCTACCCGACATAGAACTACGATGTATTAGTCAACTGATTGGAAACAAATAGTCGCAAAGGATGATATCCGCCGCAGGGAATCGAATCCGGAACCGGAAGAATTGATAATGAAAGAAGAAGACGATTAAAAGGATTTAAATTAAAAGGAAGATGCACTGGAAATGGGGATAATTTTTATCTTAGATTTGAGCCTTTGCGTTACATTTCCAACAATTTCAAATGTGCGCCAAGCAAAGACTTTGGCAAGCCTGTGCATCCACACAGTCAGACCAGAGTCTTCACTATGCACTTAGTAGATATATAAAATCTAAAAGCATCTGTAGACAATCAAGTAACTTTAAATTCGCAGTATATGGCTGTCTACACAGCTCAATGTTAACACCTCACGAACATTTCAAATTGTTGGAAATGTCACGCACAGGCTCATTTTTTAAAAGAAAATCTTTAGACTGTACAAAATGGATTTGTCTCGTCGATATTAAGTTAGGTTATGAATAAATGATATGATTTCGCTCTTTTGTGAATCAGCTTCTCCATGAAGACAAATGGACACAATCTGGGAAAAGCGTTAATGTAGCGGCTAAATCTGACCACTCTGTGTAATATTACAACAAGGACAAACGACTGACCAGCTTGTGTAAATAGTCATTGTTTGACCAACGAGGTCAATGGTAGCCGCTATGTTGACCAACTGTAAAGGGATCAAACGCTTGTGTCAACATATAAACTGTGCTGCAATAATTCAACCTTTCATCTCGAGTAATGTGTTCGACGGAATCTTCCTAATGTCTTTACAATGGCAGGATTGGATAAGAAGCAGCGAACATGGTGTAATATAAATAAAATGGATTGCATAACACAAGACACTTTATAAACAATCAATGGTAACCTGTAACCGAGGAGAATAGAAATAGTGGACTATTATTTGCATCTTAAAAAATTTGCCATCCATTTATTCAATTTTAATTCTGTAAACATCATTCAAGTAATCTAGTATGTCGTTTAAGAGATTATTAAGAGGAAAGTTTTGTTTATTCATAGAAATATGAAGCTAAAACCATATAAATGTGAATAGGCTTTTAGATTAATAGCTCAACGAGCTTAGAAAAAATAGTCTGTGCGTGAGATTTCCAAAATTTTCAAATTTGCGCAAAGCAAAGACTCTGACCAGCCTGTGCACCCGCACAGTCTGACCAGAGTGTCCACTTGTGCTTAGTAGATGGAAAAGTTCTCAAGGTATCTGTAGATTACCAGGTACCTTTATATTTACAATTTATGACTGCCTACGCCTCTCAGTGTTTGCACTCCACGAACATTTCAAATTGCTGGCGATGTCACGCTCAGGCTTAGATGTTTTCATTTCTTACTTGTAAGTTAATGAAAATGATAATGGCAATCAAAAAAAGCAAAGGGCTTATTAAGTTTAAGACAGTTCCTTTTCTTCAAACCATGTTGTGTATAAGCATACAAAATATACTACTCAAAATTGACAAGGACTTCTTATAAGATTGACAAATCCCATTTTGATAGCAACGGAATGCTTATTAAAAGTCTGAGATTACATTCTTGATCTAAAATCAAAGGGAAAGTAAATTTTGAGTAGTATACAAGAGTGCTTAAATAGTCGGCGTGGCTTACGCTTATTCACCCAGCTGGAAACATGGCAATTTAATTTGGTTTACTTGCTCTTTTGTCGTAACTCAGGATTATTATATAGGTTATAGATAATTCTAATAATTTTTTCACGAGATAATTCTATTTAATAAGAAACGGTTACCAGTCTAGTATGTATTTTGAGACCGCTTTAAATTCCCTTGTTTGCTCCGTCTCGTGACGCAAGAAAGACTGCGCAGACTGGCCAGGGTCCAAACCTTTCGCATTTTACCCCTTTTCTGAATATAGTAGGACCAATCTATTTTCCCGTGAAAGAATTTTACAAAGCGATATCTGGTTGCTCTGAGCTCGAAAAGAATATCGAAAAAATCTCTTTTTCAAATATTCATTTTACGGAGTTACAACTCGGATATGGTCCATTTTCGCAAGGTGGATAACTGTTTTTATCCAATTTATACTGGACCATGCTTTAGTTGATCAATTACATTAACGACTTACATGTAGATCAGCATGCAAGCACGCGAAAAAATCGACACTTACCTAGAATACACAGTATTGCTACTTTAACACGACGTGTCATGCGTCGTTGGGGGATATACGAGGATTGTTTGACAAATTCGCAGAATTTCTTTCTTGTCTTTCCATTTTCCGACAAAAGATCACGAAATTTCATACAGACATAAAAAGACATATTACATGTATTATAAATTTTGTGTTTCATGATATTAAAATGTGCCCAACAAAAAGCTCTTTTTTCTGACTCCATAGCAACCAAGGTACGCGAGGTTGCCTTTGGTCAGTTTTCAATCGTGCCGAATATCATAAACACAGATAGGGAAAAGCTGTAGTTTCCTTTTTGTCAAACCACTGACGACATCAATTTTGCAAGGTCAAAGTGACTTATGTTTTTGGCCAATTACGCTGACCGTCTCTTTGATGATGCGGGTCACCGTGTAATACGGCAGCAATAATGAGAACAAGTTATGTTAGCTGTGGTCAACCAGCATGTTACATGTTGTTAATTACCCGACATCAAAGTCATAATAACGTTACACGTTAACAAGCCAACGTTATTGACCTCTGTGAGATGCAAAAGATACGTCGCAGATTCTTTGCTATTCATAACTCACTCACAGAGTCATTCCTTGTACTGTTAAGAACATCGTGAAATTGACATGATGAATGATTTTGGAACGATTTTGAAAAGAAGTTGAACGAGTGTGTAGAGCGAGTTTTTAGTGAAATTAAAAAGAGGTAATCCAATATCGCTATTTTTTATTCAGGTGAACAAAATTAGCAATAATAATTACCTACCTTTATTAAAATATTCGTACAGGTTCTATTAAAAAGTTTCCTATCTCTCCAAGGACCAATCAGACGCTAAAAGTTCAACTATGTCAGTGAAATCCCGATTAAAGCTTGATTTAATTTGAATGTAGTTGTTGATCCTATCTTTTAAGTGATTTTGGAGCATTTTTAAATGGTTTGAGTGAGTGTTTGGAATGAATGAATGGAGCGCTGAGTGAGTGATTTAGAGCGGTTTTGATTGAGATGAATGTCAATTTTACGATGAAACTAACTGTAATATTGTTGGTTATAGAAATCATGTTAAATACAGACGTTAATTCTCCAACGAATCATTGGCAAAGACGCACAATGATTATCGTATTATTTTGAGAATTATTGTGAACATTGAGGATCTTTCCAGCACATTATTAATGTATTCTACTTTTTCTTCTTATTTATTGAGTTTTTGAGCGCCATTCATACGTATGTGAATTTGCACATATATTCAGTCCATCCGTCTGTGCGTAAACTTTTTCTTTAAACATCTCCTCCTCCCTAACTGATGGGTGAAATTTAACAAAGCTTGGTAGGAATGTTCCTTAGGTGACTGTCTTCTTTAAATATTACAGAAATTTTGATTGACCCCCAATTATGGGCGTGGCAGGGCGGGGCTTATTGTCACTTTTAACTCTTTAGAAATCATCTCCTCCCAACCCTAATGGGCGATTTTTATGAAACTTGGCATGGATGTTCCTTTGGAGACCATTTACCCAAATTAAAAAAAAAAAAAAAAAAAAAAAAAAAAAAAACAAGACCACCGCCTACGGGTGCCTACGCTTGGCTGTAAGTACTGGATGGTGAACATTGATAGGTGAAGAAATTAAGTTGAAAAAGGGGGATAATTTGCAGAAAAGGCTTCTAAAGTTATCCTCCTTGATACAAAAGGTTGCTCTTTTGATGCCTTCAATAGAACCAGAGATATCACAAAATTTCAAAGTTTTTTGCATTTTTTTCACAAGTTTAACCTTGAAAGACGACCTTGACTGTTGACGTTGAACTTGGAACCAACAGAAAGTGCTTGTCCCAGGCAATCATCATGTGAAAATATGAAGGCCTATTACTTAACATTCAAAAGAAATGGCCAATGTTAATTTTTTCGCATTTTCCCCACAAGTTTGACCTTGAAAAAATGACCTTGACCTTGACTGATGACCTCGAACTTGGTACCAACAGAAAGTGCTCGTCCAAGGCAATCACCGTGTGAAAATATGAAGGCCTTATCACTTATCATTCAAAAGTTATCGCAAAATGTCAAAGTTTTCGCACGGCGACAACGACAACTACGACGACGACACCAAGGCTATAGCGATACCTCGGGTTTCTCCGAAAACAGCCAAATTAAAAGTGATTGACCGCAAAATTGGGAGGAGGGAGGGTAGGGCTTAATTTACTAAATTTTCACTTTAAAATCTTTAAAAATCAACTCCATCCAAACCATTTGGCCAATTTCAATTAAACTTGGCATGGATGATCCTTGGGTGACCCTTTACTTATATTGTTCCCGAGAATGTGTTTAGAATGATCTACTTATTGTAATCACGTTTATGTTGGTGATAAGTTTGATAAAGGTTTTGCAGTTTAATGTTGATTGAGTATTATGGTGCAATGTTGGCTGGACTCAGTAAATCACTACAAAATAGTTCTGAAGAGAATTCAAAGTGTTGTTTTCAGTCAGAGTATAAGCTTTGTATAATGAAAGTCTGGAGATGTTAGATGTTGTTTACACTCTAGCGGCCACAAATATTGTCCAATCTTCATGAAACTTTGTCAGAATTTTTGACAGGTCAAGAGGATGAACCCTATTGGAATAAGGTTCGTAGATTGGTCGAGAAGTGTTCCAATTGACCTCGGATGTATGTAAGGCGGATGGGTATGTAACAAAATTGTGCACTTTCTTAGGCGGAATAAGTGTAGGAAAACTAGCGAATCGACCCTATCTTGAGATTGATTTTTTACAGTAAATACCGGCTGAATATTCTTAATTTTTGAGAATGACGAATCATTCTCAAAAATTCAGATTTTTCAGCCGTTATTTAAGAATCTAAAGTTATTAATCATGATAAGGATACGATGGTTTCACGTCAGTGACTTTAAACGAGTAGCGTTGGCGACGTCGAATGTTTTCACTCAAAAGTTTCGAGGGTAAAAACGCCATTTTAACTGACGTCATCGAGTTTTTTCAACGTTTTCCCGTAGTTTTTGAAAATTGTCCGTCTATGTACATCCGAGGTTGATCGTGAGATTGGCCGAGTTGTGTTCCGAATGGCTAACGGTTTGAGCTGTTTTGTCATCCTATACGCAGGACAGGTACCAGTATTTGCTAGGACCAGGAAGACAAAGACTAAAATTTGATCTGTGTTAGTTAAGATTAAAGAGATGTGGCCATTGGGAGCCGGAAATGGACATTGTTCAATATCACATATTTTGGCGGAAAAACGTAATGAAATAAATCTCGATACATAAAATACTGTATTTTAGTGGAGAAGAAATGTTTTTGGTAATATCTTTTGAAAGATGGATGGGGTAAATGCAATGAAGAAAGCAATTTCCGTCTGAATGACAAAGCTTATTTCCATTTTTTCTGTTTTATCTTGTCATTTATCAAATTAAACTTTATATGAACCTGACAAAATTAAACAGGTCGCTAACCTGGCTTTTGAATCTGGTCCGAATTATGATGGAATCAGTATGGCGTCCTTGGCGTAATTATTTCAGTGCATGGAACTTACAATCGTACGGAAATGGTTCAATACAATCTATTTTCATGGAAAAACGTAATGAAATGAATCTCAACAAAAATTAATGTATTCATCCAAGAAAATATGATTTTTTTCCGGTACTATCCTTTTACAAGTTGGATACAAAAAAATAAAATAAAATAAATAAATAAATAAAAAGAAACAAAGACTTTTTTTAACAGGAACCCTTTTTCTTTGAAAAACACTTTGAAAGATTTGACATAAATTATCTTTGATTTTTGATTCTTATAAGGAGTAAAACATTGAAATTTTCTAAAAGAATTTTCGTTTGTTTTTACCATTTCATTTGACAGTTATGTCGACATTTCATAGAATCAAAGTGCTGGCCACTGATGTCGGAATTTTAAAGAATCAAATTGGTGGACACTGGTTGTAACTTTGTCTTACGCGTCCAAAATTAATGATATTTACGTGATTTTCAATTTAAAGTACAGATGATACGCTGCTACATTTAAAATCAACGAATTAGAGCAAGATTTTTCTTTTAAATTCATTTACATAATACGTAAAAAATCAAAGTACCGAAAGCATCGGCATCTTTCGAAAGGGAAATGGTAAAGTTCGGGCATTATTCATGCAAGACGAATCAAATCAGTTCTCCGAAACCATGGATGTGGTTTTTACTATAAGATATTTAACACCAGTTTCCTTCTGTATCAGAGTAGTGTTCAATTTCGGACAAATGAAATTCTCTCTGCGTCGGGCTTATTGCAGACTTGCTATACGTATCTACACATCCAATCATTTGCAAAAGAATTTTAGGGGCTGGAGGTAATGGTGTCATAGCATGAGTACATTGTGACCATACGTAAATAAATAATCTGAAAACCAAGGTCAGTTTATACGACAGAATATCTGTTGGATCCCCATTCAAAAGGTAATAGGCGAAAGTTGTCAGTTCAATCGGTAATAGACATGCTCAGTCAAGATAAATCAATGATGTCACCATGTAGGTTTTTCGTATAGGCCAGTAAAGTTAACAGTGGTGATAGATAACATAATAGTCAGAGTCAATAGTAAAAAAAAGAATATATCTAATGAGTTTACTATGAATTGAAAATAATCTATTTACAATTATTCCTCCATATTCCTTATTTCTTTAATAGAAAGAAAGTGTCATATTGCTAAAGAAAAAGAGTCATGAAATTATAACAATATTTTTGTATACCAGTCCTCATTTTCATTAAGTTATTAGAAAACATGGTTCCATTGGAGCCCCTCCTATTACAAGCTTTATTTACAGAAGTAACAATTCCATATCTTGTAATAAACATTTTTAATTTTGCACGGGACCCATTTTTTGTCCCGTAGGACATAGACTAAACCCTAATGAAGTGTGGTTCTACTCGTACGTAACGCTAGCATTACCAGAATCCAAAGACAGTGGTGGGGAAACAATATTTGTTCGTATCTTTTATTCACGAAATAGACTACTGATTAGATATTGTTACACATCTTTGTTTTGCTTATGGCATTTTATCAAAAACTATGTTACGCATTCAAGCTAATTGTCAGGTTTTCTGTTATGTGTCAAATAGTCAAGTGGCCATAACAGTGTGACCTTTCTAAGCGTAACTTATTAATTAGTTGCCCTCGCTTTAACGATGTCATTGTTTAGGTTATATAATGTACTACTAATTTGGGCCAATATTGTCCTAACTTTATTAGAACTCTTTTTATATGTGATATAACTTACTTTGACATGTCAATTTTCAAGGAAGAATATGTTGGTCATAAATGGGCCTGTGCGTGACATTTAAAGCAACTTAGCATATGCGCAAGGCAAAGACTCTGGTCAGTTTGTGGCACCCTATGCATTCGCAATATAGAACCATCCCAGCGTTCGGGATAACAAAACGGTGCAAACTGTTTGCAAATTAAAACCCTACTTTGCACGTCCACCTGCCAATGGGCAAAAATGACATTTTATCCCTTACTCAAACACACATGTATGCATGTATATCACCTTTTACCTGAAAATATTCTTATTATTAACTTGTTAATAACTGAAGCTAATTACCTGTGCTACCTTTAAAACAATGAAATAAGTAACTGTTTCATAAATTGTCTAAGTAATTAAGTAAGTAATTAAGTAAGTAAGTAAGTAAGTAAGTAAGTAAGTAAGTAAGTAAGTAAGTAAGTAAGTAAGTAAGTAAGTAAGTAAGTAAGTAAGTAAACTTTATTTAAAGTCGGCAAGACAATTAACAAATAACATAAGCTCAAAAGAGCTTTTTAACCGACAAAAAATAACAAGCACAGTGCATATGATAAAACAATTTGACAATTACAAGCATTTGTGAAATATAAAGCATAAAGACAACATATAAAGCGAACAGATAAAGGACATTTGTATAAAGCAAACAGATAAAGGACATTTGATGTTTAAATGAAATTTAGAACATAACATGCATACATAAACACATACATACACACAAACATTTAAGATAGGCTGCGACTGTCATGTGAAGCACCCTGTCTATCACCACAGGCAATACAGCTGCAGTCTTGACAATTCCAAAACTGGATCATACTTTTGAATTGGTTGAAATTTGTGACTTGCCTGTAGAGATCTGGCAGGGTGTTCCACAATACAGGGCAGCATATCTAAAACTTTTCTTACCAAACTTAGTTGTTTTCACTCGGGGAATCTGTAAAAATATTAGAGTATGAGCTATCTCTTTTGTGTAAAAGGTCATGTAAAACAGGTGGAGCTAATTTATTTAAAATTCTAAAGGTTTCTATTGCCATTGCCCTAGTCCTTCTAATATGTAAAGATGGTAATTTAGCCTTTTCCAACAGTTGTTTATATGAGCTGTTGAAATCATCATACACAAAAAGGAGTGCTCTTTCCTGGACCTTTTCAATCTTATAGGCGTTTCTTTTGGAGCAAAAGTGCCAAGAAAGAGGACAAAAGTTGAAATTTGATAGAATAAAAGAATGAAAAATTGTGAGTTTGTTTAATTTAGATAATTTTTTACCCATGCGTTTTAGAATGTTTAGTTGTTGTCTTGCCTTTTTAGAAATATTCTGAATGTGAGTATCAAAGGATAACTTAAAGTCAATATCTACACCCAAAAGCTTTACAACTTCATCACATTCTAGTTGAGCATTATTAATTTGGAACACTGGGTGCTTGGAATGTGTTACTCCCTACCACCAGAGCCTGAAACTTTTCAGAGTTAGCTTGCATGCAGTTGAGATGGAACCAATCAATTAAAATCTTGCTCTCATCCTGAAGGACCTGAATCAGCTGGCCAAAGTCAGGGGTGCTAAAAGAAAGGGTGTTATCGTCTGCATAATTATATAACTTACATTTTTCTATAACATAAAAAATATCATTTTTAAAAACGTTAAAAAGCAATGGACCTAAAATAGAGCCCTGAGGTTCACCTTTTTTTATATTTTCCCAAGCACTCACTGCACCTCCGACTTTCACCTGCTGCTTTCTGTCCGTCAGGTATGAAGACATTAGTTTAACTGAGTGTGAGGAGAGACCATAGGATGCCAGTTTACAAAGAAGAATATCATGCGGGAGACAGTCGAAGGCCCTGCACAGGTCCATAAGAACTGCAGCCACATACTGGTTTCTGTCCAGTGCCTCCCGCCAGTCCTCAAGCAGTCTTATAATTGTAGTCTGGCATCCATGGCCCCGCATGAAAGCACATAGGAAATTGTAAAATATCATCAAAAAAGCTTGTTAATTGTTCAGATATAACTTTTTCAAAACTTTTTGATGGGATGGGCAGAATACTTACTGGTCTGTAGTTTGATTTGCTTAATGGATCATTTTTCTTAAAAATAGGAGTAACTTGAGCTTTTTTTAATCTTTCGGGATATATACCAGTGTTTATTGTTGAATATATGAGACTCTTTTCCAAGGTCGAGGAGTTTCACAGAAACTTTGTCAACACCAGTTGCCTTTTTGACATTGAAGGAATTAATAATTTTACTAACTTTACTGTTTTCAACAGTACTAAAAAAAAGAAAGAATCTGAAATAAAATTTCTCTGTTTGATTCGTTGGATGCTTGGGTGGTTTAGTTCATCAAATTTGACATCTTTGCCAATGTCATTTGCCACATTTGCAAAGAAATCATTAAAAGTTTTGACTTCTAATTTATTGTCTGATAAGATTTGTTCATCCTCATTCAAAATTAATTTATTGTCACTGGATTGACATTTTTTGGATAAAAAAGGCTTAATTGTTTTCCAGAAGTCTACAGATTTGCAGCCACCAATACAACTCTCATGAAAGTAGTTGTTGAGGGATTTCTTCTTCAGTTATTTACATAGTTTCTAAACTGTCTGTATTATTCCCATGTTTTAGAACATCTGTTTTTCAAAAATTTAGTGTACTACATTTTCTTACTGTAAATTGCTTTTCTTAATTCTCTGTTCATATAAGGCAAAGGTTTGTTTTTTATATAAATTTGTTTGACATGGGCTTGTTTATCAATAATATTCACAAGATTTTTTTAAAACTTTCATATACTTTGTCTATCTCAGTCTGCTTATTCAACATGTCATAGGGAAAATCAATTTGAGAAATATCTTGATAAAAGAGATCAATATCAAAGTTTTTGAAACTCCTTATAGTTATCTTTTGTTTTTCTATGGATGTTGTTATACAATTAATAACAGAACTTATCATATTATGACAGTCACTTACACCAGTATGGAAATCTAAAGTTTTAAAGAATTTGTTTTGTGAGTTTGTTAAGATAACATCTAGAAGTGATGGGTTTTCAAAGCTTTTAAAGCAAGTAGGACTCTTAATCAAATTTGAAAGATCAAACAGCTCCATCTAATCGATCAGAGGTCTACTTTTGGTTTCACAAAGTAAATTATAGTTCAGATCTCCAATAATAGCATAGTGGTCATAACTACTGATACATTTGTCGACAGTTTTGCTAAACATGTCTGAGAAAAGTTCGTTGTTCATATTTGGAGGACGAAACATTGTCATGAAGCACCATATTTGTTTATTTAAATGTCTCATTCTTTTTACAATAAGTTAGTTCTAGCCTGTAGAGAAAGAAATACAGGATCCCAAATGCATCTTGTCTAAAACAGTTAAGGACATTTTGAAATTGACAGGCTGTAGAAAAATGAATCAGTGAGAGGTGCGAGTTTTGAGTAAAATTCAAGGGAGGTAACCCAATAACGATAATTTTGCTTAAGGTGAACAAAATTAGCTTTATCTATTAACCCCTTTAAATAACATATACGTAGTTTTCTGTTTGTGTGTCTTCAAGGACCAACCAGACATTTCAAAATCCACACTAGCCAATAAAATCGTATTTTAATTTGATCAATTTGAATTAGATGTCGATCGTCTTGGCCGATTTTGAAATGTTTTCTACAGATTTTGGAGCGTTTTTGATCAATTTGAATGAGTGTTTTGAATAAATAAATGGAGCACTGAATAATGGTTTTGATCGGAGTGAGTGTCAATTTCACGATGTTCTTATCATCGTTACGTTCAGTTATAACTCGCATTGGAGTGTTGTTGGACATATCAAATCACATTTATTGACCTCACAAACATTTATCAAGTCACTAAACTAATAATTATTACATGTAATGATAATAATTAATATTCAATCACCGTGGCTTCGTCTTGCTAAACGGTTTTACGGTTGACATACATGTTGTTTGCATGATAGATCGTGTTTACAGGACACATAATAAGTGATGCTATATATAAATAACATTAATGATTACTACTACCGACTTATGTCACCCCTGTCAAATATTGATAGTCATAAACCGTGCTAACAAGTTATAATTCAATGATTTTTTCGCAAAGATTTTTGTAAATAATGAGCGTAGTTGGACGACCAAACGTCGTAAATACAGTTTTATTTAAACTGTATTTACGACGTCTTGGCCGCCCAATGACGTTATGACGTTATTGTCAATTTACTCCTTCTTCAAAAATTGTAAATACCTCCACAAGATGGAATCATTTGAGTTGTCTATTTTTATACGTATCTTCTATTTCAGACGAAAGGTAAGGATAGGTACGTTAAAATTGTAACGTTGATAAAATTCATGAATCTCATAAACTCAGTTGAAATTGAAAATAAAGGGGAAACGTTACAACATTTCAAAATTGTGATCGAGGGCTATCACCGGACGTTTGTTGAGTCAACAAATTTAAACATTTAATGACAAATTTTAATACGTCAATGAATTTACTAAAATCTTAACGATAAATAATTTTCAAAGGTAAAATTACTTTCTAAAATATGAAATACATATATACTAATGGACAGAAGTCTTGTCCGGTTTCGCGAATATGCAAATAATGCAAAATCTTTTTAATGAGAAATAGAACATTAATGGTGTCACATTATTGTAAAATTACGTTAAAACCTTCAAATCTACGGTGGTATCGTAAAGCTTCGGTCTACGGTCTAAGAATAAAACGACGTAATAACAAACACGTTAGATAGACTAATTACGAGTCGTTCTTATCCAAGCGACGCCAAAATTCATTGAATTAAAATCATGCAAACTTGTAAACAATATCCATCATAATGACATCGGGTAGAGATTTTTCTTAAAAACTAAAAAGGGTCAACATACGTTATTTCAACTGTTCTGACTAACGTTGTAAAAACGCAACCTGGTGAACAATAAGATTAAAAAGAAAGATTGTATGCTGCATAAAAAGCATTTAAGTAATTGAGAGCGTGTTTCGTTAATCCTATAATGGCAGAAAACGTCTTTATTTCATAATCAAACAACAAACCCGCCAAAAATTGAAACGCACGCTAAAATGAGGATAACGTTTCTAAAAGGCGACAGATTTTCTACCAACTTTTTAAGTGATTTCTATTGGATTATCAACACCGAAAGGCTCTCATGTAAAAATTAAGTATCCTGTGTTGTGAGCAGCATTAAAGAATGTCAAAACGTAATTAACGTCGTAGGGACTAAATCTACATTATTCATGACCCAATGTCGGTGAAAACGGCCCTTATGTTTTGAAGATAGGGTCGATATTATTAAGCAATAATTCTAAAACATTATCTTTCAAATTAAAAACTTGATTTACGAAAACAAAACCGGACAGAACTTTTGTCCTTAAGTATATGATCGTACCATTTGACTTGTTTACAAATGAACTATCGAAGTGTTTACGTTACAGCCTTTTCCGATCAAAGTTGACGACGTAACGAGATTGATATTATGACATGTATTAGCTGAACACGCTAGTAACGCCTTGCCAATTTCTCTATTAAAATCAATTATAAATACGTTAAACTGACGTTTTTATTAACCTCATTAACCTATGCGTAATAAACGCCTACGTTTATACAATATCACTGATGTGACTTAACGTTTTCATCTGTAAAAAAAGTTTGAAATGTATTCCTCTCCGAAGAGGCGCATGCTTTAATCTGAAATCAACGTCACATGCCTCTTAGGAATTGTCAATCCAAATATCGGACAGCCGATAGTGTTCATCCGAATGACAAAGGTATTTTGATTATATGTGATTTCCGTATAGTTGGTTCTTCATTGTGACTTTTCATTTTGAAGCTTCGTGTCTTTGATTTTGAATTTGCCAAGTTTGGGAATCGAGTTAGAAAAAGAAAAAGGAATGCACGTTTTCTAACCATGCGGTACATCAAAACGTGTCCCGGGCAGTTACCTGTCAAGATGTTTCATATAAAAATTGCTGACAGCAATGTAACCTGTAAATAATTATTACATGAATTATTGGATGTATATATCAGCTATAAATGGCGTCATTTCCTGTTGGTTATTGCGACTTTACTTTTTTCACAAAATACGATCGAGCCGTTGTAGAGACTTGAACATATCCCATTTTATAAAAACGTACTCTTTATGAGGTCCGTGAAGTTGGCAGCCCTGCAACCTAGCAGCGTGAAGTTTGGCAGCCTAGCAGCCTAGCAACCTAAAACATGCTGCTAGGCTGCTGGGCTGCCAAGGTCACGAACCTCACTTTATGCCCGTTTGACCACATTTTAACTAAGAATGGTTTAAAGCACACACACATCAGCGCAATGTGTTAAAAGTGAGCTTTATGATTACCCTGTGTTTGCCTATTTTCACCCATCGGTCGTACTCTACTGTCCACAGTACCAAATTTGGCAAATTTGGCAGGAAGTTTCTTTGCTTCATCTTCCACAAAAATTCTAGGAATTTACATTGCTTCAAAAAAAGAGCGTACATGTAGCACGACGTTAGGCTTGTTTTGACTTGGAAAATTTTAAACGTCTCCCCCACATCAATTTGGCCCATTTCAACCAAACGTCGCCTCCTTTAAAATTTGGTCGTAAAAGTTCGATTGGTTCTTAAATATGGCAAAGCCTATATTGACTTAAATGACATTTTACTTGAAATGAATGTTCCTTGTGTGATCCTTTTAAAAACTAATTCGCGAAATTTTGTTTGACCCTATATATGGACGTCGCAGGACAGGTCTTATTTCGATTAAGAAAACTTTACACACCTTCTTCTCCCATGGGGCAACTCAAGCCCTATAACTTGCATGCGTGACCAGGAAAGGTGTGTATGATATTGACTATGGAATCTTTAAACGTCTACAAAACCAGGAGACTTAACTTCAATTAACCCTTTTCCTGTTTTACAAAATTTTGGACCTGTCCGAATTCAAAGGTTTTGCAGACGAAAATTAAAAGTGGATTTAATTTGAAAAATAACCATTCAGTTGGGTAGAAAATAGTGTGGAAAAAGAAGAAATTGCTTGTCAGGAGCAATTTCTTCTTTTTTCACAATGTTTTCTCAATCATAAAATCACAGGCACGTAAAAAGCAGGGATTAAACAGCAAAGGGTTAAGAGATGAAGATAGTATTTTTCAATTTCCGATGATTGAGAAATGAAACTAAAAACCTAATCACACTCATACTCCAGTGTGAATAGGTTTTAAGTTTCATTCCTCTACGAAATTAATAAAAACTCTCTTCATATCTTATAATTCAGTAAATCGAAGAAAAACTGTTCAGATTTATTAATTAAGAAACAGATTTGTAATGGAATTACTTTGTGTGGAAGCTTACAAAATAGTTGCGTACTTAAATTCGTTCTCGTTGAGTAATAAAACCAATTTTTCAGCCAAAAAGAATGCACTAATCTTAATTAAAACAACTAGAATTAAATTATTGCTTTTAATCTCTCGAAGCTTGTTCGTGAAGTCTTGCTTGGTTGGTGAATACGGACTTGGTTTGTCGGGGCTTATTTGACATGGAAATGGGAAAATGGCAATCCCATAAACTCCACATCCGAGTGAAAGCAACTTTTAAAGGAAAAGTGATTTACACAATGTCAATCCTCTAAGAAAACTTATTTCATAGAATTTATATTTACAAGTCAGATCTAAAAACCTAAGACGATCATGCTGCTCTTTTAAATATAACCGTTCCCTTGTATGTAGTAAGCTTCCTTGTACATCAATTTCAAATGCTGCGTTTCAAGGACACATAATTTCATAAAATTTCAATTATTTATTACGTCTCTACCTATTTCATTTAACCCTTTGCTGTTTAATCCCTGCTTTTTACGTACCTGTCAATTTATGCTTGAAAAAACATTGTGAAAAAAGAAGAAATTGCTTCTGACAAGCAATTTCTTCTTTTTCCACACTATTTTCTACCCTGCTGAATGGTTATTTTTCAAATTAAATCCACTTTTAATTTTCGTCTGCAAAACCTTTGAATTTGGACAGGTTCAAAATTTTGTAAAACAGGAAAGGGTTAAAGAGACCAATATGAAGAGGGTGTGTGATAAGCTACACTTAGGACAAGAGGGCGTTAAGTTGTACAATCACAGGACAACAGGGTCGGAGTACAGTAAAACTTGTATTAAGCGACCAGGAATGGGACCACCAAAAAGCGGTCGTTACAGAAAATGGCTGCTTAATACACGTTTTGTTTACAATTAAGAAATCACCAGCTGAAATATGACTTGTTAAATCGTGAAACTGAGGTGTGATACAATTTGTTACATCGAGATATCGTCGATGTAATTCTAAAACCTCGTAACTGCAGCTTGATCAAAGCTGTAGTTATGAGGTTTTAGAAGAACAGCGACGCTATTCATTCACCCTTATCAAATTATTTTATGAATTACTCATTCGGCGCTCCATTCATTTCGTTCAAAATACTCACGCAAACCAATCAAAAAACGCTCCAAGATCACTTAAAAGGGTAAAATCAATAACTGCATTCAAAACAAATACAGTTTTGAAAAAAAGGCGATTTCACTGACATAATTGAAATAATAGTCTGATTGGTTTTTGAATAAATAGATAACTATTAATAGAGCCTTATGTGCATATTTTATTAAAGGGAGGTATTGTATATCGCTAATTTTGTTCGTCCTGAGCAGAATTGGCGATATCGGTTTACCTCCCTTTGATTTCACTCAATATCCACTCATTCAAATATCATTCAAAATCATAAAAATTGTAAATTTTATGATGTTGTTAATTGTTAATTCAAACAGAGAAGCCTTTTCATGATCGAATAATACTTACACGAGAATGTAACAAATGGATGAACATTTACCATACCAGTCCCTTATTCCGATGACTCTTCGGAGACGCTTTCAAGTTCCCTGTCTAGCGGGCTGTAGTCCAAAATCGACCCTTCAAATATGACGCAATCCCGGGGCTTGAGGACTTTATTTCTGTTGATTTTACGTAAGAGCCCCATCGATAAGACCCGGGTTTCGAGGTCATTGTTGGGACAGACCCGTGTCTCACCTGGCGAACGATTGAAGTTTACGGGCTTCTCAACATTCTAATGTCAACACTTTAGATAATAGGTCATTTTACTTTTCTTTTTATCATCCGATTTTGACCTTATTTGGTAAATTCCCTTCTTATCACCATAGTCCTAAGATTTTGATGACACCGATTAAATCTGTGAGTACTGGGTACAAGAGTGAGGGTATTACAACATAAAAGTCCAGTTGGCAGCCCGTCAAACCTCCGATCTTGGGTCCCGGGTTCGATTCTCGTAGGAACTTGTCGACTGCAAATGGCTGGATAATTTTAACCAATGATTAGATGAGTATTTGGAGGCTCAGAAATTATATCTTGGTACACGGTTAGCAACATCTTAAGATTGGCATTGTGAATGCATTAGAAATGATTTTGGAAGGAAATTGAATGAGTGGGATGAAAGAGTTTTGAGTGAAATTACAGCAGGCAATACAATGTCGCCATTTTTTGTTCGGGACGAACAAAATCAGCGATATTTATGAGCCTCATTAAGAAATATACTGTTAACAAAAAGTAGGGGATAATCTGTTCATCCATAAGGTTATTGTGGTTGCAAACAATTTAGGACAATCTAACTTATTCTTGGCCAACTAGCAGTTGTCTCATGGTAATATGGTAGTTATTGATTCCTTTTTCTACTAAACATGTCCTTCAAATTTAGCATTTAAGAAGAGAGGGGTATAGCGCTTATTTTAACATGGCGTATGTTGTAATTAAAATTTTTACACCAGTTGAGCATAACTTCGAGAAAAATTATTTGGTGTTTAGCTCTATCATGTATTCGCATCACATTTTGTTGGAATAATGCGAGGTCTAATGAAAGCTCACCGTGAGTGAGTCAATGGTATGATAGAAACCAGAAGAACGTGAGCCCAGGCTTCTGTCAAACCCTGTGTCTAACAGTCAGACATTGTCATGATATCAAACAATTGGCTTCTGTGTTGGTGATTCAAAACCGGGGCCCTGAAGATCTATGGATACCCAAGCTGATCGGAATACCACAAATCAAACTAAAAATATCCTCTACTTTTTGTGAACAGTATATATATATACATATACAATGTATATGCAAGGGATTTCTAACAATAGCTTCCTGTTACTTCAAGCACCAACCAGGCGATAACAAATTCATAAATGTCCTTGAAATCGCGATTCTTTTCTGGCTATATTCATTTTGAATATTGTTGTAGATAGTTTTTTAGTGAACGAATAATTTGTGCGATGAGAAAGAGAGAGATTTAGAATGTTTTTGATTGAGATGACTGTCAATATCACGA
This sequence comes from Fragum whitleyi, assembly GCA_948146395.1. Taxonomy (NCBI): domain Eukaryota; kingdom Metazoa; phylum Mollusca; class Bivalvia; order Cardiida; family Cardiidae; genus Fragum; species Fragum whitleyi. The sequence goes on from OX411544.1 coordinate 39,262,753, forward strand.
TGTCACTAACTGAAGCACTGGTGAGAGAACGACAAGGAATCCGTAGTTAGGTGCTACAGTCTCCGCAAAATGTTTGAAAAATTGTTGAAAATGGCGTCAAACCTCACTCAGATAATTATACCTAGCAGGAGGCCCTTTCCTGTAACCCTTTTCATGCTGTAAACGGCTATTTTGCAGACAGTATAGATTAAGATCACCCTGCACAGACGCGCAGTCTGAGTTTAGTGTACACTGCTACTTGAATATTGAGCGAAAAACTCAAACTAGACCGGTTTGAATTGATTATTTGTTTCATTTAACTCAGAAAGATAATTATTAAGACCGCGCCCTTTTACGAGACGCTGCAGATAATCTTGTACAATCTGCAATTAGCTAAATAAAACAGATAAAGGCAAACATTCTGTGAAAGTTTCATCAAAGATCTGTAGGGAAATGTAGGAATTCCGTTCATAGTATTTGAACGCAAGGACGGATTAAAGGACGGGTGGACGGACGGACAACATGACGTCAAAACGTCCACCCTCGACGTAATATAAAAAGTAATGTGATCCTTAGAATGGAACACAATATTATATCGACTCTATCCCCAACAGGGACACCTAGTCTTCCGAGTATTGGTTAATTCTAAAACCTCGTATCTACAACTTAAATCGACAAGCCGAGGACATAGATACTCAGCCAACTTAATGATGTTGTCGCAGCTGCTAAAATCTCGAGAATGTCTGAAAACTGAATGCGTGTATTTCCGTTTATTTATCGTCTTTATAGTAGCACTGCCCATATGAGCGACGCCCCTAGAAGACGGTTAGTTGTTACGGGGGATAGTGCAAGGTTACATGACGAAACTACTGCTGAGATCCGCCATGGTTCTTTAACGTGCTCGGTGTGAAGCACCGTCTCACGGGGCCTCGGTTTAACGTCTCATCCGAAAGACTATTAGTATGTTAGTGTACCAGCCTGGGAATCGAACCCTCGCGGTCGAACTTCAATGGTTTTGAAATCCCGTGCTCTATCAACTGAGCTAATCGGACTGACTCTGAAAACTGAACGATCGAAAAGTTCTAACTAGAACGTAAATGTTTGACGACGGATTAAGGTTGTAAACCGTAATAGTTCTGCAACTTTTTGAAAGTCATGAACTTTAAGTGTAAACCGAGGTTTCCTAATGATTTCATTAGGAAACCTCGGTTTACATTGTGAAAGATCCGGAGTTCCGAAATTTTGCGGAATTTTTACGTTCCAACTACCTCGAGAAAGGGACCTTTGCTTAACTTGGAGATGACTTCGAAAAGGAAAAAAAATATCACAAATAGTATGCAGGGTTTAAGCTCGACTTATGAATAATACTAATAAACGAACGGGGTATAAAGTACCCAAAACTCTTTGTATAGTTAATTCTATGACCTAACGCTGGATGAATTGCGCAATGATACCAGGTCAGTATTGGGTCATAACATGTTATTGTGACACGTTGCTGCAACTAAGTAAGATTAATAAATTCTAGTTTGGTAGGCGTCACGCGAAAAGGGACTTAAATGCACTTTGAAAATTATTAAATTTGAAATAACCAGTCTACGCTCAAGATGAAGGCGGACAGAAAAATGTCGCTTTTTCCTAGAAGATTTATTTATTATTCATTGCATTTTTGAATTAAGGTAGAGGACCCGTAATGGTTCCGTAGCGTTTCGGAAAGCATGAACTTTAACAGTGTTTACCGACGTTTCCTAATGATTTCATTAGGATATATAGGTTCACATTGTGGATATCCGAAATGCTGCGGAACCATTACGGATCTGCTATCTTAACTGACCTTCCTTGCAAAAAGGGACCATCTGGAAATGGCAAAAATCATCGAACCTGTAAAAATTGCACAATTTTTGCTGACTGTTTTTGTTTATACTTTTAGATCTATATAATAAAACATTAACAAATTTGAAGCAATTTAGTCTCTTTCCAAAACTTTTGACAGATATTTTATGTTAATCCGATTTAATTATATAATAAAATCTATATAAATGAATTGTATTGAGTGCTGACCTAATGCCCTTACCCAATGTTTTACGTAATACATGTCGATCGCTGTTCTTAATTTTACTAACATATTTAACACTTTCCTGTTTTACAAAACGTTGGACCTGTCCAAATTCAAAGGTTTTGCAGACGAAATTTTAAAGTGGATTTAATTTGAAAAATAAACATTCAGTAGGGTAGAAAATAGTGTGGAAAAAGAAGAAATTGATTGTCAGAAGCAATTTCTTCTTTTCTCACAATGTTTTCTCAATCATAAAATCACAGGCAGGGATTAAACAGCAAAGGGTTATATCTTTAACTTGACCTTTAACGTCAAAGAGCAAAGACGTGGCCATTCTTACAATTTTGAATGTGCGCACAGAAAATACTTCATTAACGCCGCTTTTTACGATTTTCGGTCATATCGAGACGTACCATGCCATTGATTTCTGTTATATCTCATTCAAAAAACTTGTTTCGATTACATTTCATTTCGTCCTTTTACTTACAGGATCGAAACAAAGACAATGGCGACACTTGTACAATAGAAAGGAATCTTGCCGTTTTCATAGAAATATTAAAGATTGACTATGAACTCAAAAACCAAGGGGCACTTTTGGAGCCTGATTTGCTCCATAGGCCTGAATCCTCTGATAATGATCAACACAGAATGATAAAAGGTTATTTTTATTAAACAAAAGAAACAATTAATATACAAAATAGTTTTCAACATTATTGGTAATCCAACTTCAGAACATTCATGAGAAATTGAATTAAAATCAAATTGATACTTCCTGGTAATTTGAAAAGATTTCATTTTATTTATCACTTTTGTTCGATTTGAGTGAGTGTTTGGGATGAATGAATGGAGCATTGAGTGAATAATTTTTAATGATTATGATCAGAATGATTGCAATTTCGCGATGTTTATTACTGTAGTTACTGAGAAAATGATATTCAAAGTCTCCACTACTGTATAACTGATCTGGATATGATCACAGGTCATAAAGGACATATTTTCCCTGAATCCCAATTTTTAACCCTTGCTGTTAAATCCCTGCTTTTTACGTGTCTGTGATTTTATGATTGAGAAAACATTGTGAAAAAAAGAAGAAATTGCTTCTGACAAGCAATTTCTTCTTTTTCCACACTATTTTCTACCCTACTAAATGGTTATTTTTCAAATTAAATCGACTTTAAATTTTCGTATGCAAAACCTTTCAATTTGGACAGGTCCAAAATTTTGTAAAACAGGAAAGGGTTAAGCAGTGTGATATAAAACCATCCACTAATCACTTAAGTAAATATGGTTGACATCCATCGAAAAGGATCTGAGAAAGTCACTTTTTTACCTTATATGGAAATTAGGCCACGCCCATTTGAAGACGTGACTTCATTACGTTTAAAGTCTTTGAAGGAATCCATTGGAATACCAAGGAATATTCCTGTAAAATCTGGTTTTAGAATGTTTGCGGACGGACTGATGCACGCAAGAGGGACACAAAGCCATAAAAATAGTCCTCTGGCTTTTCGGCCATTGGAGCTAATGAGATTCCAAGGAGTCAAAGGTTAGAGTCCTAGGGGCCCTTGCTCAAAGTTGCGTAGTCCCTGCTTTAAATGCTGAATTAATTTTGCCTTTTTCCCTTTTCCCTATATTATGTGTGAATATTAAAATATATATTTTAGATTTAGCTTCATAATGTACTGGAAAGATATTGCCTTTGGGGATCAACTTTAGAAAAGAATTGAAAACTGTTTAACACAGTATTCAATTGTACTCTGAAGCTTATATCCAGAGGGTCCTAGGGACTCACATCAAAGAGCTTTGAGAGTCTTCACAATTATTTAAGAGATTCCGACTCGCAAAACCCGCGTCCTTTAGAACTCTGCAAACTGTATTTTTCAATAGCAATAACCAAAGATTGTCCTTCAATTTGTGCGCTTGATCAATGTTGTACCCTTGCTAGTATCGAAGCATGTACAGGGGTGTAGAATTCCCATGCCCGACTTGTCCGACATGGGCTTTTCTACCTGCGGACAAGTACATTTTGCAAGTCCACTTGTCCTAGGACAAGTAAATACCAGGGCAAATCTTGGTATGGCCCTATATAGATCGAAGAGATAAATAAGCTTAATGTTTGTACCAAAGAGTAGAAAACACTGTCTTTAATGAAGAAAATGCTGGTTTCAGCATTTTCTTCTCTAAAAACAATGTTTTCTCAAAACCTTTCTATTCTGTTGTTTTGCGGACAAGTAATTTTTAATCCTTTACAAGTTGAAAATCACACTTTATTTGTCCATGGACAAGTAGAGAGAATCCCTATTTCGACACTCCTGATGTATAAACGAAAAATGTACCTTTGCATGACACTTCCATCGACTTCACGAGCCCGAGTAATAAACCAAACAGAAGTCTCAACACCTGCTTAACAAAATTTTTGACCTGTCCAAATTCAAAGGTTTTGCAGACGAAAATTTAAAGTGGATTTAATTTGAAAAATAACCATTCAGTAGGGTAAAAAATAGTGTGGAAAAAGAAGAAATTGCTTGTCAGAAGCAATTTCCTCTTTTTTCACAATGTTTTCTCAATCATAGAATCACAAACACGTCAAAAGCAGGTATCAAACAGCAAAGGGTTAATATTGTACATCAGATACATAGTGAAATTGACATTCATTTCAATCAAAACCATTCTAAATCACACACTCAGCGCTCAAATCACTCACCCAAACCATTTAAAAACGCTCCAAAATTACTAAAAATAGTGAGATCAACAGCTTCATTCAAAATGAACATAGCTAGAAAAAATGCGATTTATTTATACTTATTGAAATTATTAGCGTCTGATTCGTTCTCAACAAATATTAATTATTTTTATGAGTTTGAATGTATATTTTATTATTTTGTTCTTCTTGAACAAAATTAGCGATATTTGTTTACCTCTGTTGGATTTCACTCAAAACTCGGTCAACACACTCAATCAATTTAAAACCAAAATAATTGATCTTGTCAATTTCGATAACTGTGCAATTAGGAACATCGTGAAATTGGACGAATAAGCGATCACCTATACCTCCCTTTAAAAATATGCGTATTTGTCTGATTTTTGTGTCTTCACCAAACAATCAGACGCTTTAAAATCTAAACCAGATATTAACAAGAGCTTCGCAGAGCGGCGCATATACGCCCGATGGGGCTTGTCAGTAACCTTGGCTTGTCCGTAACGTGAGCTTGGATGATAGCTAAAAATATTTCAAACAGACAGACAGACAACTGGTGCCATAACATACATGTAGTATGACCTTTTGAGTGTAAATTGAAAATGATTTTATGCACAACTATATGCCATACAGGTATTTTGCAAGTTTCAGTTCATTCCAATTCAAATTGTGACGAGTTGCTCACCAAAGAAATATAGTGAATTTCAATCAATTCAAGGGCAGATAATACAAGAAAGACCCAAGCTTTTTGAATTTATGAAGTCTTATGCATAACAAAATATCAGGGTTACATTATGGCAAGATTCATTTCAATCCAATCAAATTTGTTGGAGCTGTGCACACACACGCACAAAAAAATCTGTAAATTTAAATTATTTTGTGAAGTAAAGGGCCGATAAATCAGGAACTACTTTAAATATGAAAGTATATTTTAGAATGAAATTGAATGAGTATGTGGAGTGAGTTTTGAGTGAAAATTAAAGGAAAGTAATCCAATATCGCTAATTTTGCTCATCTTTGATGTGTATTACCTCCCTTTAATAGATTATTCGTACTTTTCTGGTATTGTTTCTTCATGGACCAACCATACACTTTAAAATCCACACCAGCCAATAAAATCGTAAAATATTTTAATCGATTTGAATTTTATGTTCATCGTCTCGAACGGTTTCGAAATGATTTTTATTGATTTCGGATTTTTGGTCGATTTGAATGAGTGTTTGAAATGAATGAATGGAGCACAGAGTGAATGATTTTGATTGATTTCGAACGGAGAGATTTTTTAGGGGTTTTTTTCTGTAGAGGCCCATATAACATTTAATTAACTTAGTGGTCAAAAAGATTTTTTCTTTTATTTTTCATCATTGTTTACTACTGAAGGACTAATAGCGCCATTATCGATTGAAACCCGTTTGGCCTCGAGTCGTTGTCTTTTAATTTGCTTTTTTAATTCTTTATTTTCCTGTTTGAGCCTTTTTATCTCTTCTTTTAAAACCAAGTTACGGATTATCGTGGATGCCGATTTTGTATACGCTGTTGAAGATGAAAGAGGTGATACTACTTCTAAAGATGGCGATTTCGAAGTTCTTGTTGACAGTATTGCTGGTGTTGGAGATGATGATTCTGATGAGGATGAAGATGATGTAGCCGTTTTTGATGATATTGTAGTTGGTTCTATTGTTATTAATCGTGATATTTGTGATATTTCTGTTGATGATGACAATACAGTCCCCGTCGTTGGTGATGTTTTTGGCCTAGTTGTAAGTACTGTTGTTGATGGTGATGTAGAGGGGGGTGAATTAAGATCTATGGATGATGTTAACTTCAACGCCATTGTTGGTGATATTGTTGCTGTTGAAAATGCTATATTTGATGATAATTTCGTTGCCATTGGTGGTGATGTTGTTTTTGCTAATGATGTAAATTTTGATGTTGACTCCCCTTGATCTAAAGGCTGTTTTAATCTCGTTGGTTTAGTATAAATCAGTGTCTCTTTGCCTACGTTTGATGTAATAGTATTCGGTGTTCTGAAAAAAATAATTCTTTCTTTTGAAAAAGGAAAAGCATGTAGATCTACTAACTTTCTTCTGTGGTTGTTCTTTCTTGAATGCAAATGTTTAAAAGGGTTGAACACATAATCAAATGGGAAAGAGTCAATTCGAAACTACACAATCAAAAATATCAGCAAAAAAGTCGTAGAAAATCTCATCACATTTACCTCTAATTATTTTTACATAGGCTTTTTTTCCAAAGTTAACTACAGTATTATAGCTTTTAAGGTCAAATCAAGATAATCCAAAAAACTTCCTCTTTTTTTTTAAATGCTCCGAATTCAAAGAAGTAACAGACAACAATCAAAAGTAGCTACGGTTCAAAACATTCCAAAGCTTTGACAGAAAACAAACACCCAGATCAAAATAAAAGGGCAAACAGTCTGATCTTGACCTAATCTGCCTGCTGCTTTTTTTCTTGATAAACGATGAGTACTTAAAGTAGTGGACCCGTAATAGTTTCGCGTCATTTCGGAACACACGAAATTTCAAAAGGTTAACCGAGGTTTCCCAATGAGATCATTAGGAAACTTCGGTTACTTTGTCAGTCCATGACTTCCGAAATGTTATGGAACTATTACGGGTCCACTATCTTAAGCTAGACTTATGATATGTCCCAAAATTGGTTACTATCTTAAACTAACTTTTAATTCAGCAATACAAGGATTGTAGACACCGTCCTTTATGATAAAACAAGGTGTTGAAAAAGTCTTTATCAACGCACGAGAATATTATGAATCAGGGGAAATATATCAACTAGATTACTATTCTTTTTCTTTTTGAGACAAGCTGATCGAAGCCTATATTTAAATGTGACCCGTCACGCGAAAATGGACAATCTGTGTAGTGCGTAAAGTGTCGACCCTAGTCAGACTGCGCGAATTGCGCAGACTGACCAGGGTCGATTCTTTTCGCATTTCGTTAATTTCTGAATCTAGAATAATCTATCTACTCTCCTATGAAATAACTTATGGAATGCGACCTCTGGCTTACGTTTTACATATATGGTGGACCCAATCTCTTTTTCAAATATTGATCTTACAGGGTTCCCAATAGTCCCTTTTCGCGCGACGGGGCACATTTATTGAAAACTTGTTCATATCGCCCTAAGAAAATTACTATCAAAGACTAAGATTAGCTCAGTATATTAAAGAAAGCTTCACGACGGTTCTAGAATAATTCTCACAGCGCGTGAGTCTTATTTTTTTACCTTTGGTCCATAAGGAGTTTTCTTGACCGTTTATTGCAGTTATGCTTTGGTTTAGAAGTCAAGTTAGAAATAGAAGTAACTCTGTCAGGCTTTAGGCATTGCAATGATTTACGGTCGTCTGATTTGGAGTGATTCGAGCGTACCAAAGTCCCATTGGATATCTGAAAAAGAAATGCAGTATCAAATTTTGGACAATGTTCGTTTTCAACTATTTTCCCAATAGGTTGCTCGGTGTAAAAAAATGGCGTCTCCATTTCTTACAGATAAAATTAAAGACGAGATAAAAGATCCGAAGAACCAATATTAATCTTTATTTTTACAGTCTCTCACGGTATAATTAGTAATTGAGAACCATTCGGGACACCACTCGGCCAATCTCACGATCAACCTCGGATGTACATAGACGGACTTACGGGAAAACCTTGGAAAAACTCGATAACGTCAGTAAAAATGGCGTAAGCCCTCGAAACTGTGAGTGAAAACATTCGACGTTGCCAACGCTACTCGTTTAAGTCACTGACGTGAAACCATCGTATCCTAATATAAATATCTTAAGAGTCTTAAATAACGGCTGAAATATCTTAATTTTTGATAATGAATCGTCATTCTCGAAAATTAAGATTGTTCAGCCGTTCTTAAAAATCTACAGTGCTATTTTTTTCCTTAACTGTTTCCGCCTAACAAAATGCACGATTTCGTTACATACCCATTCGCCTTACATACATCCGAGGTCTGTTGCAGTTTACGGAAATGGCCGAGTGGTGTTCCGAATGATTGAGAACCTGACATTAACCTCGATCAAAACCATTTTACATTGCTATAGAGTATATATATTGCTTACTCAGCACTCCATTCATTCATTCCGAAAAAAAGAATACTCTAAGTATGCAAAAATACTCCAAAACCGTTCGATAACTCTTCGAAATCATTCAAATGATCGTATTTTATCAACATTGATAAAATATTTCAATGATTTTATTGGTTGATGTGGATGGTAAAGCGTCTGATTGTTCCATGAAAACCTACAAACACAAAAGGGTGTACAGTGAAAACATCGTGAAATTAACATTCATCTCGATCTAAACCATACTAAATCACTTGCTCAGCGCTCCATTCATTCATTCACTCGATCAAACCATTCAAAAACCCTCCAAACCCACTGAAAAAGATAGATTCAACAAAGTCATTCAAGATTTAAGCGTGTGATAGGTTCTAGAAGAAATAGGAAGATACTAATAGAATTTGTATGCATATCTTATTGAAGGGAGGTGTTAAGTATCGCTAATATTGTTACCCCTGAACAAAATATTCGCTATTGGATAACCTCCAATTAATTCACTCAAAACTCGCTCCATACCCTCATTTAATGTCATTCCAAAATCATTCAAAAACCTTCATCTCGTCATTTTAAAGATATTGTTGACTGTAGATTTAATTAAGATGACTGCAGGCACCAGGCGGTTCAGTTAAGGAACAAATTTCAAAATGTCTGCAAATCTTGCCTAATGAGATAAAACTCATATGTCAGGCATAAAAGGGATTTCATAAGGCAGATTTGGGGTCATGTCGTCATCAAGGGCCCTACCCCTTTTTCAAGGACCAATTTCAGTTATTGTCCCTCTTTCGGAAATAATTAACCGATTTTTTATCCCTTAAACGCAATTTGACGCAAGGGGTTGTGTTTTGATTAATATGAAGTAATAAGTGTAAGGTGTAACGTTTTGAATGTTAATACCTTCTGCGTTGCTGTTTTCGAGTACAGTAATTGAAAAAATAAATAAATTTGATTGACTTTTCGTTCATCGATAAATTGTCCGGTGACCTATGCTGAAATTTAGATATGTTGCTGCTAGACCATTCCGCTGAAGGTGTTTTTTTTTTCAAATTTAAACCATGTGTCTTAGGGTTAGATATTTTGCAAAATTCGATTCCGCGAAGATATCGCAAATCAGAGGATATTTGAACGTCGCGTCAAATGTTTACACAAGCTTTCTTTTTAAACGGATGAAAGATCAAGTGATTTTTTGTTGTTGTTGTTGTTTTTCTTTAAATCACATTCATATTTAATATTATTGAAGCCTATATCTAGGCCTTATCAACCTTAAATTTTCAAATATTTTAGAATGCGTTATTGCACGAATATTGGCGCAAAATAAGCATAGGATGGTTTGAAAGATGGTTTGAATAACTTTGAAAGGTGGTAACCTAAGGATCATTCCTGTGAAGTTTGGTAGAAATTCATCCAGTAGTATCTGCGATGGTTTTTAAAGAAAAAGTTTACGACCGGGCGCACGGACGCACATACGGACGGACGCACGACGGACACAACGCCATGACAAAACCCCCGTGGCTTTCAGCAAGTGGAGCTAAAAATCGCGAAATAGATATAGCACTTTAGGGATGTTTTTATCTGTTTGAATGTGCACGGAAATTAAATGACTAGCTCGAGCGTTTTGGACTTTCTAGATGAATTTTTTTTTTCGTAAAAGACGTCGGCCGATAAAAACATTAAATATTTTTGTCGGGTTTAAAAAGGGGTTCGCCCCTTAATGACGTCAAATGAACGAGCTTCAAACCCTTTTTATTGAGTGTTAGCTAATGCCCGCACTTCAGAGATAAATCTTAACAATTATTTTTAGATTTAAAGAAAGTCGAAAATTCGACAATGGTGTTCGTCCGCAGTTTCCTTAGAGTAGATGTCATAAAAATACTGGATTTCATCCCTTTAATTTAATTAGAAAAATCATTCTATATACTCATTCCGTTTCGTACGGAAATCATTCCAAAATCGTTCACCTTGTGAATTTCACGATGTTGTTTACTGAAGCTCATCTTCGTTCGCTGTATAGATTTCGCCGTATAGATTTTCAATGACCCCTTGGGAGTTGGTCATGAAAAGGGAGGTAAACCCGTTTTTTTACAATTCAACTATATATGATGGATTGATCCCCTTGTCATGTAACTTGATGTATCCTGACTTCACTTACAGGCTTGGCTCTATGGGGAATATCATAAATATCGTACGCAATGAAGAAGTAAAACAGAAAAAAAACTCAGAAAAGGCGTATTCGATCACAAAATTACCTTATCCTTTCCATCTTTAGTAGAATTAATACTCTCACTGTCTTGATTAGCCTTGTCTCTTTCACGTGCAGTGAGTATTAACTGAAATGAAAAGGGCATTGGTCATCTTGTGCGAGATTTTAAATATCTTATCAAATTGTAAAATGAAAAGTCTCTAGATAAATAAAGGACACTAAAACCCATTTCGTAATCAAATGACGAAAAAGAGTGCCAGAATAAAATTATTACCCGCTTAAAAGGATTTTCAACGCAGCTCCATGATCCAGTGTCACAGGTTAGTTTTACGAAAAGTGGGCGATATGCATATGGTCACATGATGAGGAACATTCTGTGAACATTTCATGCTTATCCGTCAATAATTGCTTTTTTTGTATGGGGTTTTACACAGATTTCAATAACCTTTTATTTGAATTGCGTCGGCTTAAACATCGACAACCGATTCTTGGTATTTCTCACGACAGCACTTTGTACCATAAAATTATTTCATGCTAGCCTCCAGCTGCTAAACCACAAAGGTTTACGATAATCGACCTATTGGTAAGAGATAGATTGTCAGAAAGCCGGATGAGTGCCGTTGTAGGGTATCGAAACCCAGGAGTTTTTGGAATGCTAGTCCAACACGCTACCTTTACGCATGACGGCGGGCCTAATGGACGTTCGAACGGACATGCATACAGAGACACACCGATGGACAGACGAAGAAGATGTTATCAATATTCAATCTGAATCACATACGGTGGCGTATAAAATTGTGACAAGAAAAGGGTCACGCGAAAAGGGACCATCTGGAAACTCCGTAGATTATACTTTTAAACTAGATAACGGTTCTTATCGTGTAATTTAGAGGTCGCATTTCATAAAGAAATTCACAGGAAGGTAGATTGTTCATGCTCGATTTAGAAAATTAATAAAGAGTGAAAAGCGGTTTCGACCCTAGTCAGTCTGCTCAGTCAGCGCAGTCTGACTAGGATAGACACATTATGCATTTTCCAGACGGCCGCTTTCCCCTAGACGGGTCACAGTTACATACCATTCGGAACAACGCTCGGACTTTTCCGTAAACTGGAAAGTACCTCGGACGTAAGTGTAGTAATTTTGGGTCGTTTTTAGGTAATTTGGTTTCTGGTGGTACTTCGGTTAATAAATACGCGTGAAGAAAATCACAATTTGTTAATTCTTTCCTATCATCTGTCAAGAAATTTTTGGCATATTATATTTTAATAACAAAACGCAGTAACATACTGCGTTTTGTTATTAAATTATAATATGGCCAATAAAGTCTTTCCTTGATTTCGTTTTATGCATCGTCATCCTTAGAAGGATCGTTGATGTTTGTGACGTCATATAAACCCACGTGCGAAACGACGCGCTTTCATGGCACCGCTCGTATTATTCCCGAGGTCTATTCCGTAGAATCGCCGAGGGTTCCCGATTGAGTTACATACATAAAAGAATCCCCGAGTTTGGTTAAGTAATCAAAAAAGGAACAGACAACCATATACCATAATCACACTTTTCCAAATTTTATCCAAGGTATTAATACAATATTTGTTGATTTAATTGAGGTTTGAAACTTAAAAACGTGATCTCTATATAAATACGCGAAATACAAATATGATTATGGTTTTAAGTTTCACACCTCTATGAAATTAATAGATACTCTCTTCACATCTTATGATTTAATATCGATAAGCAAAAAGTAAAGATTTGTCAATAATGAAACAATATTTGTAAGGGACTTCTTTGTGCGGCAGCTTTTCAGGCACTGGTGATCTAAATGCACGAATCTTCATGGGAACTTCTATTTCGATCTAATTAAATTATAACAAAACAGTATCATAAAAATAAAATTAAAGCCTTAAGTTTTTAAATGAAAGAAAATATTAATGATTTCCTTTACAATCAGAGGATCTCCAGTCCCTGTCAATTTGATTTAAGAACTATTGTTGAAAAAAATATAAAAAAAGAGCACCGCCTTCGTATGCCTACGCTCGGCTGTTAAGTGCTGGATGGTAAAAAGTTCAAGTCCAAAAAGAGGCATTATTTGCACAAAATGCTTCTAGAGACCACTTTTCATCAGTTAGTGTCTTTACAAGTGAAATGATAAAGCAAAGTATGAAGTTTTTATGTAATGAATGAGTGACTTTCACCAAATGACCTTGACTGATGACCTTGATATTGCTATGCATGCGACCATCTTGTAACAAGCAATGCACATGTCAAATTTCAAGGCTCTATGACTATCCAAAGCAGTGGCTATAAATATCAGATTTAACAACAAAATTTGACCTTAAAAGATGACCTTGATCTTGGCTGATGACATTGAACTTGGTACCAACAGAGAGGCCTTGTCCCAAGTACTCATCATGTGAAATATGAAGGCCCTCTCACACACTTTACCATTCAAAAGATATGGCATGTGTTAAACTTTGGTGTTTATTTCACTTACATTACCTTGAAAAATGACCTTGACCTTGACTGATGATCCTGAACTTGGTACCAACAGAAAGGCATTGTCCAAAGCAATCATCATGTGAAATATGAAGGCCCTATCACTTACCATTGAAAAGTTATGGCCAGTGTTTAAATCTGGTGTTTTAAAAAGAAATTGACTTTAAAAATGACCTTGACCTTGACTGATGACCTTGAACTTGGTACCAAAAGATAGGCATTGTTGAAGGAAATCATCATGTGAAATATGAAGGCCTTATCACTTAATAAAATGCTCATAAGTTATGGCAAATGTTAAAATTTAGGTGGTCTTTTTTCAAAGTTTGACCTCTCGTTCGAACAGTAAAAGACAATATTTACCCTTCTGGCTTCTCTTTTCGCATCCCCCCTTCTTATCTTCTTTGGTGGACTCTTTTGTAGAACTGAATCCTCTCTGTGTGATAACATGTCCAGTTTCGGTCTGTTAATCTCTTGTTTTGATGATACGGTGCACGGAGCTTGCTTTTCAGTATGAATGGTCGGAGCTGGTTCTTTATGAATGGTCGGAATAGCATCCTTGTTCAGAGTAACAATTTTGGGTACAATACCCATGTGCTCTTTCTCAAAGAAGTACTTGAAAGGGAAACAATCCCTAGCAAAATGATCTGAACATAGCACAGAAAAATCCGTTGGCCCACTCCAAACACGTTTCACTTTCACAAAATCGGTCCATTGTTTTCTCCGTACAGCATCTTTCGGGAAAAAGTGAATAGAAACTCCGTCTATATGTCTGTTACTACAATTGCCAGCAACGCATCGCATACCACCCGAACTGCTAACACTCGTTTTATCTCCCTTTTGCATATCGAGTTCTTTTATTCTCACCGAAGCTTATAAATGTCCCATGATTAAACAAGCCTGGATGATAACACTATAAATGCGCAAATTTCAAGTTAAGTGAGTGTTAAAAGGTCGATTTTGTCTATACATGTAGGCCCTATAGACAAAATCGGCATTTGATCACTTAGTTCAAGTTTTGCATATACCACATGTATACTTCGATTTCCCCCTTGTTTACAAATCGGATGTAAAGTCGCTACAGCGCGTGACGTCACGCGGATTTATCGTCGAAATCGATTTCGTGTAGCGGCTCGCTAATTGGATATTTGCGATTACACACCTGTGTTGATTTTACACAAAAATGGGTTTCATTTCGTTATCGGACAGACGGATTAGTAAACGGCAGTTGATTTTTTTTTAACTCTTACACGCAATAGAGGGGGTGAAGATCACTCAATGTCTTGTGTGTTAAATATTTCTCGTCCACTGAGCTAGATGTACGTAAAAAAGTAATCCGTTGTAAACATGGTATAGATCAAAACGCTTAAGTGAGTGATTAAAGGTCAATTTTGTCTATACCTGTATAGACAAAATTGACCTTTGATCACTCACTCTAAATTGCGGGTCTATAAATGAATGTTTCACGACCGCTTGTTCGATATTCTATGTGTTTACAACGACTTAAACCTTTTTTTTTATCGAGCCACAAAGTAAACAAGAACGCTGATGAGCATTTGGGTATTTACATAAGGCTCAATACTTGTATAAAGATACACTTACATAGTTGCATATAGGTGGCAGTATCAAAATATTTTTTACAAGAATTTAAATATATGCTAAATATAGTCATAAATTAATGATTATTTTTATATCATTTCTTTGATACTGCCACCTGTGTAGTTGCGATGTTGGCATTTTTTCGCAATGGTCTACTGGTGACTAATTTCGCTACCCTCGATTGGTGGAGAAATTTGAAAGCTCCAACTCCAAACATCCCTACAGTTTTTTGAAAATTTCTCAACCATACATATTTCTTCCTAGATATACCGTGAAATTCAAACCACGTTCCTTTTGTACATCAATCACAATTTCTCAATATCACGTATGTCCAAATTGACCACCATGTAAAGAAAGTTTTATTTTGGTGTGTGTTATTTTCGCCACCTGGCAAAGGTGATGAAAATAAGACGCACCAAAATAAAAACACTTCATATTTAGTCCGTGGGCCAGGAGGGGTCACCGTGCACCCCCCTAAGGGCTCTCCGAGAGTGATATGGAAATGTTCATAGGACCTCCCTGAGTGAGAATCACGCTGTTAACAGCTGGTAAATTGGGCCCCGACTGCCATTCCGAGTG
Source organism: Fragum whitleyi (assembly GCA_948146395.1). Taxonomy (NCBI): domain Eukaryota; kingdom Metazoa; phylum Mollusca; class Bivalvia; order Cardiida; family Cardiidae; genus Fragum; species Fragum whitleyi. The sequence goes on from OX411544.1 coordinate 39,278,454, forward strand.
GTTTTCTAGATGGCAGCCAAGAATGAATTCATTTTACCTTTGATACACTATAGAGGGATTTTGTTCATTTTAAATATTTTTTGAGAGTCTAAAACATGTATACTTTGCGTTCTGGTAAAACCCTTGATTACTTGAAATGATTGTTAAGTCCCCATCTTCCGAAATGGGAGATGGCAGCCAGTTCTAGATAAGATTTTTGCTATTTTTTTCGATGAATGCAATGAGATAAAAGTGTTCACCATGTACTACACCATAGATCATATTGCAAAGTGCTATGATATTGTTGATATGACCTTCTCGAGTTCAAATCAAGTTGTTAACAGTCGATATTTTGGGTCCTGACTGCCTTTCTCGGTGTTTTTCTAAATGGTAGCCACTAAAAATACAAATTTAACAGGAGACACTAAACGGATATCACTTGATTTCAAATCAGATTTAAGGACCAAAACGTGTATTTTTTACGTTCTTGGTACAAAATCTATTAGGCAATCTTAAATTGGATATCCAAACATCCTCTTTTAGAGATGGCAGCCAGTTTAAGATAAGAATTTTGTTATTTTTGCTGTAATCTGTGAAAGATGAGGGGTGACCGTGTACTTTGCCGATCAATCCTCTCTGATTGAACCACAAAATTGTTACTTCAACATTCCAAAGGTTGAATCAAGTTGTTAACAGGAGATGTTTTGAGTCCCAACTGCTTGTTTGGGATGTTTTCTAGATGGCAGCCAATGCAAATACAAGTAAATAAAATGTAACACTTTATAAATGAGCAACCTATGCTTTTTTATTATCTTTAATGACAAAAACATAAATATTTAGTATTCGTGCTACATGCTAATGTCTTTTTGAAGATCAATCATCCTGAATGGTAGATCGCAGCCAGTTTTGAATATGAAATTTGCCTGGTTTTTTATTCAGTTCATCATCATCATAAAACTTATCTCTGATAGGACAAAGGAAAAGTTTGACCGATATTACTCAGTGAGAAGCAAAAAAGTATCAATCGATATTTATGGTGTTCCGACTACCTCTCCGAATGTTTTTTCTAGATGGCAGCCAAGAAAAAGTATAGATTATATAAGAATCCCTTTGCTAACATTGGTCTATTTTTTTATCTTATTTTCAGGACCAAATCACCTAAGTATAGCGCAGCTCTTATTGTTTGTTCAATTTTGTGTCTAATCTAAAAACCAAACATACTGAAATGAAGATTGCAGCCATTGTTAAATACGTAATTTTGCTTACTTAGCTGTTACAGTCTCTGAAAATAGTGGGCATGTCACTCCTGTGGAAGGGGGATGTATCAAGTTGTTTACCATATATCCTTGATATCAATATTTTCTCTCTTTCGTCCCATCTGACGGATTTGGGTAGTTTTAATTGTCTCAGAAAAAATACATGATAAAATGAAATCTGAAATGTGAGATGGCAGTCAGGTCATAATTTGAATTCATCTTATTTCTGTAAAAACATCTTTATGTGTACATGTTTCTGTCGAAGAAGGATGCATATTGGTATAATATTCTCCATCTGTCAGTCCGTGTGTTTACACATAGGTTAGTTCATTTCTTGTTTCGATTAAGAACATTGTGGATTGACAAGGGATAGTAGCATAAGCGAATTTTGAATAAATTGAATGTTTTCATTTTTATCGAACTTGAGCATAATTATACAATATAATGACACATTGTTCTATTAGAAGATATGTTTGTCTTCAGGACCAATCAGAAGCTTCCAAATCCACTCAAGCTAATGGAATTATTGAATGATTGGAAAATTTTGAATGATTTCAGAGCGGATAAAATTTTGTCGATTCAACGTTTTTTTTAATGATTTTTGGGCATTTAGAGTTAGTGCTTCAAAAATGCAATGAATGGAACGCTGATTAAATGATAAAGAATGGTTTTGACTAGACCTAGTGTCAAGTACACAATGTTTTTTACCGCCAAGCATTTACTTCAGTTATAGACATAATTTCTTGAAACTTTCACACAATATAACAAAACTCTTTTTGTTGATGATTGCTGATATAATGCCGAGTAACGGAAAAAAGGGGACTTGAAGTGAAACTTCTTGTCCACTCATTCGTCTTGTATTTATTGATGGGTTTGCGTGAAACTTTCTAAGAATGATCCTCATCGTGTGACTAAGTGTGCTTATCAACTCCGTTGGATGACATTATTCCAAATCACGAAAAAGCTGCACCATTAGCAATTGTCTTTTAAATGCTACTCCTTCTACATCAGTGCATGGATTTCATCAAACTATTGATGGATCTGTAAGAAGGTTTCACATAATGTTCCTGATCATTGGACAATCATAGCACATAATTGTCCATGCTAAATAGTAACTGTCTTTAAGGGTGTTTTTTGATGACACTTTCGAAGTATACTTCATGAAATGAATATGAGCATAGATTAAACTAGGGATGGGAACGAATATCCGAATATTCGAATATTCGTTTTTCCCACGAATATTCGAATACGATTTTCGAATACGAATATTCGTTTTCATGTGACTGGATTTGAGCATTTGCCTTTATATCTGTAAAAGAAGTGGGAAGTAATTTCTCAATATTAAAACGATTTTCTCACACCATTTTCAATCGTATGTATATAAGTGTCAAGAAGGTACAAAGAAAATCAATAATTATGACAGGTTGCATATCTGTTTATCAGCAGTCTGTCCGTGAAACATCGACCAATGTATAAATGTGTTAATATAACACCTTTGGAAATAAACGAAATTTATTTGAAAACCATAGGCCGCGCGGCGTTTGTTATAATATTTGTCTCTGGACTCGATTTCAAAGAAAAGTAGATTATTGTCTCTTCGCCGGCAATAAGACAAGTGCAAAACCATGAAGATTTACAATATTTGTCAATGGGCGACCGATTTGTGTTTCTAAAGGTCACGTCGTAGTTATGACGCTTTGATTTTCTATCGGGTATTCGACGTTTTTTTTCGGATTCGGGTTGATACAATATTTTGTTTCAAGAGTGTCTGTTCTATCCTACAACACTTTAGAACATGTCACAAAAAAGTGTATAAAATTGTAAAGTCTCGGAAAACGAATTCCAAAATATATGTTCTGGTCTGTCGACGCCAAAAAGCATCGCAATCAAAGCTTGAATCACTATGTTTCACGATCTTTTGATCGCACATTTACACTGTACTATTTTTTATTGTCTCATGAAAAGGTAATATAAAGTGAAATCAAGACAAATAATTCCATTTTTTTTTTTTTTTGGATGTGATTGGATTCTCGAAATAAGTTCAACATTCCACAAGGTGTGAGGAACGCAAGGTAACCCTACTTGGAAATTCAATGGCGTCTCGGATCGCGCCTTCGGAATTTAGTAATTTTTAATTTCATTTCTATTAAGCATTTTTTTCTTCAAATTAAAATCAGAGAAATCCGATTCAAGTTAAATTGAATCTCTTTTCTTAATATTCATAATCTGTACAAGTTAAAGTAACCTCGAACAAGAAAAGGAATAATAATCGGGTATAAACAATACTCGGATATTCAATTTTGAAGTAGCCAAAACGAATATTCGAATATATTCGAATATTCACAACGAATATTCGAATATGAATTTTGCTATTCGTTCCCATCCCTAGATTAAACGTTTGGTCATATATAATGCTGCGTCACAAAAAAGGAGTCATTCGTTCTAAGAATGTTTAAGTGAGGCGTTTATTTTGTCAAACAGGACGCATGTTTTTAATTTAAAACAGATAAATCCAGATTTACATTTCCATACAAGGATAAAGATATATTTTGTAAAAGTTAATATAGGAAAACTTCCATATGGTCAAATGATGGCCAGGTTTCTTTTAAAAAATTAAATTAATTAATGCTAGGTAAAACGTCCTAAACAAATTGATATATGAATTTCTAAATGTATCAGCTACGTAAGGATTAGCACTGCTTAGCCCTATAAGAATTTAAGATATTGAAATAAGCAAAATTGATGGATTGTTTCGGATTCTTTTACACTTATTTAATTTGGCGGACATTTTCGGTCGCAATTTGAGAGTATTCCTTTATCGAACTAAATAAATATGGCGTATTCGTATAAATATCTGGCTGCCATCTCGCTTTGAGAATTTCGGGAACATCAAATTAGCCCTAGATAACCAAGAAGAAAATCTCAAAAATTAATTATGTTTCCCTTTCAGTTTGAAAACGTTTATTAGAAGGCGAAACCAAAGATTCCAAATATTAATATTAATACATGATTTTACCGCGGAGGGTCTTGTGAACAATTAATTTGATAAATCTTTATCGCCCCCCCCCCCCCCCCCCCACACACACACTCACAACCCCGTATAAATTCATGTTTAAAATTCAGTTTTTTGGGGGGGATTTCAATTGCGACATTAATTGATAGAACGGAAGCTTAAACGCTAAATATAGGTGTCTGGTCCTAAAAATGAGTTAAAATGTGAAACAATGTTTGCATAGGGATTCTAATGTAATTCAAGCATCTTCTTGGCTGCCATGTAGAAAATGCCCGTAAAGGCAGTCGGGACACAAATTATCGATTAAAAGTTTTTTGTATCTCACTGAGTGAGGTCGGTGAAACCTCCTTTGCACTCTCAGAAAGGGTTTTAGGGTGGCTCCTCTCCTCTTGTCTTATGCTCTGCAGCAAAAATTGGCAAATTCCATATTCAAGATTAGCTGCCATCTACTATTCAGGATATTTGATCTTCAAATAAAATTTAGGTTTTTTTCAGTTTATAGCTAGAACACCAAATATATATATATATGTTTTTGGCCCTTGAAGATCAAAAATAAAGTTTGCTAGTATACAAGTTGTTCCGATTTATTTACTTGTATTTGCATTGGCTGCCATGTAGACACATCAAAAGGCTGTCGGGACCCAAAATATCGATTATAAACAACTTGATTCAACCTGGGGATGTTGCATTAACAATTTCATAGCACAATCAGAGGGGATTTTGGTTAAGTACACGATGACCCTTCATCTTTCATAGAATGCAACAGTAAATACCAAAATTTCTATCTTAAACTGGCTGCCATCTCTCATAAAGGATGTTTGGATATCCAAATTATCTTTTACTAATAGTTATCGTATTAAGAACGCAAAATATAAATCTTTTAGTCTTTAGATATAATTCAAAATCAAAGGGTGCCTATATAAAGCCTCCTGGTTAATTTGTATTTTTAGTGGCTGCTATTTAGAAAAACACCGAGAAAGGCAGTCAGGACCCAAAATATCGACTGTTAACAACTTGATTTGAACTCGAGAAGGTCATATCAACAATATCATAGCACTTTGCAATATGATCTATGGTGTAGTACATGGTGAACACTTTTATCTCATTGCATTCATCGAAAAAATAGCAAAAATCGTATCTAGAACTGGCTGCCATCTCCCATTTCGGAAGTTGGGATCTTTACAATCATATTAAGTAATTGAGGGTTTTACTAGAACGCAAAATATACATGTTTTAGACTCTCAAAAAATATTTTAAATGATCAAAATCCCTCTGTAGTGTACTAAAGGTAAAATGAATTCATTCTTGGCTGCCATCTAGAAAACCACTCGGAATGGCAGTCGGGACCCAATTTACCAGCTGTTAACATCGTGATTCTCACTCAGGGAGGTCCTATGAACATTTCCATACCACTCTCGGAGAGCCCTTAGGGGGGTGCACGGTGACCCCTCCTGGCCCACGGACTAATTGGACAAAATTGGCGAAAATAAGACGATGCAAAAATATCTCAAGGTACGTTAATATACAGTGGATGGCCGACCATTCCGATAACGGAAGCTGCTGTTCGCAAATGTTTTCCATGGTCAAACATTCAAATGACTGTAATAACAGCTATCGGGAAGGTCATTATAAAGGTGCAAATAATTATTTTCCAACATGATCAAAAGAATCTTAACTCGATAAAAATTAATAGAGAGAGAAAAAAAAAAGAAAAGAAAAGGAAACAAACATTTATTTGACATTGTCGACGTCGTCAATTGAATTTGTGGTAACACTCACAGGCATATGTTCCGCTGATTTTTTTTCTTCTTTTATATATTTATTTATATATGTGATAATATAGACAAGGGGCCGAACATTTTGGAGCAAACATCACCCGCTGCAAACGATCGTGGCGTCTGTATGGACGTTTGCCTCGGTAAAATTTTGTGCATTCTGTCCTAGACGCGAAATTCAGAGACGTCAAATTGCACGACATTTCTTTGGCATTCGTAAGTCAAGTTTGTTTGGTCCTAAAATCAAGTATTCAGTGGTAACTTATCGATTTAGCTATACAATGGTGTAATGTGCATTCAGATTGTGTATAAAACTGACTTAGAAATCAACTCTCGATTCGTTCCGGGTGTCTCTATTTTTATATATATCATTAAAAATCCGCAGGGAATATTTTTGTTGTAAAATTTAAAAATTCGGAGCGGTAATTTTTGTATTATTCAAAGCAGTCTAGATACTTTCCGGAATGCCCCTGGTAATAGATCGTCATTGCTTAAAATGTCGTCCGAGATTGATTTAAGAGCTTAATACACGAAGTACGATAAAATACTGCTTCTCATGGCAAGGCATATTTCTGCACAAACCTTTGACTGACTGTATAAAAGATGGTCATCCTGTATAGACGTACAGCCTACGCTGCATTCTTTCAACCTTACAATTGGCAATTTGCGCCAAACAAAATATAATTTTGGTAGGATATGTGTTGAAATATTGTTCACGGTAGAAACGGATCTTACTATTTTTAAATTCATCCGTGTGATCGGAAATCCATGCTTAATTATAAACACTTTATCTAATGCTTTAGACCCTCTCGTCTTTAATTTTATTTGAATCGTTGAGCTTTTCCGGGTGGACGAGATTGCGTCCTAAAAGACGCCCAAGTTGATTGTCAAAACGATTTAGCCTACAGTTAACAGCATCTTGAAATTGTTAAGAGCATGATTTTGGAATGAGTTTGGAATGAAATTGAATGAGTGTGTGGAGCGAAATTTGAGTGAAATTAACAGGAGGAAATCCAGTACCGTTTATTTTGTTCAGGATGCTTACAATTTGAATTATATAAGTGAAATCGCGAGTTTTCTACTTATAACCTTTTTTTGTGTGTAGTTGTGGTTCTATCTTTTTCAGTAAGTTTGGAGCGTTTTTGAATCGTTTGAGTGAGTGTTTGGAATGGATAGATGGAGTGCTGTGCGAGTGATTTGGAATTGTTTGATCGACATGAGTGTCAATTTCACTATGTTGTTAATCCTACTTGTTCTTGTATATATTGTAGCAACCGTGTTTCTACTTTCTCTCTTCAAGTTATCACAAACTAAATTGTATATTGAAATTATCAATTGTCAGATGCTTTTTCAGCATGCACACTTACATTTCTATTAAGTTCATAAAAGGGGATAAACTAGAAATATTATCAGAGATTTCTAGGTGTTCTATGCACATCCGTCAAGTTTGCGTAATGTTGGTCATGACTTAGGTTTGAATATGTTTGCTCCTCAATCAAAGGTCAAGTAGACAGATATTTGCATGTCTGTTTCGTCACAGCGGACAACGACAACAAACATAGGATAAATAGGAAGTAAACAATAACCGGACATAACATAAAATCAGGAGGGTCGTGAGAAATGGGGATGTTGGATATGATTAAATTTGTTAGTTCTTCAGTCGAAAGAGAAATTTTGATTCCCCTCCCCCCCTCCTCCCCCCCCAAAAAATATATTCATATTTGCATGAACAAAATTTTAAGCAAGTGGATATTTAACAGCCTTTCACACAAAATTGTTTCGCCGAAAAAGGCTCACTGAACCTGTAAAATACTTTTTTCTCACTCGAAGAAATAAAACTTAAAGAAATGTTGAGAATTTTTTTCATTAAAATAAGGCCTGAAAAAAACAGCCAACTCTCGGTTTGTGCATAATCCAGGGAATCGCGTACTTAAACAGTGTCAAATAATTTTGTTTGTTTGTTTGTTTGTTTGTTTTTATACACGTATGCATTCAAAATACTATCAATTAGTGCCGATCAACGTAGATGCAGTTTTTTTATAATTTAATTTAAGTTGTGTCCAACAAGTGTCGTGCATTCTGATTGGGTGAACAAATGGTTTTATTCCTCAATGAAAACAATTTTGAGTATGCAGCTTTTTTTTGTATGATTGTGCGAAAAAGTAGTTCCGCAAGAAATCAGTCTTATTATGGCGAAATTATTCTTGTTTGGCTTCTTGGTATGAAATTATAGGATAATTTCATAGATGTATGAAACTAAAAACCTAATTACACTCGGTTATGTATGCGCTTCGCGTATTCATACAGTGTGATTGTGTTTAAGTTTCATATTACAAAAAAATATTCTTCTCATCTCTTAAATGATAAGTAATAGCCATCTCAATGACCGGCACCATTTTACTAACACATCTACATATTTAGCAAAACCTTTCATAATCAGACAAAACAAACATTGGGCTACGTTAGGCTACATAAGTCTCAGCAATAAAGCGGAAAGGGATTTGACTAATATGCCTGATTTCAAATGACACGACCATGATACAATAAAAGCTACTGATCAGCACTTAGGACTTCCTTGATCAATAATCGAAATCTAATCATCAAGCTACTGTTGTGTTTACGGACTATCTAGAAATATACAATGAATACTGGAGGTATTCAGTTCATAAAAGTAATCTATTTTGAGTTAAAGCGACCATTATTTTGCCAAACGAAGGGTCAGATCAAAACTATTGTAAGTGCCTATATATAGGCACTTACAATAGTTTTGCTCTACCCCGTCGAAATAACAACAACAACAAAAAAAAAAAAAAAAAAAAAAAAAAGATTTTCGAATGGCTTTCAAAAAAGCCCGTTCAAATGAAATAATTAAAATGAAAAAAAAAAAGTGGAAAGAGGATTTTGATTTCAAATGAATCATTAAAACAAGATGTAGGTAAAAAGAAGAATATCAAACAATGGAGTAGTACAGGTGAAAGAAATACCAGGAATCCATTGTTAGGTGCTCCGGCCGTCGCAATAAAACTGCGAAATTGTTAAAAGTGACGTAAATTCCATTCAAACAAACAAAATCAAACAATGGAAAGTAAATTTACGTATAAAAGACAAAGCGGTTGATTTCTCACTATTTTCATGCGCATCGAAATATCGAAATTAAATGAAAGATTATTTAAGACAGATTTAGGACACTTCTCAACCGCTCCAAATCTTTCTGATATTTGTCCGTCGTGTAAATTGCCATACGGGGTTACCATATAACACATATTCTTTCGCGCAAAAAGGGTTAATCTAAGGATCGCGTAGAGTGCCGATCCTTGTCATACAGCTCGAACTGCGCAGACCAACTAGGGTCGAAATTTTGGGCTCTTGACTGATTATCTGAATCTAGAATGATCATTCTACCTTGCAGTATAATAAATTTTACGACCTCCGATTGACTTCCATTTGTATAAATCTCTTTTTTCAAATACATATATCTATTAAGCCGAGTACCCCGATGGTCCGCTTTTGCGCGACGGTTCACATATATGTCATCATTGTATTCTAGAAACTGTTCCAAACAATGGATTCACTAATCCTACAGCATTTTCTGACCCACAACCTGTAGGCCTACAGTCCCAGGTTCAATACAGCACACAGCCGGTCGGAGACGGGCAATTACAAACTGTGGTATGTAAACATTAATTTGCTTTTTTTTATTTGAACATACATTAATAAGCTTTTCAAATTACCTCGAATATAGTATTGTGACTTGATTATACAATCCACGAGGCAAAATTGCATGTCTGTGGTTTTTAGTGTGTGTGTTTTTTATCGTTGCAACTACAGCATTTTCCAATACATGTATGAGCTATGCCACCAGAGGACGGGTAGTTGTTACAGGGGATAGTTTAAGGATATGAGACAAATCTAGCGCTAACATTCGCCCGATTCTTTAACTTTAACGAGCTCAATGTATACATGTGAATGTCCGTTTAAAAACAGTTTTTCCTTTTTTACCCGTTGGGCGAAAAGGGGCAATATGTGAAGTTTTCTGAAAAGTATCGACCCTTGTCAGACTGCGTTGATTACGCAGTACACCCAGGGTCGACATTTTTCGCACTTCTCAGAGTGCCCCTTTTCTCGTGACAGATCTCGTATTTATTTCAGGTTGTCAATCAACCCCTTCCCCCCGGGACAGTCGCGGTAGTACCCGTAGACCCTCTAGAACAAGAGATCCAGAAAACGGTCAACTGCGCTTGGGCGACGTTGGGCTCATGCTTCTGGCCTATCAGTATTGTGGCCCTAGTTTACACGTGTAAGGTATGTCGTTTTTGGCTTGATTTTTTTGCGTAGACACTACGAAATGCCGTTTTTAAGTACTAGCATAAGACGAAACTTTCAAATGTTTATATATTTTTAATAGTATTGTCGTTCACTAGACCACCCTTGTTAATCTTCCCTAAGTGAAGACCTACCTAACCAATGCTATATTAATTGCCTTGAAAAAGATAAAAAAAACAAAAAAAAACGATGTGAATGAAAAGTTTCTCTTTATCTGATTGGGCAAATCATATTTGCACGATTCTCTTTAAACTTAAAATATTTGAGGACCATCCACGAAAGACACCATCAAGAAAATCTGCGGAACAAATACTTGAAAAGGGAGATTTGGTCTTAACCAGCTCAACCGAAGGTCGCTGAACTAAAGGAAATAAATACATTTTAGATAGAATGACCAAACTGAATTCAACGTAGAGTCCATCTTGCCCGAGCGACTACGTTTATAAAGCGATCACTTTTAAGCGATCAGAATCCATTCTTTTAAACAAATATCTTTTTAATTTAGATTTTATTTTACGAAAAATCATCTTCAGTGAGTCACATGTTGTTAAAACTCATTAGAATCATCTTAAAGAGATGATTCTGTGGATATTTAACTAAATAAAATCAAAGAAAAAAATCGCAATTATATACAAATCAAAGGGAATCAAATGTTTCTCATCTGTAAACACATGTTCTGAGCGGCCATTCTCTTTAGCGACCGACATTTTGTTGGTCCCGTAAGTGGTCGCTTAATTCATGTTTTACTGTTAACAGAAAACAAAAGTTTCGACACATGTCAGCCTGCGCATTTGATACTTTTCGTACTTTCCAAATGGTCTTGTCTTCTTGTGACGGACGGGTAACATAATATTTTGCGATTTCCAGGCTAAAGATGCACTAAAGGCGGGTAACCGGACAGAGGCGGAGAGATTTGACTCTACAGCCACAAAATTGAGTTGGACTTCGTGTATAATAGGCATGGTGTTATGGATTATAGGGATTTCTGTGTACATATACTTTCAGACGAAATATTAGATCTTTTAGCAGCAGGTAGACTTTGACTATTTGAGAAAGTTTCGATAATTTCGAATGTGTCCGATATTTAAGACTCAGATCGGTCTGTGCGTCCGCACAGCCCGATCAGTGTCTTCATTACGTGCTCAATAGTTAGCTAGGACGCATAGTATTTGTTCACAATCGAAGAATATTACAGTTAGTACAGTTAAGAATATCGTAGACTTGACATTAATTCCGATCAAAACCATTTTAAATTGCTCACTTAGCGCTCCATTCATTCCGAACACTCACTCAAATCGATCAAAAACTCTCCAAAATCTTTAGAAAACATTTCGAAATCGGCCAAGAAGATCAACATTTAATTCAAATTGATCAAATTATTATACGGCTTCATTGGCAAGTGTACATTTTAAAGTGGCTGATCTGTCCTTGGAGACTAACAAACAGAAATTACGTAGTCTACCTCCCTTGAATTTCACTCAAAACTTGCTCCACACACTCATTCAATTTCAATCCATAATCATTCCAAAATCATTCATCTTGTAAATTTCACGATATCCTTAACTGTCGCATCTTGACATTCGCCTCAAAACCATTCCACAGATCGCTCATTCAGTGCTCCATTTAATGCATTTAAAACACTCACTACAATCTCTCAGAAACGCTTCAAAATAGTCCAAAAAAGCTCTGTATGGCTGAAAATGATAAAACATTTCTTAAATGTCGATTGAATTATTTCGCTTTTTTATTATCTGATGAGGGTTTGAAGGCTTCTGATTGGTCCATGACGACACAAAATCAGAAATATAAAAAGATATAATGGGAGGTAAAACATTATCGCTTATTTCGTCCAATTGTTTTACTTCCCCTGAAAAACATTCTCGCTCTCTATTCATTGAATTTCATTCCGAAATCATTCAAAAGTCATTTACCATGTCAATATCACGATGCTCCTAACTTAAGTAATCACTATGTGGCTGGCAATGCAGCCCGATATCTGTCAATCATGCACACAGCATTTATTTATTGTGGATTATTGCATAAAAATGTATGTTCTCGGGTCGTTAAAGGCATACGTTAACGGACAAAAAAACGGGCGTTAACGAGAGAAAACGTGGATTAATCAGTAAATTTACGTGCCGTTAACGCCCGGCTTTTTAATTTAAATATTCTCGAGCTGGGCCTATACATTTTATCAGTTTCCTTGTCCAACATTATTATAGAGCATACCTAAAGACGTTGCAGTAAATCCCTGGTTAAATTGTGTGACGTCATAAATTTACCAGGTAACGTATGTATAATAAGATGGACGGTGTAATGCATGACGGCATGTAGGTAGGTTTGTAACTGGTTTTATATTGTTTCTATGTAATTTTTTTTACTTTTATCATTTTTTATGCAATGATAGCGTCAATTCACGCTTTTTCGGGGGTTAACATTTGCAGAGACCATTTTTCGGGTCTCTGCAAATGCTAACGCCCTCAAAAACGTGAATTAACCCTATATTTACGTCGCTTTTTCAAATGCACTTATAGATGGCCCTTTTATAGACGACGAATTTAAACCTTATCTAAAGTTTGGTTGCAAACATTGTAAACAAGCTCATTAAGTATTGTAAGAAAAGTACTTTAATTCAGAATAATATTGTCGCAAAGGGAGAAATGAATGAACATATGTTAAATAAATCATTATATTAACTTAAAAGCAGCAGTGTTCTTTTTTTTTTCAAAACAAATGCACAAAAAAGAATATCCATTACTTCTTATAAAGGTTTTGGTTAAACACTTTCTTTCTCACAGTTAAAAACATCGTGAAATTGACAAAGTGAATGATTTTGGAATGAAATTTTGTTCAGGATGATCAAAATTAGCGATATTTATTACCTCAATTTATTAAAATATGCATATTAGTTTTGTAAATAACTTCTTATTTCTTCAAAAACCAATCAGACGCTTTCAATTCCAACTATGTTGGTGAAATTGCGATTTTTTCTAGCTTTATTTATTTTGAATTTTGAATGTAGTAATTAATCTTATCTTTATCAGTCATTTAGGAGCGTTTACGAATGGTTTGAATGCATAAATGAATGTAGCGCTGAGTGGGCGATTTACAACAAATTTGATCGGAATGATTTCACGTCAATTTCACGATGTTATTAACTGTAATACCAATAGAAATGTTTAGTCTGCCTTCGTTTAAAAAAGACGACAACACTACATGAACAACCAATAGTTTGAAAGAACGAGGAAGCCCTATGCTCTCTTGCAATGGAAGTCGTAGGGTATCGTCTTCTCGATGAAATGTTTACAGTAGCAATAATATCCGTTAACCCACAACCAGACGAATTAAATCTTAGTCCGGTCCAAAGTCAAGGAAATTGCTGACAATGAATTTAAATTAAGTGAGAATTCCTTTTTGGAAGAAAAGCATTAAGAACATTTATGAAGGTAACGAGCAATTTCTTCTCTTTTTTTTTTACTTTTTGAGCTCCTTTCTCTATGGGAGTCTAGAATGGAATTGTGTGGAAATGGGTTAAATTTTCCATTGAACATTTGACATTTAGCTTTTAATAGTATGTCTTATGACCATGATTTATGTGTTTTGACTATATAATAAATCTTTTTATACATAAATAAACATCTTCCAATTTGAATCACAGATAGTTTGAACTCTGGTTACATTAATGGTCACAAAAGTTAAAGTTTGAATGACGAGACATCGACAAAGTTCAGATCAGTCCCGGGTTATTTTCTGATGACGTAGACGGGGTCACCGACCTTGACCTGACCTTCAACTTCGACACAAAAGTAAACACCCATACTGGCCTTGGCTCCGTATGGCTCGAAACAGCGGAAGCTGAAATTTTTTAGGTGAATTATAGAATTGCATTCATATAGTATTGTAAATCAATAAAATTTTCACATCGATTTTGGGTACTTTATTTCTTAATAATAAAAGGAGGGCAAAAATGGCCCTAAACTTCTCACCTGAATTTTTATGGTCCAGTGTATCTCACCTAATTAACTTTCTGGCAAAGTTTCATTTACATTTTATGGGACCAATCAAAATTTAGTAAACAATTTTTGGTGAGGCTAAACCAAGGAACATTCTGGTAAAATTTCATTGAAATCGGCCCATTGGTTCAGGAGGAGATGTTCAGACATTTGGGCTCAAAATAAGCCCCGCCCTACCACGGCCATATCTATGGGCAAATCAGAGTTTCGTCAACAATTTTAGAAATGGGTCACCCAAGGAACATTCTATTACAATTTGTATTAAAATCGGCCCAGTGGTTCAGGAGAAGATGTCGTTCAAAGGTTTTGGGCTCAAAATAAACCCTGCTCTGCAACGCCCATATTTATTCGCCAATCAGAATATCACGAACAATTTTTGAAGACGGATACTAAAGGAACATTCTAATACAACTTGAATTGAAATCAGCCCAGTGTTTCAGGAGGAGATGACGTTCAGAGATTTCAAAGAGGCAAAATAAACCAGACCTGCTACGCCCATATTTATGGCCAATCAAAATTTTGCGAACAATCTTTAAGAGGGTCTCCCAAGGAACATTCTGGCAAAGTTTCATTGAAATCGACCCAGTGGTTCAGGAGAATAATAAGTTTTTAACATTTTTGACGACGGACGGCGCACGACGGGCTCAGGGTGTTCCCAAGAGATCCCCTTGAGCACGTTGTGCACAGGTGAGCTAAAAAAATATGTAGCGACCATGATTCTTATTTTCGAGTTTTCAATCAGCCTCAAATATTAGCAAAAAATCTTGCAAATAAAAAAAAACAGTCTGGAGAACAAGAAAGTGGTCAATTAAGCAGTATGCTCACGTGCGTAGTTCTTTCAATGGCTGCTCTTCTTTATCTTTTATGGCAGTGTCAGGGTCAATACACGTTATAACACACCTGAAACCGAATAAATGAATTATCTGGGGTGCGGAAAGTGTGATTTAAATCTGAAACTTCAGGGGCCTGTTTTACTAAACTGTTTTACCAAACATCTTAGGATCATTTTTTTGCGTAAGTCAAAAATTGATGTTGCTTCTACAGTAATAACTAAACATGGGATGCTACCATGCATCATCACATTGAAATCGTCTTCATGCAATGATAGAAGTGAGAAATCGTAAGGCAGAATCTAACAATGAACGAAAACAAAAGGTACGATTTGTGATTTTGACTCGCGACTTCTTTTTTTTTTTTCGTAAGAATTTTAGTAAAACGAGCCCCTGATTTTTTGGATATTTAAAAAAATACTGCAACAAAACCTGTATCGTGGATACTCTCTGAATCGGTTTATAAAAGGGTCACGTATTAAGAAACATCGTGAAATTGATCAGTTTAATAATAACTTTGGAATGGAATTGAATGAGTGAGAGAAGCGAGATTTGAATGATATTAAAGGTAGACAAAACGCTATCGAAATTTCGCCCAAATGGACAAAAATAACAATATTTTTGATCTCCCTTTAACTTAATCTACGTACTTTTCTGTTTATTGTTTTCATGGTCAAACCAATCGCTTAAAATCAACATATTGGAATGAGTTTACGATTTCATCCAATTGTTTAAATTTTGAACGAATTTGAAGCATAATTTGGATTTTCAGAAACATTTTTGATTGAGTTTGGAATGAATAATTGAAACTTTGAGCGAGTGATCGGGAATGGTTTTGATCGAGATGAGCGCCAATTTCACGATGTAACTAATTGTTTCTTGAAAGTGATAAAGCATAGTTTCTTATATACAATTTATAATTCAAAAACTCTCAATGACTTTAAGGTAGTGGACCCGTAATAGTTCTCCAACATTTCGGAACTTATGATCTTTCACAATGTTGACAGGGGTTTCCTAATGAAAATCTTCAGAAATGTTGCGGAACTATTATGGGTCCACTACCTTTAGATGATACTAGTTCAGAACTATTTATCGATTTGGGCACAAGCTCTTACAACCTAGACAATTCCATCTGAATTCTGCTTCCTCTTCAATGAAGCAGTACTGACGAAAAATGTATGAGCCATGAAAAAAAAAAACCTAGATCGCTGACCGTTCTTAGGAATCGAACTCAAGACCCGATGTCCAAGAACAGCAAACAACGTAAACCCTTGCTAATCTTTGATAATTATGTTAGGGTGTTCTACAGATGATGTAATTAAGGTGAAAACTATTCTTGAGTAGCAACGAACTTTTAAACGGTTAAATTCTTAATGGAAATGTAAATAAAATTTTAGAACATCGTAAAATTGACACCCATTTCGATAAAAAAAGGTCGATCTAAAACAGACGCTCCATTCATTCATTTCAAACACTCACTCAAAACATTCAAAACACTCGAATATCGCAGAAAAAGATCGCCAACTATATTTTCATCCGGTTCTGAACAAAATCTATAAAATTATTGACTTGTTTGAATTAGGAATGTGCTGATTGATTCACAAATATGTAGAAATCCTTATAAAGATGCTTTATGCATATTTCTTAAAGGTAGATAATAAGTATCGCTAATTGTATTCATCGTGAACGCTATTGGCGATATCGTGTTACCTCCCCTTATATTCATTCACAAGTCGCTCCTTTCGCTCATTTAATTTTAATATCATTCCGAAGTCATTTCAAGATCATTCACTCCTTTAATTTCTCGATGTTATTAACTGTACAAGTTTATGTAATAAATAACGAGAAATACCTAGTGCAGTTAGTAACAAAACGTAAATGAACTTTATCTCCGATAAACATCTCCTCCCATGTGTCCTGGAAAATACAAGAGATGGATTTTAAGGTAGTGGAACCGTAATAGTTTTGCAACGTCTCGGAGATAATGAACTATCACGATGTCAACAGAGGTTTCCTAATGATTTTCATTAGGAAACCTCGGTTAACATTGTGAAAGAATATGTGGTCCGAAATATTGCAGAACTTTTACGGGCCCACTACCTTAAAACATTTATGTCCCTCATACGAGCACGTTAGGAATTTAACGAATGTGAATAACTCAAAATCTATGAAGAGTAGAGTAAAAGTTCTGATGCACTTAACTTCTCCTGGGTGAGATATACCCGCCTGTGAAGTTTTATGAATTTGCCTTGCAATCTTTTGAGGTTATGCTACGGTCAAAAATGGTGTACGGACGGACCGACCGACAAGTCCGAATCAATATAAGCCATCTTCTTGGAACGGGGGCCATAAAATAAGCTAGAAACTGTGTTGTTTGTTTTGCGATGGGTCAGCGCAATACTATTGTAAGTGCCTATACATATATAGGCACTTACAATAGAATTGCGCTGATCCCTCGGTTTGGCGTTTACTAATTCTCGCTTTGGTAAATTTGTCCACATGATCGATGCCCAAAGAGAAGGTTATGAGACAATGACACACGAAGCTTTGTGAACTCGATTGGCTATTGGTATAGGCGCTCGACTTGTGACCTGGCGATTCGTGGTTCGAGCCAAATAGTCATCGGGTAGTATTTATCTGCAAAACTCTCAATTGCTAGCCCTACTAGTCCATGAGCCAGAATGGGTTTTGTTCCCCCCCCCCCCCCCCCCCCAGGGGGAATTTTGTAGACCATAATTTTCTGAAAGTCCATGGTATGTAGAACATTTTGAGACATGTTAGCACTCTGGCGAGTGGGGCTTTTGTAAGATACGTTACTTTAAAGTAGCACACCCCACAAAATTTTGAAAATGAATTTTAAAAGAGTGCCCAAAATATTGAAGTCAAAATGACAAAAATTTGACTTCTTATACATATATTTGTGTTGCTGATTAACTGTAGGGTCCATTTATGGAATTTTTTGAAGAATCTGGTCATCTTAAGAGTCATGATATTGCAGTAAAATACGTTACCCTTAAATTTCATAGAAACCTATGAATATAGAAATAAATTGTATATCCCTGCCTCACTGGGAATTTTGTTAATGTTGTCTGTTTGATAGTCCATGGTATATAGAACATTTTGAGACTTGTTAGCACTCTAACAAGTGGGGCGTTAGTGAGATACGTTACCTCAAAGTTAATTACCCATCATATTTTCAAGACAAGATTTTAGGTTTGTACAGTGAAAAAATGAGTCATAATGACCAGAAGTGGTCTTTTAATACCAAAATTTATGTTGCTGAATGTATTTAGAGCAAATTCATAGTAATACTTTGTAAATAAATCCCCCTTGAAGGCATGATATGGAAGTAAAATGCGTTACTTTTGAATTTCAAAGAAAGGCACATAGATAGAAATGATTTTTTCATAGCTGCCCCATTGGGAAGATTGTTAACAATGCTTTTCTAAAAGCCCATGCAATATTGAACATTTTGAAATTTGTTAGCAGTCTGGCCACTGGGGCAAATGCGAGATACGTTACTTTAAAGAAACCAACCCATAAAATTTTCATACACAATTTTAGTTGTATGTCTTGTTCTAGAAATTACCTGTAAATTAGTAAATATTAAATGATATTGTGTTTCATTAATGATATTTGTGATTCTGGAGGTATTTGAAGCCCATTTACATTATGACTTGAAAAATTAGCCCTTAAAAGCAATGCATGGGAGTAAAATATGTTATATTTAAATTTCAATTTAATGTATTCAAAAGAAATGTTATATTCATCAATGCTCTACTGAATGTTTTGTTTACTGTGTTTTTTTATAAGCTTCTCTTCTTTGGAAGATTTTAAATTTTTATATGCATCTGGCCATCAATCTATTTGAAAATTACGTTACTCTAAAGTAACCAATTTACCCATCAATTACCATCGGCTTATTCATATCTCATCTGATTGCAATTATTGTAGAATCCCTCATTGTCTAAATCAACTATAAACCATAACTGTTTAAAGTAATTTAAGGTATCAATATAAATTTTAATCATTTCAAGACTCATTGTGGTTTTAAAAGCGTGCAAAATACGTTACCACTTATTTATAGGTATAATTATTATTGAGCCGCTATCATAGTTTAAGGAAATGCACCAAACACAATGTTAAGGCAGCTTCCAAACACAATGTTGAGGCAGCTTATGGTTTCTTCTATGTTTGAAACTTTTTTTCACATTTTTAGAATAAAACACAAGTTATATATGTTACTTCTGATGATAAGAGACAGTTTTCATTGTGAAAAATGATGACCAAATAGATGAAAAAGCTGTTCCTACAATATTTCTAAGCAATATTTCCATTAATTTAGTACAGAAAAGTTAAAAATATTTTATAGAGTTGATCATGATAGTAGCCCAGTTGGTAGCACATTGGATTTGGTAGCTCATTTGACTCCATATCATAGGTACAAGGTTTCATCAGCCAGTACAAACGAGTTGATTATCATTCATCTTCGTTGTATAAGTAGCTAGAGGCTTTAATAGGATGATGTGATGAATGGAATGATGTGTACGATAAATACAAGGAATTCATGGTTAGGTGGATAAGCCATCTTGATAAAAGTGTTATACTGTTAAAATGGCCTGAAAATTCCTTGAAGCATTTTAGCTCTCTATTGTTTCCAATTGAATGCAAAGTACATTGCATGCAATCCTAGTTTTGCCAAGAAACTGCGTAATTCAGTTCAATACTGAAAATTTACATGTAATATGACCATATTTTTTTCAAATGAATAGAATATTGCCATATACATTTTGATTTAGCTATCAAAGAGAGTAACATATGTAATTCTCTTGAACATGATTAGTTCTTACAAAAGTAAAGATTTTTGTAAAACAAAGATGCTTAAAAAATGCTTTAACTTTGAACTAGATACAAAATACAAGTACTTTTTATGCAGAAAGAAACATGTCTTAGATAGAATTTGCGCTTCTTTTATATCTTACATTCTGAAACAATAAAATAATTATGATAAAAATTGCTTAATCAATAGGATTTCATCAATATCAAGCCCTCATTCAAATACAACCCAAGACTTGATTCATAAAGAAAAGAAAATTGCATGATGGGTCTATAAGTCGCATGCTTATAAGAGCTTTATAGGTGTTTATGTGTAAATGGCTGGTGATTCGACATTCTATTTGCATTCCTGTTTGATATTGCTGGCTGACTTTCAATATGTATGTACATGCAGTTTGTGTTAAAGTAGAGAAAAGAATTGAAGAATGCCCATTCTAATTTATATACTCCTGGTTCTTGGGCATAAATCTCATATTTTTCTCATGTGCACAAGTACAAGACTCTTCTACTAATAATTTAGTTTTATTCTAACCTTGGCCAACTTTCCAGACAAACAATTTAAACAAGGTGCCAAATTGTCACAAGATACGCCCGTCACACTGCTTAGTATAAACTGGGGGGTTTGAATAGAACTGAGGTTATTTTGAATGAATGTTTTTTGCACCCATAAAGTTTCATGATCCTAGCTGTTATACTTTTAGAGATATACTCCAGACAAGATTCTAGTATGAAAAACAACAATGGGCAAAATCTCAAAAAATAGGCCAGGTA
Source organism: Fragum whitleyi (assembly GCA_948146395.1). Lineage (NCBI taxonomy): Eukaryota > Metazoa > Mollusca > Bivalvia > Cardiida > Cardiidae > Fragum > Fragum whitleyi. The sequence goes on from OX411544.1 coordinate 39,299,250, forward strand.
GAATTATAGTTCTTGTACACTGCACTCCCCCTTGAAGACATCTATACACCCATGAAGTTTCATGATCCTAGCTATTATACTTTTAGAGATATACTCCGGACAAGATTCTAGTATGAAAAACAACAAAGGGCAATAACTCAAAAAATGCACTGCACTCCCCCTTGATGAGATCTATACACCCATGAAGTTTCATGATCCTAGCTATTATACTTTAAAGATATACTCCGTACAAGATTCAAGTCTGAAAAACAACAAAGGGCAATAACTCAAAAAATAGGCTAGGTAGAGTTTTGGTTCTTGTGCACTGCACTCCCCCTTGGTGAGATCTATACACCCATGAAGTTTCATGATCCTAGCTATTATACTTTTAGAGATATACTCCGGACAAGATTCAAGTCTGAAAAACAACAAAGGGCAATAACTCAAAAAATAGGCCAGGTAGAGTTATGATTCTTATGCACTGCACTCCCCCTTGGTGAGATCCATACACCCATGGAGTTTCATGATCCTAGCTATTATACTTTTAGAGATATACTCCGGACAAGATTCTAGTATGAAAAACAACAAAGGGCAATAACTCAAAAAATAGGCCAGGTAGAGTTATGGTTCTTGTGCACTGCACTCCCCCTTGGTGAGATCTATACACCCATGAAGTTTCATGATCCTAGCTATTATACTTTAAGAGATATACTCCGGACAAGATTCAAGTCTGAAAAACAACAAAGGGCAATAACTCAAAAAATGGGCCAAGTAGAGTTATGGTTCTTGTGCACTGCACTCCCCCTTGGTGAGATCTTTACACCCATGAAGTTTCATGATCCTAGCTATTATACTTTTAGAGATATACTCCGGACAAGATTCAAGTCTGAAAAACAACAAAGGGCAATAACTCAAAAAATAGGCCAGGTAGAGTTATGGTTCTTGTGCACTGCACTCCCCCTTGGTGAGATCTACACACCCATGAAGTTTCATGATCCTAGCTATTATACTTTTAGAGATATACTCTGGACAAGATTCTAGTATGAAAAACAACAAAGGGCAATAACTCAAAAAATAGGCCAGGTAGAGTTATGGTTCTTGTGCACTGCACTCCGTAATGATGAGAAGAACACAATTGCCAAGTTTGAAGTCGATCGGACTTCAAGTGACAGAGTTATGCTCCGGACAAAGAAGTGGACGCCGCCGGACGCCCGGACGCCCGGACACCCGGACGCCCGGACGCCGGACGTCACGGGTGATCCCATAATACGTCCCGTCTTCGACGGGCGTATAAAAACATGCAGTAAAACCAAATAATCCACCTTAATCAAAGAGAAACACTGATTTTGATTTAAATGGCTACAGTATTGACACTGAAGTGTATTTACGATAATCGCGACTTGTTTCATACAAATGGTAACATACGTTACTAGATTATGACCATCGGTATTCTGTTTCAAAACATTTATATGCAATGAATAAACCAATGCACGAAATTAGAGATAAATGATAAACTTGCTTAAGTGAATAAGTAATTTTAAAAAAAAGTTTCAATTGATGAAATTTTTTAGCTGTCATGCTGCATTGTGTGATAAAAAGATATGTAATTGCACTGAACAGATATTTCCCTATGATGAAATGAAACAACAGGTATAGTACAAAACAAAGTACCTATCCATATCTATCAAAAAGCCAGTATTTTTATTGAATATTTCAAGGTATTTGTAATTTCTAATGTAAAATGATTATCAAGATCTGTGCTGATTTAGAAGGATGTAGGTATTTCGATTTCAGCTATTGGATATATATGTATTAATGATTTGACTATTTCAAAATTATGATATCAAATCTTGTTATCAAATTTTTAACTTTGTGAGCTGGGATACTACAAATGAGACTAACTTCAATTTGTGTGATTTATCACTCTACATTAAAAGACAAATAGATACTACCATTAAATAAGAATTTTCTTCTTGGCTGTTCAAAGATATAACAATGACTTCTCAATTAAGGTCTAAATTTTAATACCATAAGTGCTAGGTGATCTTTGATCTTTTGTTGGTCACGCATTTGCTTTCAGTACCGATGCATTTTCTAAGAAACAGAACTGAGAGCTATAAATTCTAAGAATTTTAATCCTTATTGATGAAAAATAAAACAGTTAAAACGGGTTTTGGTAAAACATTTTGAGGTAACGTATGTTACAACATTCCTTTAGAGACATAAAGCATTTGTTGTTATAAAGATATCAGTTATCAATGATATTCTTGTTTTATTATGCATGATCAGAGTACAAAATTGCACCTGCCATTCTCCTTTCTGTTTATGAACTGCATATGAAATAACATTGTATAAAGGGTTTGAAAGGACATGCGCTCAAATCTTTTCATTTCTATGTATAAAACACGCAATATGCAGGCCAAAATAAACTATGTAAATATGAATTCATCATATTATCGTGTGAATTTTGCCAACAAGTGTTGACTTTGAATATTTTTGGCACCCAAATGCCAACATCTTTGTATAGGCGACTATTAAGAAACAATTTTGTAATTGTAACGTATATTTGACGTATTTTCCTGAATCATACAGGGTTCCGTGGATGTTTTATCACTCATACTCAAGAATTATGTATGAGATGGTTCTTAAAATCGCAATTTGCCCAAAGAATTTCACAAAATTAGGGCAAAATATAGCATTTAATAAGGATCTAGGGTGGGTGATTTCAAAGTAACGTATCTTACAAAAGCCCCACTCGCCAGAGTGCTAACATGTCTTAAAATGTTGCTTATACATGTACCTTTCAGAAAATCATAGTGTACAAAATTCCCCCGGGGGGGGGGGACAGGGGTCCCAGTAGCCCATAGTCTATACTTTATTCAGTCGTAAGATTTGGCAGCAATGAATTTATACCACTGCCTCCCTCTCGGGGACGTAAAAATAGACTTGCGTTAAGAAGGACAAAACGGAGCAAACTTTTTGCGATCAGTTTTACCCCGCTTTGTACGTGCAATTGCGTGCAAAGTGTGGTATAATTTGCAAACAATTCGCACCGGTTTATGGTGTTCGAGAGCGACTCTATAAGCTTTCTTCGCAATTGAACTAAAATAAACCCTTTAAGCTAGATGTAACTCGCAAATTGCCGCTGATTAACAAAATTATTCAAGTATCGAGAGATTGGTCATCTACATACGAAATGGCTATGTAGGGTTTGATTATCACTACTAGATTTGTGTGCTCATATCTTATAAAGGTGTTTGTATTGTTATAGGTGTTCAAAACTCATCATGCAAACTTAAAACATTGCAACTTCTGGAAAAATCTGAATTGCATTTCGAATCAATACAAAGAAGATGAGATTGTGAAACACAAATGCCGCCGAAATGGCATTTTTTGGTCTTCAAAAATATTACCTTGACAGATGACCTTTCCACTTAACCTTGGTATCTATAGAGGAGTATTATCGAGATCTATCATCATACCAAATATGAGCATTGTATCTTGATATCATTGAAGTATTTGACAATGTTATTTTTTTGTTAAGTTTTGTAGATAGACTGACGGACATACGCTCAATAGTAAAACAATATGACTGGATCTTATCGATGCGTGGGAATAAAAACTGACATTCTTTGACTCGTAACTCAAATGACCTACATATGAACTAAATTTCACTGCAATAAATTTAAAACAGCTATATAACCTACTACGTAAGTAAGGATATGAATCGATAAGAAGAAAGTTCAAAACAGTCTAACAGACGTTACGTCCATTCTCTTAATTCTAAATGGACCTTCAAAACAATCGGACCGTCGTCATAACGCAGCGTCGGACTGTTAATTTCAAGGCCCGGGTTCGATCACCGATAGCGGCACTCATCCTTTCTGGCTATTTGTCTCTTACCAATAGGTCGATAATCGTAGACCTAAATGCGATAGCAGCTGGGGGCTAGGAAAGGATGTAATGGTAGTACTGCTGTGAGAAATACCAGGAATCCATTGTTAGGTCTCAAATTGCTGCGATAAAACTGAAAGATTGTTGAAAGCGGCGTAAAACCCCATTCAAAGAAAAATCTAAATTATAGGGTAGCTGTTGTCCATTCAGGATGCCATTATAATCGCAAACTTTTAAAATTGATATCACAGTTTGAAAGTTTTCATTTTCGAATAGTTAAGTAACATTTCTAAGCGGTTTTGCGAACGTTTTTATCTTAAACGCATATGAATACCTCATCAAAAGCAGGGCAACCATCAATCATAAGGTTTGGACGGAATGCTATCACATTGGCGGGTTTCTTTAGCCGTTTGTTTAGGGCTACCATGGACGATTCTGTCATTACCATGCAGTGAACAAAGTCTTGGAATGCTATCTGCAATGGAAGACAAAACAAAGTAACAAAACTTAATTCGTGATACTGGTATCAAGAAAAGTTCAAAATAAATCTTTTTGATGTGGTAACAAAATCGAAATCAATAGAAAGGAGATGTTAGTAATAAAGGACCTGAGATTAGTGTGTATTTAAGGTAGATGACCCGTAAAAGTCCCGCAACATCCGGAACTCGTGATCTTTTACAATGTTAACCAAGGTTTCCTAATGAAATCATTAGGATTGATTGATTGAATGGAGTTAAACGCCGCTTTAAACATTTTTTCAGTTATATCGCGGCGGCTGGAGCACCTCACCAGTACAACCACCACATCCTACCTAGCCTCCAGCTGCTATCTCACATAGGTCTACGATTTTCAACCCATTGGTGAGAGACAAATAGTCGGAAAGAATGAGTGCCGCCGTCGGGGATCGAACCCGGGACCTCTAGATTGACAGTCCGACGCGCTACCAACTGCGCTATGACGGCGGCTTGAAATCATTAGGAAACCTCGGTTAGACCTGTTAAATTTCAAGACTTCCGAAACTTTGCGGTATCATTAATGGTCCACTACTTTAGTGAGTCATATGAAAATAAAGCTGCATTGCGTTTAAACGAATTCTATTTAGTCTCGTTGATGGATTTTCGCAAATAAAGAAACTTTTATGCATAACTTGTTCAAACGATTACTACAATTATAGTACAATACAATAAAGCCTAGAATTTTTCACTGTCAGCTTGAGCAGAAACCTTGTGATACATTATATATATAATACGTACTTAGTATATATATATATATATATATATATATATATATATATATATATATATATATATATATATATATATATATATATATATATATATATATATATATATATATATATATATATATATATATATATATATATATATATATATATATATATATATATATATTTAGTGTATTGTATGAAAAAAATATCTAACGAGGTTTGGAGAATTGAAAATTGTCGAGGCTCAGCCGAGACAATTATCAATTCTCACAACCGGGTTAGATATTTTTTTCATACAATACACTAAATACGTAATATATTTATCTTATAACCTCTATTTGTCGATTTCATCGATGTTTCTACTTGAAATGCAAGTTTCTAAAAATAACCGCATTATATCATTGTTCTAAAATTAACTATGTGATATCATAAAAAATTTCATACGGGATGTTATCACATGGACATTTGTATAGTTATAAGATAAAATTGCAAAAGCAGTTGTCACTTGATTCTTTTAAGTACGATAGCGCACCCGCGTGGTCTAATTATAAGATTTCACTTTGATATTATAAACCGTCCTACATTTTCTTTGAACGACGAGTGTTTTTTTCTAAAGCCATTGCATTAACTATTAGCCTAGCCGTTATCTTTCCTTCATTTTGTAAGTGTTTGGATTATCATTATTACACTCAAATGTTTAAATAAAGATCTAATACATCTTGTTGTATTTTTATTGGCCAGTCTTTCTTTACGTCTTGGCTAAACGTTTTCCATTTGTTTCCTATTTAAGAAACAGATTTTCAATAATATTTGCACAATCCTCACTTTGTAGGTACTAGTGAAAACTGTCTTATCGAGACGAATTCGATGGGTACCCACAACATAGGATTAAGTGAGAGATGCAGATTTAAATCTCGGGTTATCCCGTCTTATGTCCGCGTTGTCAAAATGACCGAGGGGATTCTGTCCGCCATGTCAAAAAACCGTTGAGGGGATTTTGTCCGGAGGGCATTTTGTCCGGTTACCTCTTATGTGATACCCGTCATAATGTGCACAGTCATTCACATCGTGAAACTGTTATTCATCTCGATCAAAACCATTCAATTGTATTCGTTCAGCGCTCCAATCATTCATTCTAAACACTCACTCCGCTGGATCACTCAAAGATGTTACGAAATTGTTCGAAACATTTCGAACTCGTTTAAATGGTCATCAATTATTAAATCAAGTATATTGCATGAATTTATTGTCTGGTGTTGGTTTTTATGAAGCGTGTGTGTATTTCCGTTTATTTATCGTCGCTACCGTAGTACCATGCCCATATGAGCGGGGCCCCCAGAAAACGGTTAGTTGTTACTGGGGAGAGTGCAATGATACATGATGAAACTACTGCTGAGATCCGCCATGGTTCTTGTAAGTGCTCGATGTAAAGCACCGTCTCACGGGACCTCGGTTTAACGTCTCATCCGAAAGACAATTAGTTCTTGTTAGTGTGCCAGCCCGGGTTTGAACCCACGTCGTCGAACTTCAATGGTTTTGAAGTCCGGGGCTCTACCAACTGAGCTCATCGGGCTTACTTTTTTTATGAAGCATCCGGACCCGAGGTTATAAAACTTTTCTCATTCTCAATTCAATTTTTCTCAAATTTCAATTTGAGATTAAAGCCGTAATTGTGTTTTAATACTCATTTTAACGTCTTAACATATAAGATAATATTAACAAGTTGTTATAAATAACAACTTATAAATATTATCTTTTATTTTCATGCATTTATTAAAAATAAAGATTTGAGAAAATTCTCATTTGAGCCTGAGAAAAAGTTCATATCCTCTGGCCCTGAACTTTTCCGTGGCGACACAAAATCCTAAAGATTACGTTGATTTTACTAAAGGGATGTGAAAATTATCGCTAATCGAAAGTGTTTTACCTCCCTCGAAAACCATTCAAAACTCGGTCATAACACTCATTCATTTTCATTCTATTATCATTCAAAAATCATTCATCTTGTCAATTTCACGATGTTGTTCACTGTACATACTAGAGTAGAATATACCTCATCCTGTGGCTGGATTTTAGTTGGCCAGTCTTTCTTCACGGTGTTCGCTAGTCGCTTGCCCAGTGTTGGTGCGGAATAGTTTAGCCTCAGCCCGGGCTGCTGCAGCACCTTGGACACCCAGGAGGCCGCTTCGTCACCACAGTCGAGGGCAGGCAATGGCGTCGTCTTTACCCTGTGAAAACGTTATTTTATTTATTGAAACATTTTATTATTGATTACAGGCGAGTAAATAAATGTCATAAGATATAGAAGAATTCGTTCAGTCAATATAAAATTAACGTCTAGACTGATAGGATGCAAAAACCGTTTGATAACGTTTAAAAAAAAAGTAGGTACTTTCCACGTGAGCTAAGTATCATTTTATTAATGTTTAGTGAACGTGCTCATCTTAGACGCAGGGATGTCCTCCCCTCTGTAAAAACGGTTCAAATGAGTACCCACAATGTAGGGTATTATAAAAAAAATAAAGATTTTAAGATTTGCTTGACCCATGTTTATCTTTATCTTTAGATCCACCTAACGAATAATTGCCACATACTACATTCAACCTTTGGTCAGGGTTATAAGCTAGTATTTTAAGCCTATCATATAGGTTAGTCCTGAACCAGATTTGATATATATTATATATATTAAGAGAAAGGTGAAATCCACGACATAAGATGGAAAACTATGTAAAAACGTAAAAACCGATGCCAATTACTAGATAGAATTTTTATTTAGATTCAACTTTTAATAAGAAAATGGCGGAACAAAGCTGGCATTTTTCGCGCTTGGCTCATCCGGGCCGTTGTCTCATATAACGTTGGGATATTGTGACACGTGTGTGCAGTATGAGTAGTTTATTATATACTTAGATATTGTTTCTATGTATTTGAACGGGAGGAAAGTATGCAATATTTTTTGATATTGCATACTGTGATTTTGCACTTAGATTGTTTTCACGTACACAAATGGACTGGACTACTTTCTGGTTGCTACCTCGCCATAAATCAACATAAAATCACATGCATTATCAACGCTTTCTTTTTGCGTTCAATATTCGAGAAATAGTTTTGTCACAGTAAAGAAATACGTTTCAAGTTTTTTGAATGCCTGAAGGGCAATACATCATTGCTTATTTTAATCTATTGAGACCATTTTCCGAGAAATCAACCACTTCGTCCCCTCCCCCTCTCCGTCTTTCCTCAGATCCCCCCCCTCCTCAAATTTCTTCCAAGACACTGTTGTTGTTTCTCCTTTATCTATGTTATTCTAAAACCCTTCAAAACTCATTCACGCCCATCCCTTTGTGTCTATCATAATTCTAGTATCTTTCTCTCTTCCTCCCTATCTTTCTTTTTTTATCTCGTTTTTCACTCCGCCCTGTCCTTTGTGACTATCGCTAGTCTGGGCCGGTATCAAGTACACCGATTGATTAAGTTCTGGAATATGTAACTGGTAAGAATAAGAAATGAACAAGTTTTTTATAAATATATTTAATTCGTTTTTATTCAAAGTAAGTCGAAATCAACGCGTATTTAACTAGAAAGCCATGAATGGCTTGTGTCGCTCCACAGGCTTGAATTTCTTGTAATAGCAAATCTAAGTTTTGACTAGATTTTTAGATATTTTGGGTTCTACTGATGATGAAATGATTTTCAAAGTTTCAACTATTATTACATATAGAGAAATGACCTCCGCCCATAAAAGACATATTTTTCATCAAATCACAATAATTTTTGGCTGCATGATGATAGATCACCCAAGGATCATACTTATGAAGTTTGATTGATATCCATCAGTTACATTCTGAGAAAATGATTTTCAAAGTTTCCACTATATAACATATAGAGAAATGACCTCCGTCCATAAAATACATAGTTTTCATCCGATCACAATAGTTTTTGGTAGCCTGATAAAGGGTCACCCAAGGATCATTCATGTAAAATTTGGTTGATATCTATTACTTAGATTCTGAGAAAATGATTTTCAAAGTTTCCACTATATAACATATAGAGAAATGACCTCCGTCCATAAAATACATATTTTTCATCCGATTACAATAATTGTTGGTAGACTGATAAAGGGTCACCCAAGGATCATTCATGTAAAATTTGGTTGATATCTATAAGATAGATTCTGAGAAAATGATTTTCAAAGTTTCCACTATATAACATATAGAGAAATGACCTCCGCCCATAAAAGACATATTTTTCATCCGATTACAATAATTGTTGGTAGACTGATAAAGGGTCACCCAAGGATCATTCATGTAAAATTTGGTTGATATCTATAAGATAGATTCTGAGAAAATGATTTTCAAAGTTTCCACTATATAACATATAGAGAAATGACCTCCGCCCATAAAATACATATTTTTCATTTGATCACAATTATTTTTTGTAGACTGATAAAGGGTCACCCAAGGATCATTTATGTAAAATTTAATTGGTATCCATTTATTAGAACCTGAGAAAAGTCACTTTTTACCATACTTGGAAATTAGCCACGCCCATTAAATCCATGTTTTTCATTGGATCAAAATTTCTTGAACAACTTTGAAAGAGGGTCACCCAAGGATCATTCATGTGAAGTTTGGTTGAAATCCATCCAGTAGTTTCTGAGGAGAAGATTTTTAAAGAAAAAGTTTACGACCGGACGCACGGACGCACGGATGCACGGACGGACGGACGGACGCACGACGGACACAACGCCATGACAATAGCCCCAGTGGTTTTCAGCCAGTGGAGCTAAAAATCAAAAATGCGAATCGACACAAAAATGTCCGCCGTCCTTTTTGTTTACACTGTTACTTCATAGCAACAGATGTATTCATCCGAACGTAAAATTATAACGGAAAGGATTTTGCGGAAAAAGTAAACAAAAAAATCGTTCTTGAAGTATAGGTGATGTGAAAAATTAGTAAATAAGAAGTGAACACGTCAAACAATATCAAAGTATACAATAAAAGGTTATTGAATTTAAATGGGAATATATTGTGTCGGACTCGTTCTTTTGGCGTAGTTGCCCTCGCTATCTCGGGCACTCTGCCAAAAGAACTCGTCTGACACAATATATTCCCATATAAGTTCAATAACCTATAATACAATGTAGGATTGATGCATGTCCTGATAAACGGCTTAGCAAGTATCTTCAAGATTGACATGTAAAAGCAAATCGACGACATTTTAACCTTTGACCATATATACTGTATGCATCTTAATAAGCAAGATGTGTTCGTGAAAAACAAATGCCCCCGTAACAGCATCTTTTTTCAAAATGATGACAGTTTTTTGTTATTAAGTTTTAAAGAAGCAAGACCTTGACAGATGAACTTGTCCTTTTCACATTACCTAAACATTGGTATCTACAGATGCACATTATCGAGATCTATCACCTTGCTAAATATTGTGCATGTACTTTAAATAAGCATGAAGATAAAGGGAATCTTATGTTTTGTTATTGTTGTTGTTTGTTTGTTTGTCTTGTTAAGTTTTTTTTAGTTATTTGACCTTGACACATGAACTTGATCTTGTCACATAAATTTGGCTTTGGTATCAGCAGATATCACCATGCCAAATATGAGGCTTGTATCTGTAATAGACTTAAAATTATTGACAATGATAAGCTTTTTGGTTAAGTTTTGCAGAATGGCAGACAGACAGACGGAGACGGACAACGGTAAAACACTATGTCCCCGATATTTCGATACGGGGGGCATAAACATCTGTAGACTCAATTAATCGGTATTATGAAATAAGAGGACAATTGGCCCTTAAGCGCTCACCTACGACATTGTTGCCAAAGGTGGCAAAATGCCAAAACTACTGATTTGAAATTCTTGACTGGCTTGACCAAAATTCAAACATATCCAATATATGAAGAAGATAAACATTCTGATTACATAAAAAGATATGTGGGCGAAAAATATTGCCTCTTGAGTCACTCAAAAGGTGGGTTTTTTTTTTGTTCTTTTCTTTTTTTTTTTTTTTTTTTTTTACAAAATTTGACCCAGTGACCTAGATTTTCATTCCACTTTCAGACTTGTCAAGGTTTAATTGGTCATGTTCATAGTCTAAAAATGTGGCCTTTATAATGCACACAAGGTTTTTCATTAAATTTGAAGTCTTCACATCATTTTACCCCACTTGACCCATTTTCGAACACGACCGGGTTTCAAGACATTTGAGCCAAAATGCGGCCTCTTTTTCTGAAAGACAGCCCCTTGGCCTCAATATGACTTCACATGACCAATTTTCGATATTGGCCTAGATGTCATGCAGACAGATATTCAGGTCCAATTTCAAGACATTTAAGCCAGAAATATGACCTCGAGAGTGCAGATTTCTAAAATTTGACCCATTGACCTCATTTTACCCCATTTGACACATTTAGAACTCGATCGAGATGCGATGGCGACAAACATTCTGTTTAAGTTTCGAGACACTTGAGCCAAAAATGTGGCATCTAGAGTGCACACAAGGTAAAAGCTGACGACGGACGATGGACGACGGACAGCGCCCCATCACATTACCTTACCTCGAGCATTTCGTGCTCAGTTGAGCTAAAAATACTTGAATCAATCCTCAAAACCAAAAACAATTTTAGATGACAGAATTGAAATAGTGTAAATAAAATGCTTGATTCTTATCAGAGTTTTACTGGACAAATTGTTTTAAACAAATGTATTTAAATCTCTAGAATAAGCACAGAGAAAAATGATGACATTTTTCGAAGACAACGTAGAGACAAAGCATCGCACTATCTACTGATTAAGGTAGTGGATCCGTAGTAGATCCACAAAATTTCAGCAGTAATAAACTTAAACATTGTGAAAGTTAATGGATGTCGAAATGTTGCAGAACTATTACGGTACCACTACCTTAAGAAAAGCATTGGTTGATAGAAAGGTAGGCTTAGTTATGTACGAGTAAATGGAAGTTCTAAATTCTAGCAAAATCTTGGATATTGAAGCAGAGCAACTTTTGAGTTAAATTTCCAAATAAGTTACGTTAGTCCGGCTATCGGTAAAAGGCGAATGGTGGAATATCGAACCCGAACCCCAATTATTGTGAGTACGCCACGCTACAAATTGTGCTTTTTATAGGTATTTGACCCGTATTAGATCCTCAACGTTTCGGAAGCCGTGAGAACTTAAAGTGTTAACCGAGGTTTCCTAATGATTTCATTAGGAAACCTTGGTTAACATTGTTAAAAGCCACGAATTCCGAAATGATGCGGAATTATTACGTTTCCACTACCTTAAGGAAGTAAAATCCTACACATCACATAGAAGCTCACAACTTCAGACTCTTGTACGAGGAGATTTATAGACTAGATGTAAGTAGTTTTTTCCGGAAAACTAATTTAACGCAATCCGACCCAGTTTAATTAATGCGGCCCACGTCTCGTATACTTTCAATACAGTTGTCCATTTGATCGATGTATCAAATAATAATCGAAATATCAGATGATCATTTTAACCGAAAGTTGCTCTGCAAACTAAGTGTCATATACATGTAGATATAGGTATATTCGACTAAATAAGAGCACCGCATTCGGTTGCAATGTTCGGCTGCAGGTGCTGGACAATGCAAAAAAAACTCAATTAAAAAGGGGGAATAACTCTTACAAAATGCTTTCAGACTACCCCCCCCCTTGATAATATTGACAGCTCTTGTGATGGTGAAGATACCTGTCAAGTTCCATGAAGATATATTCAATAACAACAGAGATATGACCCAGGTTAAAGTTTGTCATGCCAACGCCAACACGAACGCCATTGCGAACGACGCCAAGGTGATCACATTACCTCGGGCTTTCTCCGAAAACAGCCGAGCTCAAAATGGATAACAACGAACTTGACTATGTTCAAATTTTCCTGTTTCACCTCCGGATTTATAGGTAAAGACACGGACCCATGACCCTCGGATGACAGACATAACCTGTCCCCTTCCATGGATGACCGGATTTTGGATAATTGTGGGGTCAGGGTTAAAGTAACTATATTACCGTCCGGCCGTGTCACCACCCAGTGTCTGAAAGTAGGTACTTTTGAAGAACTTTACATATAAAAGGTATAATTAGACAGGAGTGCGTTACAGTTAATAACAGCGTGAAATTGACAAGTTGGTTAATTTTTAAATGAAATTTAGTAAGTGTGATTGAAATGTGCATAAAATCAAAGGGAGATAATAGAAAAACGCAAATTTCGTTCCCATGTTGATCAAAAATGTGCGATGTTCTATTTCGTGCATTGACTCTTTTGGTTAAACATAGGCCTATCGGTAGCCATTACACCCATGGAATGCTAGTCACGTTTTGATTTATTTGATTGAGTGGCAGGAATACCTACGATGAATGGGGCGTTGAGCAAGCAATTAAGATTTTTTAGTTGAAAGGTTGTCAGTTTCAAATTGTTATCAACTGTATTCCTTTAACATGTTCCAATCGTATGTAGCAGTCACTCATTCGGTGGACGAGAAGAATCCATGCAACATAAGATTTGGAGAATACATATCTAGGAAAGCAACCTTCTTAGAAAAGCAAGAAAAAACAACGATACACCTAGCGCTTTTATAATCCCGCTCATCACATTGTGACATTATAAAGCGACAGGATTATATAGCCTGTTTTTTAATTATCGAATCCAAAGAACTCATAGATTTCTATGCAATTTAATTTTGGGGAAATATGTTGACCAAGTACAGGAAATTATTGTTAGTAGAGAAGGCTGATTTCCAATACTATGAAAACTGTGCGACAATCATTGATTTGTGTAAAATAACGAAAACTTTATATAGTGTACAAAACTAATCATTGCTATTCTAACTTGTGGTTAGTCTTAAATAATATGATTTTGAACCTGAACTTTAAGCAGAATGAATAATTAGGCGCATGAATACAATTCCGATGATACTTCGGCATGTGACGTCCAAGCGTGAACGTTCCGTTTTTCTGTCAAATTTCAGGTACGTATGGACTTAAAAGTATATCGGTATACAGGGTACCTTCGATTGGATTCCGCTGGTAAATCGTGATTTGCCGAAGGAAGACGACCGATATTTAATTTATTCAAATCATGAAAGCAAAGTCCAGGCCAATATGCTTCCACTATATGCACAATTTGTGGTCATGTCTTTGCCAATTGTTTCTTCTTTTGAAAATTTAGCATTCTTACATACATGCATAATTGGAATTTGTTCTTTTATTTGAATTTTTTGATAAGCTTAACCAATGTAAGTTTTCGTTACTTATACACAAGTCGGTTTATCCCAAGTACAGAGTGTGACTGAGAAGCCACACTAAATCCTACTCACGTGACTTGTTTCACCATTTCTGATTGGATATCTGGATACAGCGGCAGGATCAATGGCGGCATATCCGGTCCATCTAACCGCAAGTTTTTGCCCTCTATTTTTGACGTGATCAGAGTCAATCTGGCATTCTGTTTCATCGTGTACATGTCGCCATTCTTCGTGATTAGCCAATGTCTGGCCACAAATCATAAATTAAGATAATGTACCCTTATTGATTTCCACAACGTGTAAGTCATGAGCTTAAGCTATGATGACCGGGGTTTCCTAATGATTTCATAAGTAAACCTCGGTTAACATTGTGAAAGGTCGTGTGTTCCGAAAAATTGTAGAACTATTGTGAGTCCAAATTCACTTAAAGAGCTTAAGTGAATTTCTTTTCTTTATTTTTTCATTTATTTTTTATTTCAATTCATGAGGATACATCAAGTTTTGTAGCCAAAGACCAAGTCAGACTTATGAACATGGAATACCGCGGCGCAAAGCAGATTCATACATAAGCGTACTTCGGATTTTGGCCTTTAATTACTCAATGATTCAATATATTCTTGTCATTTCATGATGTATCTTGATAATAGATTCGAGGTTTTGTGCCACCCTGTTGGAAACTATAAATCATAAATAACAGTATTTTTAGTTATGTTCTCAAACTTTCATCAATGGAGGGGTGAATTAAAAGTTTCCATCGACACCTCGATTTGATAGACATAACTAAAATCGAAGTATCAGGTCGATGAAATGCAGATGATAAATCGAGTCAAAATTAGATATACATGTACTTTGAAAGGTGTAATGAAATCTTGATTTCTCAATACTCGTGTAAGAGTTTTTGAAATTATTTCAGAAATCTTTATTTTAGAGATATATTATAAAACTCAATCCTCAACTGAGGTATTTTATAAAATTTACCTTGAGCCTTTAAAGCTTTAAATACTTAAATAAATGTATAGACATAAGGTATAAAATGAAGGATAAATTTAATACGTTGCTACAGATAACAACTTATTAATATTATATTTCATGTTCAAACACTTACATTTTTTTTAATTTGAGAAAATATTCGATTTAGCATGAGAAAAGTATTATAACCTCGACCTTGGTACATGTCCTTTACATTCAGTTTTAAAAGTATGATACCGTTTCTCAAAATTTATCTTTACACTTTTTTACGAACAAGTTCATATAGATCTTGATAAGAAGAAAACAATTTTCAACTTGACTAGAGACAATTAGAGAAAAAAATTCGTATGAATTTACACACTCGTGGATGATAACGTTATTTGAGTTTAAGGTAACTGCGGACAGATAACATGGTCGAATTTTCGACTTTCTTAAAATCTCACAATAATTTCTGAGATTTATATTTGAAGCGCGGGAATTAGCATACACGCAATGAAAAGGGTCTGAAGCTCGTTCATTTGACGTCGTGACGTCATTAAGGGGCCACCCCTTTTCGACCCGCCAAAATCATTATTTGCAAATATTTTCTGAATTAATCGGCCGATTTTCACGAAAAAAGTTTCATTTTGAAAGTCCAAGAAAGCCCGATCTAATCGTTTAATTTCTGTGCACATTCAAATAGAGAAATAATCCCAAAACGCTAACTATTTCGCGAAATTTAAGATTTGACGTTCCCTTTTTCATTTCATTGTTTGTAAATAAGTAGAAATTTCTCAAAATTTTGTTCGGTGACCTATGCTGATTTTTTGTTATTTGTAGCGAAAAGAATACGCTTTGCATTAATCAAATAAAAATGATATGTTTTCGGGTTAGATTTTGTAATAAATTCGATTTTGTGAAGTTGATGCAAAATTTTTCGACGTCGCACCAAATCCATCGGTACTATGCTTATTTGGAGCCAATCTCCATGCAATAACGTATTCTAACTTATTTGAAATTAAGGTTTATTGTAAAATATAGGTTTCAGGAGTATTAAATCTGAATGTAATTTTAAGAAATACAAAAATTCATTTAAGTTTTATCCATTTTAAGAGACAGCTTTTGTGAACATTTGACACGACGTTGAAATATCCTTTGATTTGCGATATCTTCGCGGAATCGAATTTAACAAAAAAATCTAACCCGAAGACTTATGGTTTTTATTTAAAAAATCTTCAGCGGAATGGTTTGGCAGTAACATATATAAATTTCAGCATAGGTCACCGGACAAATTTTCGAGAAAAGGGGAAATATTTCCAGTGACTGTACTCGAAAACAGCAGTGCAGAAGGTGTTAACATTTAAATCGTTACACATAATTGGACATCTTGCACATATATCGTCATATCAATAAAACATAATATCATGCGTCTTTAAACGAAGCAAATGGCGTTTTCGGGATAAAAATCGGTGTATTATTTCCGAAAAAATGGATAATAACTGATTTTAGTCCCTAAAAAAGGGTTCGGCCCCTTAATGACGTCATAACGTCAACTCTACGTTATGAAATTCCTTTTTTATGACCGAAATATGAAAACGGGTACTTCAAAGTTTAGTTTTGTCGCATTCGGCATGGTTTGAAGACAATTTAAAATTTGGACATAAAATGGCCCTCTATGTGTCCGCAGTTACCTTAAATCATAAGTTGAGTGTAGCCTACAACGATTTGAAACAAGTCTGCAGCCGTCAGAGAATGTCTCAAATGGTAGGTTTAAACATTAGAAAATTCGCCTTTTATCTTTTATCTACGATTCTCTACCATTCCAGTAGCATATGATGACCTACGCAAACGAATCATACCATTTTGGAAGCCGTGTGTGTAAGTTAACAAATTCAAGAGTATTCGTATAAGTAAGTTATGCTGTGAGAGGGCACAAACCCATGACTCTTGTCACGAGTTTTTCACACCATAATCCCTACAACCCACGTCGGAGTGGATTTCAACCGGCGAGCCACCAACTCAGGCTCCATCTACTGAATCAATATGGTTCTCGATCTAACAAAGTGCTTATTTGCCAAAGGCGATTGTTCTATAATCCGATGTTGGCCATGAAATTTTCGGTTAACTATGAGACGAGTCGATCGGATTATGAGTTCATCATTGTGTAACTGATTCGGGGTAATAATCGAATTAAAATTCGAGCATGCTGAATCCCGGATCCGCATGACCCGTCACGCGAAAAAGAGACCAACTGGGAAGTGCGTAAAGTCACAGTGCCGGCACTTCTCGCAAACAAGAGATTTTCTGAAAGATCCTTCTATCTACCAAGGTAACTATTTCCCAACCCGCCGTCTGCCCTACGATGGGTCAATTCCTGTTTCCAAATATTTATTTTAGAAATACCCAGATGGTCCCTTTTCGTGTGACAGGTCACTATATTAACGTTTTTGTTGTTTTGTAAACCGCAATGATTTACATTTACTATCAGTTCGTAAATAACGCTTTGTTATAATCAATTTATAAGATTCGATATGGTAATGTAACGAATTAAGGGGCTGCTGAAATTATAAGAGTGCACATGTGGATAAGAGTGCTCATGTACTCACTTTTTTCATATTCTGGGATGCTTTTAATGGAAGAGGCTATTAAGCGGCCAGAAAGCATACAGAATATAATACGTGTTGTCAAAAATGTCTTACATGCATACATGTATGAATACTATTCATGATTTGACCAATCATCTAAACCGGTCGTTTTGCCTGAATAAACGTAATTGACATTTAGATTATCATAGAATTTATAAATTCATTACCTGTCACCGACCCCCTCAACTTTGAGCCCATGTTTAGTCAACGACGCTTCGGTTAATCCAGGTAGCTCCCTCACGGATTTCACCGGATAGACAAACACTTTTGAGACAGTCCCCACATACTCCTTTCTCTTTGATCCTAGCCACCGGAGTGCAGTGTACTTAAACACCGTTCCAGCAGCAAGACCTACCAATAACTGAGTCGACTCGTCCGATAAAATATGCATCACTTATCAATCTATAAACTCAACTTTCGGTTCAAGTTTTTTAGGACACACTCGGTGAATAAAATATTGATCACGTGTTTACTTTTACGATTGTCTATTTTTAGAATTCGTTATCGTATTTTACTTCACTAGGGTTCAACGATGCAAGATCGCACGGTGGTGAAATAAGATTCATTCATTTGCCGATTGAAAAAAAAGGCTAATTGTCCCATAGCCATGTTATGAATCTATTAATTGAAAGATTGGTTGGTCGATTTGTCGATTTATTTATTCATTTTGGTCCCTTTTATTTATCCATTTGTTGATTGATTTGTTGAAAGATCGATTGGTTCGTTGCTTAATTCATAATGATCGATTGGTTGATTGGCCGATCAGTATACAGCTTCGTTGAAACATTGATTAGCCGATATTGGTTGATGGATTGATTAAGCCAACTTGAAGCTTAATTGCCTTATTTATTGGGAGGTAGGATACTAAAAAAATCATTTGAAAGTACATTGAAAGTTCAACTTTTTGTATTTTGTGGGAAAACAAGATGTGTTTGTGAAACACATGCCCCCGTACAGCATTAAATCTTTTATATGCTGACTTTAACAGATGACCTTGACCGTGTCACATGAACTTGACATTGTTTCCTACAGATGTACATCACCGAGATCTATCATCATACCAATGATTATCGGGACAAAGGTATCCAAAACATGCTTCAATAAACTGAGTATGTTATGTTTTTGGTTAAGTTTTTTTTCAAAAAATTGACCTTTATGGATGACCATGACCTTAGTATCTACAGATGCACATTATTTAGATCTATAACCATGCAAAAAATTGGGCTCGTACCGTAGGCTTGAAGATAAAAGCAATGTTTTTTTTTTTTTTTTTTTTTTTTTTTTTCTTTTTGCTTGTTAAGCCTTTTTGAGTTATTTGACCTTACCAAATGACATTCTCACAATTCATGACCATGACTTTGATACATTGTATCAGCAGATGCGTAACATTTAGATCCATCACCGTGACCTAGCCACATGACATTGACTTTGGTATCAGCAGATGCGTTTGAGATCTCTCACCATACCAAATATGAGGCTTTTATCTTGAATAGGCTTGAACATATAAGATAAGATAAGATAAGATAAGATAAGATAAGAATTATTTTATTATGGTGACCTGTGTATATACATGTTACATAATAATTTACAAATACAAGATTGGAAATTCACACCCGGCCCGAACGGGCCTATAAGTCACCTGTACTAATTTTGTTTGAATTCGTACGTATAATTACTTGAATTTGTTTAAATATTTCTATACAAATATACATATATGAATAGCAACCTACTAATTCCACGCAGTAATATAATCTACGATTATATGGACACATCTATAAGGAAATAATTTTATACTGTATATATGGACGAACGTCGCTTTTGAAAAGCTTTAGTAATATATTTAGAAGTAATGCGAGTATGTTGACGTATAAGTAATTTTAAAACATCCTCCTTAGATAGAGAATTATTTTCTTCTAAAATGGATGACAAAATTTCATTACGTATTTCACTATAATGACCGCATTCCAGCAGAAATTGGATTTCTGTTTCTACTTTTGCCATCTGACAAAAGGTACAGATCCTTTCTTCTGGTGCTTCTCCTATATAACGACCGGTCTCTATACGAAGTGGTAACACTCCATATCGAAATTGCGCTAGTAATGATCTTTCATATTTTGGTAAATGCAGCAATAAAAAGGGTTCTTTTTTCAGTTCTGTCTTAAATATTTTAAAAGTCCGTAATTTAGAGGATTCGTCAACTTGTCGTTTCCACACATTTTCATAGTTCTCATAAATTCTGCTTCTGACAGCTTGTAAATCAACAACTTGCTTGTTTATAAAGTTCGTGGAGTGTCCTGTTTCATATAAAATGTTCTTTATTTCTGTACACCAATTATTATTGGTGACGTTTTTTCCAAAATCATTATTGAACACGTGTTTTAATACTCTGTTTTCATCCAATAAAACCAATTTATTCCAAAGTCTTAACATGTTCATTCGCCTTCTATATACACTCGGAATCCAACCTGTATCCCCGGTAAGCCCCAACACTGGAGTAAAGCGGTGAACACCTAGAAAATAACGCATTGCTCTATTTTGTATACTATTTATCTGATGATTTTCTTTAAAACCCCAGACAGAAGAACAATAATCGAGTATGGGTATAACACAGCTAGAATACAGTTTTTCGAAAGTTTTAAACCCTATATCTTTAAATTGGTGTATTTTACCGATAATGCTACCAAGGGCTCTACCCCCACTTTTTGCTAATACCTCACAATTGGAGTCATAACTTTTCGTCTCATGGAAAAGCACACCTAAATATTTATACTGTTCTACGATCTCAAGTCTTTCTGTACCTATTCTGAACTCGTAATCATTTCTAGGTGTTCGTCGCTTTCTAAAATGGACACATTTTGATTTCTCTGAATTTATTAACACTCTCCATTTTTTACACCATGAATGAAGGGCATTTAACATTAACTGTAGATTTTCTGCACTTTCACTAGTTAACACAATATCATCTGCATATAGCAAAATCGATAATTTTTTGCTTCCAATTGGTATTCCGAGGTCAAGGTCATTTATGTGTTTAGCAAGGTCATTGATGAAAACTGAGAATATCGTCGGCGAGAGACAATCACCTTGTTTCAATCCAACCGAACAATTAATCCAGTACAATATAAGTACTGTAAAGTTATTTGGTTAAGTTTTTGAGTTAATTGACCTTGACAGATGGCATTGACCTTGACTTTAGCACCAGTATATCATTGAGATCTATCACCATGCCAATTATATGGCTTGTATCTTGAATATGATTTAAAAATATTTGCAATGTTATTTTTTTTTTTTTTTTTTGGTTAAGCTGTGTAGACAGACGGACGGACGGACAACAGTAAAACAATATGCCAGCCCCCGATCTTTCGATCCCCAGCATTAAAGCAGAATATAAGACAAAGATGTAATTGCAACTTGTCTAAAAAGCCATTTTAAGAAACTTGTTGACACTTTCGCTTAATGTTCATGGATATGCGTAATTGAAAGACGATCTCTCTAATATCAAAACTCGACTGTCGCAAACCGGAGTTATACACCCCCCCCCCCCCCACCCCCCCTCCTACAACCTACAAGTGCTTGTCATTAATGAAAAGCCATTTTCCACCAAAAAGACCTAACTTTATCAAAAGTTGATGAATCGTAACCAAAATTTCACTCGCACATCTTTGCTTGATACTGATCACCTCTATAAAGTTTAACTGAAATCCACCCATAAGTTGCTGAGAAATTGAGCAAACACGAAAAAGCTACAGACGGACCGACAGACAGACTGACCTACCGACAAGCTGACTGATGCCAAAACAGGCGACACGAACTGGGCATTTCTGGACCTATGGATTTTTCTTAACATCAAATTACAGCTGTTCTAGATTTTTATAAAAAAAAAAATCGGATACATTGATGAAGTCATAATAGGTATTTATTGGGCTAGATGATATAATTTAGGAGATTTTTTATTCAAATGGCCATTTCGTCATCGACGAAGTATCCATTTTGTCATCGATGTCAGTCTTAAAAAGTCCCGATTAAAGTTTAACAAGAGAGCCATTGTCACAAAATACGCCGCCACTTTGCTGCTGTTTCACGAAAATAATTGTAGACACTACTTATTATGACAGAAACAAATTCAAAATGACCAAGTTTCATTTAAATCAAGTCAAAAAGTTAGGAGGAGTTGCCTTCACAAGGCTGCAATTACAATAAGACCCAGGCACTAAGTTTTAAGGGGGCATAATTCAGGGAAATAATGAGCCATAAAATCCTTGATCCATGTACATCTACAAATTATGGTGATGACATTGACCAAGTTTCAAGAAGATCCAGCCAGAAACTTAGGAGGAGTTGCATTGACAAGAAAAGTGGAGCCAGAGACTAAGTTTTTAAGGGGCATAACTCTGGCAAAAATCAACGAACCGTAAAATCCTTCCTTCATGCACATCTACCAATTGAGGTGATTACATTGACCGAGTTTAAAGAAGATCCAGCCAGAAACTTAGGAGGAGTTGCATTGACAAGAAAAGTGGAGCCAGAGACTAAGTTTTTAAGGGGCATAACTCTGGCAAAAATCAACGAACCGTAAAATCCTTCCTTCATGCACATCTACCAATTGAGGTGATTACATTGACCAAGTTTCAAGAAGATCCAGCCAGAAACTTAGGAGGAGTTGCGTTGACAGGAAAAATGGACCCAGAGACTAAGTTATCAAGGGGCATAACTCAGGCAAAAATCAACGAACCGTAAAATCCTTCCTTCATGCACATCTGCCAATTGAGGTAATAACATTGACCAAGTTTCAAGAAGATCCTGCCAGAAGTTTAGGAGGAGTTGCGTTGACAAGAAAAGTGGACGGACATACGGACGGACGGATGGACGGACGGACAGACGGAGATGACGCCAATATACGTCCGCATCCGGCGGCGTATAAAAAAATCACTTCCAGATAGCTCTCGACTTAATCATACAAGGTATTTCAACAGAATTATAGCCGGGTAAAAATAGTCCATTTTGCTCAGTTTTAGGTTGCTAGGTCCATTCGTATTTTAGGCCAACCCTGAGTGATGTAGGGGTGTTATAACTAGAAAGCCATGAATGGCTTGAGTCGCTCCACAGACTTGAAATTCTTGTAAAGCAATAAAAGTTTTGACTAGATTTTTAGATATTTTGGATTCTACTGATGTTGAAAATGATTTTCAAAGTTTCAACTATATAACATATCAAGAAATGACATCCGCCCATAAAATGCATATTTTCATACGATCATAATAATTTTAAGTATCCAATTTCATTGGTAACCATCAATTACATTCTGAGAAAATGATTTTCAAAGTTTCCACTATATAACACATAGAGATATGACATCCGCCCATAAAATACATATTTTTCATCCGATCACAATAATTTTTGGAAGACTGATAGAGGGTCACTTAAGGATTATTCAAGTGAAAATTGGTTGATATACATCATTTAGATTCTGAGAAAATGATTTCCAAAGTTTCCACTATATAACATTTAGAGAAATGACCTCCGCCCATAAAATACATATTTTTCATCCGATCACTATTATTTTTGGTAGACTGATAAAGGGTCAATCAAGGATCATTCCAGTGAAATATGGTTGATATTCATCAATTACATTCTGAGAAAATGATTTCCAAAGTTTCCACTATATAATATTTAGAGAAATGACCTCCGCCTATAAAATACATATTTACCATCCGATCACAAATTTTTTGTAAACTGATAAAGGGTCACACAAGGATCATTCATGTAAAATTTAACTGGTATCCATCAATTAGAATCTGAGAAAACTCACTTTTTACCATATTTGGAAATTAGCCACGCCCAATAAATCCATGTTTTTCATTGGATCAAAATTTCTTGAACAAATAATTTTTGGTAGTCTGATAGAGGGTCACCCAAGGATCTATACTGTGAAGTTTGATTTTAAAGAAAAAGTTTACGACCGGACGCACAGACGCACGACGAACACAATGCCATGACTTTCAGCCAGTGGAGCTAAAAATCTACTTTCAGTCATTTAAATATTAGTGGATGATCATAACATCGTAAGTTCATTTTAGATGAACGTGACATAGTAATTCAAGCTAAAGTCAAGATGCTATGGTCATCCACCAACGGGAATAGGCCGTTGTAATAATGTAATTTTCATCCGTCAACGAAAGTATTGAAAACTAAAGCCGAGAATATTTTTATTATTTTTATTTATGATTAGAGTCCACAAATAGATGCCCATGGTCATTAAAAAGCCCCAGTCATAGGGTAGTTAGCAATAGGTTTTTACTAAACACCTTACAGTCTTTTTTTTTCCTAAGACAAAAAAGTTGCTTCTACAGTAATAATTAAATATGGAGTTCTGCCATGCATCATCTCATGGGAATCGTCTTTTAAAGACGATTCCAATGAGATATTGCAAGGCAGAATGTAACAAAGAATGGAAACAGCAGGGACGATTTGTGATTTTGACTTACGATCATTTTTTTGTACGAAGTTAAGTAAAACGGGCCCCACATCCCTTCCAACATTGTCTGCCACTTATGGACGGATAATCGTCAACCTTTTTTGCTGAGCTGCTGTGGGCATGGAAAGCATATCAAAGTTATATCGGGAATCCATTGTTAGATGATCCAGCTGCAACAAGTTGAACAAGTTCGTTGCTCCAGGACTTGAATACTGCTGTCGAGCCTGTAAAGTTTGACACAGCCCCAGATTAGCCTTATTGAAAAGTTTGACCCTGAGCTGTAATCTTGATTCTATCTGAAACATTCTTTCAAATAGCACATCTACTTATGAACACTTGTGCCAAACAATTTTGAAATCCATAGATAAATGTAGGGTAAAATTGATGGACAAGTTCTGTTTCAACGATTGACCTTGCCCTGCGGAATCTATCCAACATGAGGACCATCGGCCCTGGGTCGCTCACAGGAGAAAATAGCTCTTTTACCTATTTCTGTCTAGGCAACCTAAGAAAGAGATTTTCACATATTCAAGTATTTCAGCTGTTAACTGAAAGTATTCCTACCTAATGGGGTTGAAACTTTACAATATGGTTTTACTTTTTCACCGACATATTGATATGAGATCTACACCCCCTCTCCCCCTACCCCCCATGTTCTGCGCTTAGTGGACCAACATAAGTTGCTTGATGTGTTTTCATTAATGTATATATGGACTGATGGTCCATGAAAAAATAAAGGCTATCAGCCTTGTGCTTTGGTCAAAGAAATTTTAAAACTTTTACATAGCCCCGAGACCTACACCCTCCCTTAAAAGCTCTGCCCCTGAAAGCCCAATAGCCATGATTTTTTTTCATTCTCATTTAGGTAAATGTGAAATTAGCTAATTTGATCCTAGTCCTCATCCCCCCCCCCCTGGCCAAAGAGTCATGATATATCATATTGGAGGAGTTGCATTCACATAATCTTTTACATGAAGGTCCCTTTTTCCATGATGCGGCTGAAATTCACAAACCCTTACAACATCGGTATGGTCAGGTGAATAGGATCATTAAGTGAAAGTTTCATCAAAATTGGTCAATATATGAAGGAGTTGCACTCACAAGAAATTTTACAAGAAGGCCCCATTTTCAATGACATAGCAGAATTTCAACAAACCACAACAATATGTGCAAGGTCAAGTGATTAGAAACTTTTTGTGAAAGTTACATCCATTTGGCCATAAATGGAGGAAGAGATGGGTTCATAGGATATTTTTACATGAAGGCCCCTTTTTCTATAGCACGGCTGAAATTCACAAATCCGTGACAATATGCGCAAGGTCAGGTGACTAGGAAGATTTTGTGAAAGTTTTCATCTTAATCAGTCCAAAAATGAAGGAGCAGTTGCGTTCACAAGATTGTAACAAACAGACAGACTTACAGAAGTGTGCACATACTGACACCAGGAAGGACGGACGGAGAAGATGATACCAATATACCTCCACCTTCCGGTGGCATATGAAAAATCTTAGGAAAAAAATTGGTGAAAATACAAAAATTTCTCATAACAAGCAATTTCTTCATTCAACATCAATAGTTGTCTGTATTTTCTTAGAATTTAGACCAGTGTAAAATTATGTTGTGTGATAAATGATTAACTGACATTCAGGGAAAACAGAAACTCATCCTCAGCAACGCAGATTAACTTCTACAATCTGACAAACAAACACAAACTGTTTCAACAAATTTAATTCCAGTCTGTTCAAGTTACACCTATATTGGTTTCTGTTCTTGATGCCAATATCACATTCTGCAGGTGTTTGTGCTTAATATGGTAACTACGACTGCTGGACTGGGTAAACCCCTTGTTACATATTCCACATTTGTATGGCTTGGAACCTGAAACAGTCAAATATATAGGCCATGATAAAAGCGAGGCCTTCCCTAGTTTTTAACTGTATTCAATGACAAGTCCAATCAAATCTGTATTTTATGACAACAAATTTGATATTCTACATATAAAGGAACCATTCTTGTGATAATACAATCATTCTGAGAAAGTTTGGAGACAATTAGATGAAAACTGTGGACTATATAGTGTTAACAAGGATTTTCTTATTAAATTTTTCAATTGTGTTCATTTGGCCCCTTTTCCAGTGAGGCTTAACAGATCGGGCCCATTTTCAAACCAACCTTGTGATATTACAATCAGAGATCAGGATCTGCCCTCCTGATATCCCTCAATAACACAAATAATATCAGGCTCAGAAAAGCTGACCATTTAAGTATATTGAATGTCAGTTGGCAACCAAAATGTCGTTCCCACAGCTTTATTTCCGGAAAAGTATGTACTAAAGTTTGTCTAACCTGAATGAATTAAAATGTGTTTCTTCAGAGATGAATCTTCAGCAAAGCTTTTACCACAACCATTTACAGTACACACATAGGGTCTTTCACCTAAAATAGAGTGTCCAAACATGCAATATGTGACCATCTGCATCATATCAAGAGCTCAATTGTGAAACAGTTGTAACTGCCTATATGATTATAGGCAATTACAACATAAAAGCTGCTTTGACATCTTTCAAACAAAATGGCAGATGTTTAAAACTCTTTATCCAGATTCAGATAAGGTTAGAAAGAACCAAGTTTATTTGTTAAACATTAAAACAAAAACATTGCTGTCTTTACTATGCAAAAGTATGAGATCATTGCTGAGAGGTGCATATATACAAAAAAAAATCCTCTCTAGGAAACTTAAAATTCAAGGTTAGATAACTCAAAAGCAACTTTTAGACATATGTACAACAATAGAAAATGCACACCTTGGAAATTGTTTTAAAGGCCATAGCTCCATAATAAATATTATAGAATGAGATAATAAAACAAGAATGCAATAATGGCCCTAAACCGCTCACCTGAATTTTATTGGTCCAGTGGAAATCACCCAGGTAATTTTCTGGCAGTGTTTTAGTCACATTTGCCTAGTTATTGAAGAGATGTTATTCCAAAAACTCAAAGTGAAAATTTGTTGGCCTTTGGTTACTAATGAGAAGATGTTAAGATTTGGGCGCAAAACAAGCCCTGCCCTGCCACGCCCACATTGTGGGTCAATCAAAAATCAACGATCTAGTTTTGAGAAAGGTCACAAAGTAACATTTCTGCCAAGTTTGGTTAAAATTTACTCATTGGTTAAAGATGATGAGATGTTTAAAGATTTTGGGCTAAAAGTAAGTCCTACCCTGCAATGCCAAAACTTAAGGGGGGGTGTCAATTAAAATTCAACAAACAAGTTTTGAGATGGGTTATCCATGGAACATTTTTTGCAATGTTGGGTTGAATTCCACCTATTGGTAACTGAGAAGATGTTAAAGATTTTGGGCTCAAAAGAAGCCCCGCCCTTCCACCTATATTTATGGGCCGATCAAAAATTTGCAAACATTTTTTGAAAAGGGTCACTAAAGGAACATTCTGGTAATCTAACATTAAAATTGGCACAGGATTCAGGAGATGTCCTTCAAAGGTTTTGGGCTCAAAATAAGCTCAGCCCTGTCACAACAAAATATATGAGCCAATCAAAATTTACGAACAATTAACAACAAAGTAAAAAAATGCCCTGCCCTGCCAGGCCTATATCTATGGGCCAATCAGAATTTTGTAAACAATTTATAAAAAAGTTCACACAAGGAACATTCTGATTCTGGTAGAATTTCATTGAAATTGGCCCAGTGGTTCAGGAGCAGAAGAAGTTTTTAAGACTTTTGCAGGTAGTCGCTACCCAAGACGTCATTGAATCTTAAAGTAGGCTTTCTATCCTATCATCCTGTGGAAAGGTGAATTTATTTGGAGTTTCCAAGCACAATCAATGAAAATTGAATATATAGTCTCCATTTTACTTTATGTTACACTTTCATGTTAGGATATAAAACAGTGCAAAGTAAAAATGAATGCAGTCAAAAGTTTGAGTACCATGATGATTCAAGCCAACATTACAATGTTGTTAGAGACTTGTAGGGATATTTTAAAATTTGCATTTTCCAAGGCTTTTTTCATTGTTTCACTGCCACACTACGACAAGATTTGCAACATTTTCCAGTACCTTCTTGACACTTATATTCATACGATTGAAGATGAATGTGAAAAATCGTTTCAAAATCTAGAAATAACATTCCCTTTTTCTTTTCCTGCATCCAGGCAAACCTCAGAATCAGTCTTATAATAGGAATATTTGTAATTGAAAATCATATTCAAATATTTGCAGGAAAAACGAATATTCTATTATTCGAATATTCATTCCCATCCCTAATCTTTACCTGTATGTAATCTCTGGTGGTTTCTCAGATTACCAGCTGTTGTAAAGGACTTTTGGCACTGATCACATGTAAATGGTTTATCTGAATTATGAGATCTTTGATGGACTTCTAGCTGCTGACTTGTGTAAAATGTCTTCCCACAGTCACAAACAAAGTTTCTTTCTTGGCTGAAAAGAGTTGTAGGCAAAATATATTCTGAATTTCAGGTAACAGAAAACAAGAGTAACATGGTAACAATATACACTTAGGGTTAGCTGATATTCTAATGCATTATAGAAAAGAGGCCTTAATAAAATATTATGCAAAAGAAACAAGAAGACCATAATGATCCTTTATCGCTCACCAGCGTTTCTTTGTCATAGTTGATAATTATCAAATTTTCCAGCAAAAGTCATAATTTATGATTTGTTAAAGTGTAAACAAGAAAATTTTGATTAAGGCGCCTTTTCCCATGATATGGCATGGATCCTTCCCATTTTCAATAGGGTTCATCCTTGTGACCTGACAAATGTTCTGACCAAGTTTCATGAAAATTGGACCATATTTGTGGCCTCTATAGAGTAAACAAGAAAATTGTCTTTTAGGCTCCTTTTCCCGTGATATGGCATGGATCCTTCAAATTTTCAGTAGATTTGTCCTAGTGACCTGACAAATATTCTGACTAAGTTTCATAAAGATTGAACCATATTTGTGGCCTCTAAAGTGTAAACAAGAAAAATTGTCATTAAACCCCTTTTTTTCCGTAATATGGCATAGATCCTTGGATCCTTACCATTGTTTATAGGGTTCAGACCTGGGGTAATTGAAAAATGTAATTGTAATTAGCTGTAATTAATTACAAATTGTGGAGTAATTGTATGTAATTAGTAATTGACCCTTTTCTCAATTACAAGTAATTGTAATTGTAATTAATTACAAATGAAATCAACATGTAATTTACAATTACTTTCAATTACATTTCAATTACATCTATATTCTATAATGGAAGTCTAATGATACATTCATTTAATAGTGTCTTACTTCAATATTGTTAGCCCCCAAATATGATTTTTTTTAGACATTTAAGCTCTATTTTAGATCAAAGTATTGAGTTATTTATGAAATAACAATGAAGTAAAAAAAGAAAGAAAGAATCCTTGATCCACATATAAGTTATCTAAATTAGATGAAGTTGAGGAAATTTTGTCTTCAACTAAAGAAGCATATGCAAAATGAACAATGGATTCACTGGATTATACTTGCAATCAAAAGTAAACAAAGAGGTATTTTTTTGTAAAAATCACACATTCCCTGCCAGATTGTGGAAACAACAAGATGACAAACACTTCCTAAAAGGACAGGTAGAGGTGTGAAAATCTTGATTGTTTTTGACTAGTTGACCATTGACACTTTACAGTTAGTTATACTATCATTAAGGGAATAATAGTTATCAAGTACAGATTTTCTCAGAAATAACAAAAAAGGCAGACGTATTTAAATCAAAATAATAGATATGATGTTTGTTAACGAACCAGCGTAGTTGCCTGGTGCCTAAATTGATCTGTGTTTAATCAATCCTAGTCACTTAAGGAGTGAGTGTCAAACAAGTTTTATTAATTTTAATTCGAAAACTGGATTGCAAACATGTCCTAAACATTCTTAAATTATTAAGTGAAAGACTTTCTTTCAGTGTGGGCTACATTTCAAAATCAAATTGTTTACTATCCCAGCAAGTGTGATGGCCCTCCATAACATAAACAATTTAAGCCCTTAATTGAAATGCTTATGATGTCCAAATTGTCTCTATACAGTTTAATACAATATATCTACAGTTTAAATGTGACCATATGGCTGTTAATGGTATATTCCATTTTCTATTGAATGGTTCATCATACCTCAAATGTAATTTGTATTTGTAATTAATTACATTTGAAAAGTAATTGTAATTTAATTAATTACATTGCGATTTTGCTGTAATTATAATTGTAATTGTAATTGAAATATTTCAATGTAATTTGTAATTTAATTAATTACATTGGCATGTAATTGACCCCAGCCCTGATAGGGTTTATCCTTGTAACCTGACTAACATTTTGACCAAGTTTCATGACAATTGGACCATATTTGTGGCCTCTAGAGTGTTAACAAGATATGTGTCTTTTAGGCCCCTTTTCCTGTGATATGGAAAGGATCCTTACAATTTTCAATAGGGTTCTTCCTTGTTACCTGGGAAACATTCTGACAAAGTTTCATGAAAATTGGACCATAATTGTGGCCTCTAGAGAGTAAACAAGAAAATTGTCTTTTAGGTCCCTTTTCTTGTGATATAGCATGGATCCTTCCCATTTTCGATAGGATTAATCCTTGCGACCTGTAGAAAATTCTGACAATGTTTCATGATGATTGGACCATATTTGTGGCCTCTAGTGTAAACAAGAAAATTGTCTTTTAGGCCCCTATTCCCGTGATATGGCACAGATCCTTCCAATTTTGGATAGGATTAATCCTTGTGTTCTGGAGAACATTCTGACAAAGTCTCATGATGATTGGTCCCTATTTGTGGCCTCCAGAGTGTAAACACTTAAAAATGTTGACATCTGACGACGGATGACTAACGATGCACGGCGGACGTCCAATGATCACAAAAGCTCACCTTGAGCACGATGTGCTCAGGTGAGCTGAAAATTAAAGGAAGGCCCCTTTTCTATAATGTTGCAGAATATCACTTACACCCAAAATATGAGCAAAGTCAGGTGACAAGGAAAATTTTTTGAACAATTCATCAAAATCAGTCCAAAGGATCCCTAAATATTAGGAGGGATCACATTACCTCAAGCAAGAAATTCCTTCAGGCTCATCAATATTTTTTTACTTTAGAAGTTCTTTCAGTCAGGTACCACAATTTCAAAAACAAGGTCCTATAACTCTAGACTTTTACCACTGTCGACTATCAATATTGCTATATGAGTGCTGCAGTAGGGGATTGAACTTGCCCTTCTAGTTTGACAGTCCGACGTGCTACCAACCATGTGCTATGACAGCCGCTATGACGTCTGCAAAATATATATTTACTACATGTCACTTGTTTACTCCATAAAGCAAAAAGGTCTAGGATCTATAGCCATACTTCCATGATACTTCAATGTATTCAGGAAACTTGAGATCTTTTTTCCAATATTCCACCCATAAAAAATATTTTCTGAATAAGGTAGCAAATTGTCACAGGTTTTGCCTATTACACTGCCGGATTTAAGTATGAAAAGACAGCAAAGGGAAGTAACTCGATCAAGCTAGCTTAAGTTACAGTTCTTAAGCAATGCACTCCATAATAATGAAAGGAACATTACTGCCAAGTTTCAACTAAATAAGCATTAAGGTGATAGACAAAAGTGGATGAAGCCTGCCTACTTGTCAGATGTGCAGACACCACAAGCATCACTTGATACATCCCGTTTTTCGATGGTTGTATAAAAATGTCACATCAACTCTTCTCAAACAGTTTGTTTCTTTATCTTCCAATTTCGAATCGTCCGAGATTTCATCGAGACATTCATTCTGACCAAATTTCAGGTTGATTGGGCAAAAAATGTTGCCTCTAGAGTGCATACAAGGTTTTTATAAGATTTGACCCCGTGACCTAGTTTTTGATCCCAGTTGACCCGATTTTGAACACTTCAGAGATTTCATCAAGACAATCATTCTGATTGAATTTCAGGTTGATCCAGCAAAAAATGTGGCCTCAAGAGTGCATACAAGGTTTTTCTAAGATTTGACCATGTGACCTAGTTTTTGACCCCTGTTGACCCAATTAAATACTCATCAACAATTGCATCAAGATTACCATTCAGACCAAAATTAAGGTTGATTTGGCAAAAAATGTGGCCTCTAGAGTGCATACAAGGTTTTTCTTTGATATGACCATGTGACCTAGTTTTTGACCCAATTTCGAAATTGTCCCAGATTACATCAAGACAATCATTCTGACCAAAATTTGGGTTGAATGTGCCAAAAATGTGGCCTCTAGAGTGCATACAAGGTTTTTCTAAGATTTGACCCTGTGACCTAGTTTTTGACCCCAGGTGACCCAATTTCAAACTAGTCTGAGATTTCATCAAGACAATCATTCCAAGCAAAATTCATGTTTTTTGGGCAAAATATGTGGCCTCTAGAGTGCATAAAAGGTTTTTCCATTATTTGATCCTGTGCGAAGTTTTTGACCCCAGTTGACCCAATTTCGAACTCATTCATGATTTTACCAAGACCATCATTCTGAACAAAATTCAGGTTGATTGGGCAAAAAATGTGGCCTCTAAAGTGCACACAAGGTTTTTCTATGATTTGACCCTGTGACCTAGTTTTTGACCCCAGTTGACCCAATTTTGAACTCGTCAAAGATTTCATCAAGACATTCATTCTTACCAAATTTCAGGTTGATTGGGCAAAAAAAGTGGCCTCTAGAGTGCATACATGTTTTTTTAAGATTTGACCCTGTTACCTAGTTTTTGACCCCAGTTGACCAAATTTTGAACTCCTCAAAGATTTTATCAAGGCAATCATTCTGACCAAAATTCAGGTTGATTGGGCAAAAAATGTGGCTTCTAGAGTGCATACAAGGTTTTTCTATAATTTGACCCTGTGACCTAGTTTTTGACCCCAGATGACCCAATTTTGAACTCGTCCAAGATTTCATCAAGACAATCATTCTGACCAAAATTCAGGTTGATTGGGCAAAACAAGTGGCTTCTAGAGTGCATACAAGGTTTTTCTATGATTTGACCCTGTGACCTAGATTTTGATCCCAGTTGACCCAATTTCGAACTCGTCCAAGATTTTATCAAGGCAATCATTCTGACCAAAATTCAGGTTGATTGGGCAAAACATGTGGCCTCTAGAGTGCATACAAGGTTTTTCTATGATTTGACCCTGTGACCTAGTTTTTGACCCCAGTTGACCCAATTTCAAACTCGTTCGAGATTTCATCAAGACAATCATTCTGACCAAATTTTAAGCCAATTGGGCAAAAATGTGGCCTCTAGAGTGCATACAAGGCAAATGTTGACGACGGACGACGCACGTCGCACGACGGACATCCACCTAACCACAAAAGCTCACCTTGAGCACTTCGTGCTCAGGTGAGCTAAAAACAGCATGTTATTTTTTTTATTGGGGGGGGGGGGGTGCATTTTCACACAATTACCAGACTATTACCTTGATGGATATACCTGACCCTTGATGGATAAATCAAAATGATGAAAGCTATCATGACAACTATCCATTTCAAAAATAAAGCATTGTACTTTTGAAAAGACTTAAAGTTCTTGAAAATGCTCTCTGGTTAGATAAAGTAAGCTCACCAGGGATTGACACTTTGTGAGTAGTGTGAGTAGGGAGTCCATCAGAATCTCAACTTATGAGCTCATGGAGGCCAAGCTTAAAGTAAGGAGCACAAAACTTCATAATGGGGCAAACATTGCAGAAAAAGATATTGAGCCGGTGCGAGAAATTTTCAACAATTTCATAAATGAGCAAAGCAACGACTCTGACAGTCTGTCCAGAGTCTTCACTATTCGTTTAGTACATGTTTATAGATAAGGACTCAAAGTATCTGTAGACCATCAGTTACTTTCAAATTTACATTATGTGGCTTTCCACGCTACTCAATGTTTGCACCTCACAAACATTTCAAATTGTTGTAAATGTCATACACAGGCTCAATTGTTAATTCTATCATATTGCTCTTTCTCACTGCAAAAATGCATGTTTCTTTCCATTTACTGCTAGATACAAACAACTTCAGTAGTGAACAGATCTAGGGTTTTGGCAGAGAGGGGTTGAAAAAGAAACCAACCTATGCCTTCATTGCTGAAATATTCTCTTATGGTCTTGAAAGGTTTCAAAAGAGGCTGATGGACCCCTAACATACTATTTAAAGGAATCTCACCAACAAAATAGGAGTCTCAGACTCCCAGACTCCCCTTAGTGTCAAAGCAGATAATTCTGTTCTGCATTAGGTTAAGATCAAAGAAAATCTTATGATAGAATCTATGTGTCTATATGTGGAGGGTAAAGGTTCAACTTTGTTTGGTTCTAAATATTAAGACAAAGAATAAGAAGCTTTATCTTACGTTATTTTTCTATGTAACCATGACTTCAAAACTTACCAATTTCTTGATTTATATTTACTTTTGTCTGTTTCTGTAGTGAACATCCATGTCTTGAATCTTTTTCGATATTGTCATTGCTTTCATTTTTATGCCACATTGTGTGGTTTCCAACTTTATTGCAGATTTGGTTATCTGTATTTGTATACTGTTTTTGACATTGTTTATTGACAATCTTTTCTATATCCTTTGATTGATTTTTAATTTGATTACATGTACTAGACAATCTATCTTTATATATCATTTCATAGACAGTAACTGACTTTTCATCTGTTACAGCAATTGTTCTTGTTTCTATGGAAATATCTGTTGGCTCTTCTGACATTTGAAAGTCCTTAGTTTTAACAATAGCAGTCACTGGCTCGTCTATCATTTGATCAAATATGGCTATATCAGTATTTCTTTGAGCTATATTGGCCTGGTGCTCCTGGGATAAATTAATGTCTTTTAAATTATTTGTCATGTCTTGACCCTTTACTTTAACAGCTTCTATATGCATATCTGAATTCCCATTGTCTATATTTCCAAGACTATCAGAACTATCTGTATATGATTCAAGATCTGTTGGCAAAACTGGTTCTAAGTTAGCAAAACTTGTTCCAAACAGGTCAGGACTCTCCATATCAATGTTATACTCCTTTATAATCGCTTCTTGTGTTTGGGATATCAGGTTAGCCGTGGCCATAGCATGGAATTCATCAATATTCATTGGTAGACTGGCCACCTGACCACTTTCCCCCATTATACTGCTTATCAACATCATCATTTGGTTATTTGTGTTGCCCATCAAAGCGTCATCTCCATATCCAAGTTCATTCATTATTTCATCATGGCTGTACCCAAGCAAAAGATCTGAAAGAAAATGTAGAGAGAGGATAAACATTTGTTTCAGTGTAAATCAATTATCTTTCATTTTGGTGAACAATAAAATTTCTGTTTTCACAAGTGGTAGGGCCATAAGTGAAAATATAGGTTTTCTTTGTTTAAGACAATCAATTATTCCACTTCCTTCCTGCAAAAATAAGTAGATTTAAATATGAAACAAGTAAAGATGTGTTTGTGAAAAATGAATGTCCCCCAAACCACATTTTTTTTAGAAATTTGACCTTGACCTTGTCACATGACCTTGAACTTGGTACCAGCAAATGCGTATCATTGAGGTTTATAATCATACAGAATATGAGCATTTTATCTTGAATAGCCTTGAAAATATTGGCAATCTTAAGTTTTTTGGTTAAGTTTTGCAGAAAGACAGACAAAAGTAAAACAATATACCCCTGATCTTTGGATGCGGGGGCATAAATATTGTGACAAACTTTTTAAAGCACATTTTTTTTACAAATGTACTAGACAATGATATTGTGGCATCATTAAGAATTGTATATTGTGTTCCACTCAGAATTCATCAACTAGAAAGCCGTGAATGGCTTGTGTCGCTCCACAGGCTTGAATTTTGTGTAATAGCAAATCTAAGTTTCGACTAGATTTTTAGTTCTACTGATGTTGAAATGATTTTCAAAGTTTCCACTATTATAACATATAGAGAAATGACCTCCGCCCATAAAAGACATATTTTTAATCCAATGACAAAAATTTTTGGCTGCATGATAATGGATCACCCAAGGATCATACTTATGAAGTTTGCTTGATGTCCATCAGTTACATTCTGAGAAAACTACTTTCAAAGTTTCCACTATATAACATTATAGAGAAATGACCTCTGCCCATAAAATACATATTTTTCATCCAATCACAATAATTTTTGGTAGACTGATAAAGGGTCACCCAAGGATCATTCATGTAAAATTTGGTTGATATCTATCACTTAGATTCTGAGAAAATAATTTTCAAAGTTTCCACTATATAACATATAGAGAAATGACCCCCGCCCATAGAATACATATTTTTCATCCGATCAAAATAATTTTTGGTAGACTGATAAGGGGTCACCAAAGGATCATTCATGTAAAATTTGGTTGATATCCATCAATAAGAACCTGAGAAAAGTCACTTTTTACCATATTTGGAAATTAGCCACGCCCATTAAATCCATGTTTTTCATTGGATCAAAATTTCTTGAACAACTTTGAAAGAGGGTCACCCAAGGATCATTCCTGTGAAGTTTGATTGAAATCCATCCAGTAGTTTCTGAGGAGAAGATTTTTAAAGAAAAAGTTTACAACGGGACGCAAGGACGCACGGACGGACGGACGCACGACAGACACAACGCCATGACAATAGCCCCAGTGGCTTTCAGCCAGTGGAGCTAAAAAGAATGAAATTCAAATGATATTTTGATAATTTTTACTGGTAGGCAGTTAGATTATCAAGTAATAACCTACCATTATCTCTCAATTATCTACTAAAGAGCATTAAAGAAGTTAAAATAAACAGTCTGATTTTGAGCATACAGTTCATGTAGAACTAAACTATTTAGAGTTTGTTGATAGATTATGCTTCAGCACTTGATTAGCTCCACAGACCTGAATCTCCTGGTCATGATAATTAGAGAAAAACAAGAGCTGTCACTGTAAGATGACAATGCCCCCGACACCGCTTTGATTTAGAAGTTATGGCCAATGTTAAAGTTTTTGGACGGAATGACGGACGGACGGACGGACGGACAGACGGACGGACAGACGGACGGACAGACGGACGGACAAGTCAAATTTATGATGCCTCCCTATCGGGGGCATAAAAATGGTTTTCTATAAAACAAGAGAAACAACAAAAAGCCCACTAAAATTTCAACCACTATTACCTATTTCTACAGCTGGGCAAAGTTAAACTGGGGCTGGCTATCAAGTGTTTAGCTAATAAACACATCCTGGTGAGGTCAGGACTTGAATCACGGACCCACTGGGCAATGAGTCAAGTGCCAGTTCGAACCACCAGTCTACCAAGGCTCAGTAAAACTGAGATAATCAAGTGTTGAACAATTATTGTTTTTTCTAAATTCTAATTTTTTGGTGTCTCTTTTTCACTTTTAATGAATCTGAGGTCAACATACTCCAAACTATCCTTCAAATGATTGACAAGAGGATTCGAACATCAAAATAATGAGATAGAGTTGTTTGTATAACATTTATGCCCCAAATAAGAGAGAGGTTGATGGCCTATTCTTTGTCAATTAACAAAGGGCAATTACTAAAACATATGATGGGTTGAGTCATGGTTCTGATGCACATCACTTCTCCTCAATAATATCTATAATCTTTTATAATTAGACCACAATTGTACAGATATTTTACATCTAAAATCAGTTGCAAAATAGAATCTCCGTCAATGTTTTGTGTACATAGCTTACGTAAGTGTTTGATAGGATAACTACCATCAGAGCTACAGATAGAAGGGGTATTTTGGAATTGAAATAAAATCATTTTGAATACACCAGTGTTTATTCTAGGAAAGGGGGATTAGGGGATTGCCCCACTTTTGTCAAAGATCCCCCATATTTTCTAGATTTGTTTGGGATTTTTTTACTATGAATAAAGAGTATGGAATACCAGTTATTTCTCAATTGCTTCAATTTTGTGCTGAAATCTCCCACAGTTATGAAATCTTAGAATAAACACTGTTACGCTTGCACAAATCTTATGTTGTGAGTATTTCATTGGAAATGTCTTGTCAAGACAAATAAAATGAGAAACAACAACAAAGAGTGTCATTGGGAAACAAAGATTGACAACTGACATTAACACCCCACCCATATCTGTACCTCTGTCTACTATTGAACATATACCTGGTCCATCCTCGTTATCAGTTTCCTCTGACGTCATTCCTTCTCAGTTTGTTGTTAAACCTAGGTTAAAGTCTACCAAATGTCCTTTCATCATTTTGACTCCCTGTAATAGAACATAGAAGTTCATTCTTTGATAAACATAGATAGCATAATAAAGTTTTGATACAAAACTGGATATTGATTTACTACTTCAAGGATAAAGAGGCAAATTCAGACCCAATTCAAAAGTAAAATAAGACTTTAAACCGCGTAAAATGTCCTATTATGTTGACCAATCACCATCCAAACATTTGGCAAGAATCTAAATATCTTATTTTGAAAAGAATGATTTCGTAAAACAACAAAGTTAATTTATTTGGTTTGACTATTTAGTTAGAGGGCCAGGTCCCAATACAGTCAGACATTTGAAAATATATTTTGTATTATTGATTGGTATCATTGACACAAGGGACTATAATGCGTTTGTCCGGATATTAGGCAAGTCCGGAAAACGTTAACAACAAAATAGTACACGCGAAAACACAATAATTTCGGATCAGAAAAGAGATTATAGAAGCCCATGCTTTTTCCAAGCATATAAGGAAATAGGTTTTCATTAATTATTCTGTTTTTCAATATCTTAGGTGAAAAACTTGATAAATAAACAAAAGATGAAATATTTTAGGTTTGTGAATCTCACCTCAACGTTGTTTTCGCACCAGGCATCTTTTGCGACTACGTTTTATAATAATTTCTACTTTTTCAAATGAACTTGTAATAGATATATCAATTTTTCATAATGATAAAAAAATCGAACAAAAATATTTCATGTTCATTATTTATCCCTTTGACCGCCGTTTTCTACTCGGTAAGGCAATTCCCGGCTTTCGGAATTCGGCAGTTTTGCCGCGTGACATGCTTGCGTTATACAAGTGGCCGTGGGCAAGGATTCATTACTCCGGCCGGGGTCATTTAGTGGAACTTTACTTTTTTTGACTGAGAATTTCTTGG
Source organism: Fragum whitleyi (assembly GCA_948146395.1). Lineage (NCBI taxonomy): Eukaryota > Metazoa > Mollusca > Bivalvia > Cardiida > Cardiidae > Fragum > Fragum whitleyi. Next base: position 39,338,865 of record OX411544.1, read on the forward strand.
TTAAGTTTTCCGTTCTCAACTAGTGTCGACCTTTTGAATGCGTGGTCTCTGTCTCTACAAAAACGGCTCAGTGAGCTCTGCCCGGGATTGCCGCGAAGTTGAAACCTTGCACAGAGTGATTCTGTGATTATAATATCAGTCCCTGGTCAAAGATTCATTACTCTAACAACTTGAAGTTTAGTTGAAGTTAAACCATCTCGAACTTAGCTTATTTCATAACGTTTCGCCTCAGGTTTTGCCCGGCTTGACTGTCAAAGTTTTACCGTTCAACCGTAGATCTAAATTCACACTCTGTGTGAACTTTAAGATATCATCGCGTGGATGGACGATCCGAAACATCATCAAAATTAAAGCTGTAGTAACGATATTTTGATCGCTCACCAACATCTTTTCCCTTTTCTGAAACTCTTGCGTAGATTTTCTATGATGGTCGCTTTTTTGTGTGCGTCGACATAACTTTCAAAGTCCTGGTAACAACCATGGTCCGTTTATTGTAGCTTCCTAAAGTAATTAAATGACCCAGGTATTATATTGCAAGAAATTTCATAAATATTCGAAAATAAATCATTCGCACGTTCACAAGAAAAAAAAAGCGAACACAAATTTAAGGTGCTACCAATGCCACACTTCTTTGCGGTGATATTATTTTCACAGAAAGTATAGGCCTACATTTAGGAATTAATTCATTATTTTAACAAATGAGCATATGCGTGACTTTTCAAAAATTTCACGTGGATGCAGAGAAAAAAACTGCAGGCGGCCAGTTTGTTCGCCCGGACAGTCAGTGACCAGTGTCTTCACTGATGTACTCTCAGTGTAGATAAACAGGTCTGCCCCGTGTTCAGGACTGATGAATTTGCACGGACAAAGCGGGATGTACTTGGCAAACAATTTGCATTGTTTTGTCATCCTGAACACAGGGAAGGTCTTCATCCATCTACAAGCGGCCAGTGAAAATTTTGATGTGCCGCAACATTGTGTATTTCCGGTACACGATAAAAGACTGTCTTCACGGGCACGGGCTAAAGCCAGGACGAGTAGATTTTTTTGTACTCGGCTACTCGAGTAACAGATTATCATTGTCATTGTTTTAATGTTATCAAATGATACAAAGGCGGGTACAAAATTTCTATAAAGGGGGTTTTAATACACATATTCAGAGATGGTTTTAAGGGACGAAGGTGTTGCGAGTCTGTGACTCGAAAATCTCAGTAGCCAGGATTATTATTATTATTATTATTATTATTATTATTATTATCATTTTTATTGCTATTACCATTATCACCACCATCATCATCACCATCACCATAATCGCCCTCGTCATCATCATAAGGCTAACGTCGCTCCTTATACAACAAACCTATCGTCGTATGGCGGCCAAAACGTCGTTACTGTAGATTAAATAGGCGATGTACTTACGAGGTTTGGTCGCCTACCAAGGTTTTGAAGATTTCGGAGTGAACGCATAAGTTTGACAAGGCTATATAATGCAATGACTCACCTCCTCGCAAAGATAATGGTTATCAAGGTTGCAAACCGGAAAAGTCAAAGTAACAGTGAGTTACTGGACGAGTAAAATGACGTAGCTACGGTTTTTTCAAGCTGTGGTTATGGCATTTCGCTCTTCCACTTATGAAACTTCACCCTTCCCCCTCCCATCGAGAAAAAATTCTGGATCAAATCTGATAGATCTACGCTGGATTCATACTCTCTTTGTTTTTTTCTAGATCGAGAGCCATAAATTACGTGGCGGCTTCCATAAAATTGTGAATCGTGCATCTGCGTTGAAATCTTAAGCATGCAGCACTTTTAGCATTTTCTAAAGGGTCGACATGCGCAGATCAATATTTTTTCAGTGGGTTCCAAATAAAAACGGTGGGCGAGAAATATTGTAACTTCAGCTTAAACAAAACTATTTACGACATTTTGCTCGCGCATTGAACAATTGATTCCTGATTTTCATTTTGATAACTATATTATGACGAAAAAGAAACGCCGGGTAACATAAAATGATTGTTTTAGGGGAAACTTGTATTATTAGATTATCATATTCACTTTGTATGAAATATCATCTCGTTATGTGAAAAAATATCCCCTTTTTACGATAACCCTTCTTGTTTTGCGAAACACGGCCGGACATATCAGTATCTGGTGTGTCCTCCAAGCGGAGCTGTGGCAGCCCTGATTTGTCTATGTTGCATATTTTATGTATTCAGGCGTTTCTTTTTCTACCTAGTATATATTATTGACGATATTTCAGGGGAACGGGGGTCTGGGCCCCTTGTCCCCGCCCTGGATGAACAACATGACCTTTACCTTGTACACGAAAAGAAAGATCGACAATGTTTCATTTTGTGTATGTGATTACTGTGAGGTTCAGTAGTCATTCTACCTGATTGTACGTTCGTATCAAAGTACAACCCTTGCGCCTCATCAGCTCATGCCTGAAAATTAACAATAAAGCACCTTCAGTTTACATCAAGTTAAGATGGGTCATATTATAGTTGCGACGAATGATTGCTCTTTTTTATCTTTGAGAAACTATGTTGTTGATTTTTATGCCGATTAAGGGAGACCTGCCCTACGTTCAGTATCACAAAACGTTGCAAACAGTTTTCAAATTATACCCCGCTTTACACGCAAGCGAACGTGCTAAGCGGGGTATAATTGGATAACTACATTTGCACCATTTTGAGATCCTGAACGCAGGGCAGGACAAAGGATAATGTACAATAAACACCCCTTCAGGCGTAGCACGTGATTTCACCTGAGTTGACCATGAGCTGACTACTCAGTAGGCCTATATAAACCCAGTTCACGGGTTTTGGATGATCACTCTCAGCTGGACGCGGACTGATACGTTTATCTCTAGTAAATAATTCTTAATTATGATTTTTGTTATTTGTCATCAAAACTTTTTGTATTTCTATCCTAAAGGTAGTTCGAACTGAATTGATGCTATGGTTAAAATCACAGGTAGCCAAAACGAGTGTGGATAGTGTAATTTACCAAAAAATCAACTACAAAAAATTATTTAACTATTTTTTTATCACAATGTATAATATAGAGACTATTATATATTGTGACAAAAAATTAGTATAATAATTTTTTGTGGTTAATTTTTTGTAAAATAACACCACCCCCACCCGTGTTGGCTACCTGTGGTTAAAATACGTCGTACGAACCTAGATACGATTACGTATCCCTCCTTTTGATAATGTGATGTTGGGCCGTCAGCACATTAGAGTGGGGGTACATTATTGCAGCTATACGAACCCAGCAATATGGATTTGGTCAACATGTTATACATGTCCTGCGTTCAGGATGACAAAACGGTCCAACTGTTTTCAAATTACATCCCGCTTTGCACGCAGGTGCAATTACAATTCACATGGAAATGTCCCGCTGATTTTTTTTTAAACATTATTATTATATATGGTTTTAAAAAAATCAGCAGGACATTTCCCTGTGTTACAAAGTGGGTTATAATTTCTTCTTCTTTCTAGCTCCCTTCGACTTGGCGAAGATTCTCCCAGTTTATGCATTTTTTAACTGTTTTGTCATCCTGAACACAGTGCCGGTTAACCCTTTTCTTTCTGAATAAAACCTTTGCAAAATTACACCTATAATCAAAGCGCTGAAAGCACTGGATGCTATTATTTTGCTTTGCTGTGACTTTTAAAACCACTTACGTCACATCTACTGCAGTGTGACTAAGGGCGGGAAAATGCACGAGACACACGCGATATTCTTGCGGACCGTGTTCATTTAACCAAACGAAAAGTAATTTTCTAACAATATTCCTTAGTATGAAAGCAAAATTTACTTGTTCGCCATTTGGCTAGAATTCTAAAATTATTCAAATTTCGCAACCATGTCAGCCACAGGGAGTTGGTCCGCGGATATATTTTATGTAATAAGACTACATAGTATAGTCTATATCATCCCCTAATAAAAATATAAGCGGGTCAATTTCTAGCGGTGTCAGTGGCAAGCAATCTTTGACAAAACATTGACCGGAGGCGAACCAAGAATTAAGAGGGTGAAGAGATTTTATTTGTAACTTAATAAAGTGCAGACTTACTTGTGAATTTTTTACTAGGAAAAGAATTTATTTTTTGACAGATAACAAAACTTCCTAAATGTAGGCTTAGTGAGGGTCTGTTTCACTAGTACTGCATAGAATTTCACGCCTTTAACCCTTTGCTGTTTAATCCCTGATTTTTACGTGTCTGTGATTTTATGATTGAAAAAACATTGAGAAAAAAGAAGAAATTGCTTCTGACAAGCAATTTCTTCTTTTTCCACACTATTTTCTATCCTACTGAATGGTTATTTTTCAAATTAAATCAACTTTAGATTTTCGTCTGCAAAACCTTTGAATTTGGACAGCCTGGACCAAAATTTTGTAAAACAGGAAAGGGTTAACGGCCACAATGCCTATATGACATGATGGATGGTTTGTCTGAAACGCTATGGTAATATTTTGAGCGGAAATTATGACTTTGGGACGATTTCAAAGTTTATTTTTCTCCTTACACTGCTTTTGTTTTTTTCCCGAGTCACGTTTGGCTCATTTTTATGGAGCTTCAGATCGAGAAATTCTCAAGGAAAAAGCCATTGTGTGAGGGAATTAATGCTTTCTTGAATGACCAAAACATCGTAACTACAACAGTAACCATGTACAGATGAATCTTTCAACAATGTTAATTAAAATGATTTTGTCAGTACGCATATGCATATTGTAACCAGAGGTTCATTTGCGAATTTTCATGATTGTACAGACATCTGTAAATTTGTACACTTTACTAACTGTAACTATAACATATGTCATTTCAATGTGTGTGTGTGTATTGCGTGAGTTGTAATCACCGTGCGTATGTGAGCGAGAGAGTACTGATTGGCGTGCACGTGTGCAAATCTGTTCCCGCCTATTCTGAACCTTCCCTCTCTTTGGATCATTCCGCCATTAGCTCTCGTTAGAGAAGTTTCTAAATTATGCTTTATATGGACTTGTCTCTCTAAACTGCAAAGTTTAGAGTTGCTTACTACTGCTTCGGTAAGAATTGTTTCTTAAGATCTTTTTTATGCAAGATAATTTATGTTAAGTGCAATAAGAATAGTTTTATATGTTTTGTATTTATCTTGCAGGTTTTTCTTTCCACATATTCAGAATCGCATTAAATATCATCGACCCTACAGAATCTTCTGTCTTACTAAACCCCGGTTGACACATATAGCTAATTTACTACCAAAGGCTAGTCCAAATACTTACTATTCTGACAAACTGTAAAATAATGTATGTCGGGTCTTATAAATAGGCTTGTTTACCCCCCTTTATTAAGGTTTCAGCATAGATGAATAATCAGAACATCCTATAACTACAGCTTGAGTGCTGTAGTTTCAATGTTATGATCATTCATCAACAATATTTTTCAAAAGAGGATTTATTTCTATTACACACTTGTTTAATGTGGGTCATGGTAGTTACACCCTTGGTTATATCCTTGCATTTTTTAGTTTCAGTTTGTAGATAGATGTCTCTGGCGTGGTGGATGGCAGAAGATATGGTGGATGGCAGAAGGTATGGTGGATGGCAGAAGATATGGTGGAGTTCCTGCATCGACAGACAGATTATATATGATAAGTAATATTTATTACAATTTACCAGTCACACTCTAATATAAGTGTATATGTCAGGGGGGATCATTTAGATAACAATTTATCCACCGAATATTTTTCAAAATTAATCTCTACATTTAGAATTTTGAATAAAAAAGCTGCAGATGTAAGAAATTTAACTTGGCCCAACTTAACTTTTGACAAATTAACGAGACAAAACAATTTTGGAAATGTATAGGTACCAATGTATTTCTACAAATTGTTAGTTGATATAAAATTGGTGGATAACAAACTTGGAGTAAAATGGGCAAATTAAGGAATAAGGATTAGTAGCAAGATCAATGTCAAAATATTGATTTTTGTATGTAAGTCTTTAGCTAGAAGTCTGTCTGCAGGCTTTTTCTGGTTTGTGTAGGGAACCTTTTGGGTTAAATGTTTTAGGTTTTCTGTATAGAAACATCGAAGTAATTCTAAAACTACATAACTACAGCATTAATCAAGCTGAAGTTACATGGTTACAGAATTACATTGACAATGTCAAATTTTCATGATAAGTCTTTCCAACCTTCCAATTAATGCATCATATAGACAATGTATTGAGAATCCAAAAAAATTTGCTAAAAGATGCTTTACTTGACAATGTATCAAAGTTCCTATCCCATTTATACCATATGTCATTATTCTGGAAAAACAAGATTTTTTTAGTCGATAATACAAGATTAAGCTTTTTAAATTTGTAAAAAAAAAGCTTTGCTTGACAATGTATCGCAGTTCATACCAAATGTGAATGTTATTATTCTGGTAATCCAGGAAATTTATCAGTCAATTATTCAAGATTAAGCTTTTGAAATTTGTATAAGACACTTTGCTGGATAATGTAACAGTTTTTAGCTCCACTGGCTGAAAGCCACTGGGGCTATTGTCATGGCGTTGTGTCCGTCGTGCGTCCGTCCGTCCGTGCGTCCGTGCGTCCGTGCGTGCGGTCGTAAACTTTTTCTTTAAAAATCTTCTTCTCAGAAAGTACTGGATGGATTTCAACCAAACTTCACAGGAATGATCCTTGGGTGACCCTCTTTCAAAGTTGTTCAAGAAATTTCGATCCAATGAAAAACATGGATTTAATGGGCGTGGCTAATTTCCAAATATGGTAAAAAGTGACTTTTCTCAGGTTCTAATTGATGGATACCAAATAAATTTTACATGAATGATCCTTGGGTGACCCTTCATCAGTCTACAAAAAATTATTGAAATCGGATGAAAATTATGTATTTTATGGGCAGAGGTCATTTCTCTATATGTTATATAGTGGAAACTTTGAAAATCATTTTCTCAGAATCTAATAGATAGATATCAATTAGATTTTACATGAATGATCCTTGGGTGACCCTTTATCAGTCTACAAAACATTATTGAAATCGGATGAAAATAATGTATTTTATGGGCGGAGGTCATTTCTCTATATGTTATATAGTGGAACTTTTGAAAATCATTTTCTCAGAATCTAACTGATAGATATCAACCAAATTTAATATGAATGATCCTTGGGTGACCCTTTATTAGTCTACAAAAAGTTATTGACATCGGATGAAAAATATGTATTTTATGGGCGGAGGTCATTTCTCTATATGTTATATAGTGGAAACTTTGAAAATCATTTTCTCAGAATCTAATCGATAGATATCAACCAAATTTTACAAAAATGATCCTTGTGTGACCCTTTATCAGTCTACCAAAGATTATTGCGATCTGATGAAAAATTTGTATTTCATGGGCAGAGGTCATTTCCACTATATGTTATATAGTGGAAACTTTGAAAATCATTTTCTCAGAATGTAACTGATGGATATCAATCAAACTTCATTAGTATGATCCTTTGGTGATCCATTATCATGCAGCCAAAAATTATTGTCATTGGATGAAAAATATGTCTTTTATGGGCAGAGGTCATTTCTCTATATTTGATAATGTTGGAGACTTTGAAAATCATTTCAACATCAGTAAAACCCAAAATATCTAAAAATCTAGTCAAAACTTAGATTTGCTATTACAAGAAATTCAAGCCTGTGGAGCGACACAAGCCATTCATGGCTTTCTAGTTTATCTATACATATATCATTCTTAAGGTAATCTATGAAATTTATTAGTCGATTAATAAAGATGAGCGGTCCCAATCTGTAGAAAATTGTTTCTCTGGACAATTAATGTATGGCAGTTCCTTCCGGTGTTATTCTTCAGGTTATCAAGGAAATTAATTAGTCATGCAATTATTAAAAATAAAATGTTCCAATCTGTAAAATACAATTCACTGGACAATGTACCCCAGATCCTACCAAATATCATTATTCACCTTTTCTTTATGGGAAATTATTAGTCAAATATTCAAGATTCAGCTTTTTGATTCTTTAAAAAAAGCTTTGCTAGACAATGCATCACATTTTTTCCCAATGTGATTTTTCAGGTTATCACAGTTCCTACCACTTTTCATTATTCACTTTTTTTTTATTTTGGAAAATGTATAAGTCATTTATTCAAGATCGAATCCTACCAAATGTCATTATTCATGTAATCAGGTGAATTTATTATTCAATATTATGCTTTTGGAATCTGTTAAAAACTCGCCCTGCTGGATAATGTATTGCAGTTTCTACCAAATGTCAATTTTCAGGTTATGAAGGAATTTTTTAAGTCAATTAATTAGATCAATCTTTTGGAATCTGTTAAAAAGGGCTATGTTAAGAGGATGTATCTTGTTGCATTCACTTAGTCAATAATATTTTTCAAATTGTAAAAAGATTCTTTGCTAGACAATGTATTGCAGTTGCTACCAAATGTCATTATTCAGGTTATCTAGAAAATTTATGTCAGTTTTAAGATAAGAATTTCCAATCTGTTAAAGGTGCTCTTTTTGACAAATGTATCAAAGTTCCCACCAATGTCACTTTTCAGGAAATTGTGAAAATTTTATTAGTCAAATTGTACAAAGTCCTACCAAATAAAAAACAGGAGGACAATGATGGTCCTTGATGGCTCACCTGCGTCTCTTTGATCACTGGGACATCACATCAATTAAAAAGGCATATGTCATAAAGAAGATGATTTCTACATAAAACCAAGTTTCACAAAGTTTGGGCTATATTTGTGGCCATAAGAGTTATTTCAAGTAAAATATCATTAAGACTCCTTTTCCTGTGACATGGCATGAATCCTTCCCATTTTCAGCAGAGTTCATTCTTGTGACATGGCAAACATTTTGAGCAAGTTTCATGAAGATTGGACCATATTTGTAGCGTCTGGAGCTCTTACAAGAAAATTGTCCTTAAGGCCCCTTTTCCTGTGATATGGCATGGATCCTTCCCATTTTCGAAAGAGTTCATCCTCATGACCTAAGAAACATTTTGACAAAGTTTCATGACGATTGGACCATATTTGTGGCTTCTAGAGTGTAAACAAGAAAATTGTCCTTAAGGCCCCTTTTCCCGTGATATGGCACAGATCCTTTCCATTTTAGCAATTTTTACAAGGGACCACCCAAGGAATATTTCTGCCAAGTAATTATGATTTGGAAGTTTAGGAGATGTTGTTTAAAGAAATTGTTGACGCCCAGACAGACAGACAGACACCGGACATTGATAGATCACAATAGCTCCCTGGAGTACTTGGTGCTCAGGTAAGCTAGAAAAATTGCTTCGTAACACAATGTATGGCTGTTCACAGCTTCCAATGTCATTCTTTAGGTATTCAAGGAAGTTTATTTGTCAATTGTTCCAGATAAGCTTTAAAAAAGCTGTAAAAAAGGCTTTGCTGGACAATGTATTGCAGTACCTACCAAATAACATTATTCAGGTCAGAGAATATTACAAACTGTAACAGATGCTTTGCTAGACAAAGTATCCCTTTTCCTACCAAATGCTGTTACATGTATTCTTGTTACCAAGTGAATTTATTAGTCAATTATTCAAGAAAAAGCTATTCAAATTTGTAAAAAACACTCAACAAGTAAAAACAGACATACGTTTTCTTGGAGTTATTGTCTTAACCCTTTGCTGTTTAATCCCTGCTTTTTACATGCCTGTGATTTTATGATTGAGAAAATATCGAGAAAAAGAAGAAATTGCTTCTAACAAGCAATTTCTTCTTTTTCCACACTATTTTCTACCCTACTGAATGGTTATTTTTCAAATTAAATCCACTTTCAATTTTTGTCTCCAAAACCTTTGAATTTTTAAAACAGGAAAGTGTTAATTGTTCAGTAGTGGAATTTCAATTAGTTATGTGTTTGTCATTGTTTACCGACTCTTTTCCCTGCTCCCAGGATTTTTCTTTTTTGTACAATTTCATCTGTATAATTCTGTTGTCTGAATGTGTGTGTGTGTGTGTGTGTGTTTTTTTTGTTTTTTTTTGCTGGTATCCTTTTATTTTTAAGTTTCCCCTAAATATCCATATCAAGACAGTCTTATTGAATGCATTTGGTTTATACTCTTTTGGGGAAACACATAGTAACAACCATCTTGGAAAGCTCAGACATCCCATTTCAGTCAATACAGCTAATTAAACAAGTAATTCTATCATCTGACTATGTATTCTTTATCATACTTAATAAGATTATTACAGACTATTATAGAAGTGTATATATATATGAATAAATATATTTATTCTGGTTTGTGGTGACATCAACGAGCTTTTCCATGTGTTGACCCAACTTTCATGACAAGTTAACCCTTCTCTTATGACAAGTTTGCCCTACTGTAATGACAAGTTGTCCCTACGGCTATGAAGATGTACCCCTTCTGTAATAACAAATTGCCCCTACTTTCATGACAAATTGCCCCTACTTTCATGACAAGTTGCCCCTACTTTCATGACAAGTTGCCCCTACTGTTATGACAAGCTGCCCCTACTGTTATGACAAGCTGCACCTACTGTTATGACAAGCTGCCCCTACTGTCAGGACAAGTTGCCCCTACTATCAGGACAAGTTGCCCCTACTGTAATTACAAGTTGCCCCTATTTCTATGATGAATTTCCTTTACTGTCAGGATGAGTTACCTTTACTGTTCGGAGGAATTGCCCCTCCTTATCTGACTCACTTCATCCGGATGTTCATACAAAATAATCCATATTTTATCTTTCCATTTTTAGAATTTTTGTACAACTTTTTTAACAACTGCATCAGTCCATACTAGTACTAAAACCTATTTTGGAAAATATTTTGTGGTGGGCTACAAAATTCTTGTAAATTCAGCTTGTGCAAGTTTTTTTTTGTAGCCCTAAGATGATAACCTTGGACCATGGCAAGGTTTATAATGTCTTTACTCAAATATAAATATAAAAACTCAATCAACAATATTAAGACTTAAATAATTATAGTTATTAAAATAGCTAAATTCTAAATAAAAAAAAATAATCATAGTAATTGAAATAGCTAAATTCTAAATAAAAAACATAATCATAGTAATTGAAATAGCTAAATTCTAAATAAAAAACATAATCATAGTAATTGAAATAGCTAAATTCTAAATAATAATAAAAAAATAATAAGATAAACTACAAAGGAATAATTAAAATTAAAATTGGAAATTTTAATTTCATTTAATATTACTTAATATACAATAAAATGAGTCATTTAACTAAGTAATAAATATCAAAATAAATAAGGTTAATGTATATCTTAGGGTAAGATTCAAGGATTCCTATTGATTAATAGGTTTCCTTAGATTTATTCTTAGTGTCTTGAACTATGACTGTTCTAGGCACTCTTTGTTTATATTTTCTGATCTAGATGGAGGTACTTATGAGTTGATGTAGTTGTTGTAATTTTTTGGCTGTTAAAAAATCCATTGGAAACCCATTTATTGCCAACAAGTCTTAATTCCCCCTTTCCTCATCAAAGATGTAAAAGTAATAATTTGACTGTTATTACCCACCCCTCCACCCTTCCCTCCCTCTTATGAATGAAATTGATATTGTAATAATTTGACTGTTATTACCCTCCTTCCCTCCCTCTTATGAATGGAATTGATCTTGTAATAATTTGACTGTTCATACCAAATTCTCCCACTCCCTCAAATTTATGAAACAAATAGATTTAGTAATAGTTTGACTATTGTTACTTTACCCGTCTTTTATGAATACCTTTTTGAATGTAATAAATTGACTTATCCTAAAATCTACTTGCCATCCCCCTCCCTTTTTTGAAAAACATGGATTTTGTAATAATTTGACTCATTGTTCAAATGCACAGAGCCTATGTTTTATGAATGACTTAATAACTGTAAATTGTAATAATGGGACAGTTGTTCAACCCCTCTTTGAATGACATCTTTATTGTAATAATCAGACTTTTTTACACACACACATAGATATTGCAGTTGGTAGCACTTGGGATTGTCAACCTAGATGTCCCAGGTTAGATCCCCAACATTAGCACTCATCCATTCCAACTATTAGTCTCTCACCAATAAGTAAATAATCAAAGACCTATGTTGGACCTATTTTGGACAGCAGCTGGAGGCTAGGTAAGATGTGATGGTGGTACTGGTGTGAGAAATACCAAGAATCCATTGTTAGGTGCTCCAGCCGTCGCATATGATTGTTGAAAACGACAGAAAAGCCCAATTCAAACAAACGAATTACACGCACATACACCATTATAAATTAAAAGGTGTTGTTGCATTGACTCAAAGGAAACATTTTGAGGAAAATTGTTTGTTATCTAGGTTACTGATTACTGGTTCCATCTATCTGACAAAACTTAATTACAGCTTGAACATCCCACACCCATAGATTTGGGCTTGCATCAATGAATCACATTCTTTGCATCAGGTCAACAGAAGTTTTGAGAGGATATTAAAGGGGGAAGCCAAAATCACAAGAAGCTCTTATTTGGAGAAAAAAGGGTAGAGCTCTTATTTGCAGAAATAGGATAGAGCTCTAATTAGGGGAAATAGGGTATTCTATGACAAGTCACATTATTGGATCATCTAAGGCATCTGGTGGCAGACAGGCGACATCCACTTCTTTGTCTTGAGCACATCTCTTAGCTCTTTAGACTTGAAACTTGGCAGTTATGTACCTATCGTGATTAGGAATGCAGTACCGGTGCTCACGAACCATAAATCCAGCTAGCTTATTTTTTTAGTTCTTTCTTTTTTTTCTTTTTTCATACTTAAACATCCAGCAGTGTAAAACTGGTGTATCTTGTGACAATTTACCATCTTTTTTTGTATGATTAGCTAATCTAGGATCTGTTTGTATTCCGATTTGTGCAATTGTTTGGCTGAAATATTTTTTTTTCATTCTACAATGAAAATAATTTTGAGTACACCAAAATTCTGTAAGCTTGCACACAAATTAGTCTCTAAAGCAAGCTTTCTCATTGTCACAACTATATTATATGAATCTGCATAACTAGAATCATTTCTCTCTTCATCTTTTTATAATCAATGAGGCCAAGGTAATATTTATTAGGTTTTATTGACTTGACTTTATCGACTTGAAATAGTTCTGATGGTATAGCACAAGACCTATCTGTTTATAGGCAGTTACAACTATTTCTTGCTGAGCTGTCTTCTCTTGATTTCGCTGACTCTCAGCAGAGGTTATCTATTACTATTTTGACGGTGAATAAAAGGAAGCACTGTGTTTGACCAGCAGATTTTCATGTAACTTTAGCTCTAGAAGAAGAATTTTGAGCTTCAACTACCTTAAGCGCAGTGACATTTTGACCTTGAACTTGACCTTTATGGACTTAAAAAAATTTCAACTTTAAACTTAAACCAAAAAAGTTTAACCTTGCTTATATTGTCTGAATGTTTTACCTGGTACATCGTTCCTTCATACACACACTCACTAGGTGATATACTTTCACCAGAGCCCAAGCTCCTTGACATTTTGACCTCGATCTTGACCTTTTATGGACTTAAAAAAAAAACTTTAACCAAAAGACCTTGCTTATATTTTCTGAATGCTTTACCTGGTACATCGTTCCTTCATACACACACTCACTAGGTGACAGGCTTTCACCAGAGACCAATCTCCTTGACATTTTGACCTCAATCTTGACCTTTTATGGACTTTAAAAACTTAAACCAAAAACTTTAACTAAAAAACTTTAACCTTGCTTATATTTTCTGAATGCTTTACCTAGTACATCATTCCTTCATACATACACTCACTAGGTGATAGGCTTTCAAGAGACCAAGCTCCTTGACATTTTGACCTCGATCTTGACCTATCATGGACTTAAAAAAAACTTTAACTAAAAACTTATACCAAAAAACTTTAACCTTGCTAATATTTTCTGAATGCTTTACCTAGTACATGTTTCCTTCATACACACGCACACTAGGTGACAGGCTTTCACCAGAGACCAAGCTCCTTGACTTTTGGACCTCAATCTTGAGCTTTTATGGTCTTAGAAAAACTTTACCCAAACCCTTAAACCAAATACTTTCCACCAAAAAACTTAAAACTTCAACCTTGCTTTTATTTTCTGAATATTTTACCCAGGGACATCATTCTTTTGCATACACACTCACCAGGTGATTGGCTTTCACCTTTTCACCAGTAACCAAGGTCCTTGACATATTGTCATTGACCATTTTTGTACAAACTTTAACCTTGCTTTTACCCTCTGAGTGCTTGAACTCTGATTGTTGGTCAAATGCTATTTGTCACAAGCAGCAGTTTAGGTGAGCTAGGTTGTCCGCTGACGACTCTTGTTCTGATTAAGTGATGCTTTTTGATCATTTTGCCAATAAGAATAAGAATCTTGGATTATTTTATTATTTTTGAAGGTGGTTAGAAAATGAATGTCCTGTTTATGAATATTCTGCTTATCAAAACATTAAGTAATTATGCCCCCCTTCGATGAAGAGGGGGTATATTGCATTGCACTAATGGCATAGGGTTGGTCTGGACTGTTTTTTGTCTGAAGTGATGTTAACCGATGAAAGGATTCATGTGGAAATTATAGCAAAGGAACCTGAAAAACTGAGTTTTTTTCTTGTAGGCTAAAGTATCTTTATTTTAGCCAATATCTTTTTTCTTCCTAGCAAGCATTGTTGACCTGTCAAACACATCATTCAGTTTTATTGTGGAGTTGTCCATTATAATGCAAATTTTTTTGGTAACATTGTAAGAGTTCAGCTGTTTATATCAATTATTTCAAAACATTAGGGGATGAAAGTTATAAAAATACTTTCATTTTATTTTGGATGACTTGGATTAAGGTGATCATTAAACTAGAGAATGAATGAAGGAACCAGTGAAAATGTGTTTTTTTCTCTGATTTTGTATCATTATTTTGGTCAACATCTTCAATTTATTCTTAGCATTGTCATACATTGTCTAGCTATCAAGCTTTTTATACTCATCTATTGTGGAGACATTCATTATCATTCCAAATTTTTAGGTAACATGCCAAGAGTTAAGATGTTTTATTTCCAAGATATCATTATTTTGGCAGACATATTTGTTTCTTCCTAGCATGCATTGTCTAGCTATCAAAGAACTAATTTTTATTCATTGTGGAGAGATCCCTTATAAATCCAAATTATTAGGTTTTATGGTAAAAGGTCAGATGCTTATATTGAATGTTAATTAGATTGAAGGGCAATTTATAATATTCAGGTTTATGGTTATCACATCCGTTTGAATACAAATTATTAGGTTAAATGATAAGAATATTTTTATTGAACGTCTCAAAAAGGTTTAGGATTTCACGGGGTGAAAGGGATAAAACAACTCATCTTATTTTTTATGACACTGTTTTCTTCAGCAAATTGCAGGTTTGATGAGGAAATTAAAAGCAATTAAGGAACTTGCAAAAAAATGTGTTTTTTTTCCTTTTTTGGCTTTAGTAACATTATTTTGGCCAGCATCTTCAATTCTTCCTAGTGTGCATTGTCTAGCTATCAAGTTCATTAAATTCTAATTTCATTGCGGCTACATAGATCCAGATTGTTAGGAAATATTGTAAGAGTTTAGAAATTTCTATTTAACATCTCAAAGGTTTAGGAGGGTAGGGAATATAAAATTGATTAAACAACACACACTATATTTATTTTAATTGATTTGGTTCAAGTCAGTAAATTATAGGATTCATGTGGAAATTTAAAGGAAGGAGCCTGCAAAACCGATATTTTCTAACTCTTTGGCTTTAGTTTCATTATTTTGGCCAATTAACATCTTCAATTCTTCCTAGCGGACATTGTCTAGCTATCAAGCATTTCACATTTATTGTGGAGACACCAATTATATAATTCAAATATATTAGATAATATTGCAAGATTTAGGTTTTTGCATCCAATATTTCAAAAACAATTAATTGTGGGAGGGGATTGAACTGATTAAACGACTGCGACGATTATCATTTATTTGGATCTCGCTCCAAAATTTAAGGAAATCATGTGAAAATTGTCACAGGAAAATCTGCATGATTTTTTCCTCTTTGGCTTGTATACGGTAATATTTTGGCCAACTTGTTCAATTTCTTCCTAGCATGCATTGTCTTAAGCTAAACATAATATTCTCATTTACTCTGAGTGGTGACCATATTGTTTATTGTAAAATTTATGTTCTTTATATCAAGTATCTCTGGTAAGATTAAGGAATGTAGGGGATAAAATAGATAAAACAACTTTCATTTTGTTTTGGATGACTTTGTTTAATCAAAAAAATGTTTTATCTTTATTTGGCCAACATTTTAATTCAATTATTTCTTGATACATTGTCTAGTTGTTATGCACATTAATTATTCACATTTTCTCAAACACAGTTGCCTATTTTGAGGCGTCAGTACAAAACTATTGAAAGTTCCTAAACACTCACTTCTTCATTTGTTTTGGTCTTGGTGCCATAAAAGTAATATTTTGATGGCCTAGCGTGAAACAGTTGTATCTGCCTATATGCTTATAGGCAGCAACAACTGTTTCTTGCTGAGCCATCAGTTTGTTTTTTTAATTAAGCAATATTATTAATATTGGATTTTCAGTTATTGGTAGAAAAAAAACTCTAGCTAAAGAAACATACTCAAATCATTTATTCATTTCCAATTTGAACCTATCTAAATACCACTATAGGAAGGACTTGCTAGGAACGAATTCAAAACATCAAAATTTTGTAGCCCACAGGGGACATGAACAGGGTTGAAAATTAAAATGAACTGAATTAATTATAAGGGATTTTTTTTCACAAATCAAAACTGTTGTGAGTACATATTTATGTACATGCATATATAAACATGCTATGACAACAGTTTTGCTTTGACCTTTATCAATTTTTTTCTTGGTTATTTGTTGTTGTTGTCTTTTGACATTTTTATGGTTGAGCTTAGTAAGTAGCTTTCTGGTAAATGATGTGGTTCACTGTACAGTGGCTTGGTAGGACACTGTACAGTGACTTGGAGGAAATCAATTTGGTGGATGCTGCTTTGATGGATGCTGGATGTTGCCTGGACTTGATTGATGATGGATGCGCCTTGGAATAGATCGTTGATGGGTTACTCCTTGACATGGTGGGTAGAATATTAAAATCAATTACTATGCTCCCTTCGAAGAAGAGGGGGTATATTGCTTTACACCTGTAGGTTGGTCTGTCAGTCAGTCTGTCTGTAGACAGTAGATGTTTTACAAACATCTCTTGCTTATATTTAATTTTCAGTTGTAATCTAAATTAAGCATATTGAGAGAGATCAGTGCATTACTATTTTAATTGCCTATAATCAATAGCCAATTACAATGCTTTTGCACTGAACCCTCAATTGAACCTATTTCAATACTGCTTATTTGTTAAGTATGTTTCAGCTAATGATAATAATGGACAATTTTTCAACCTTAAAATTGCAAGTAATACAACTTATTTTTTAAAGTTCAAAACTGTTGTAAGAGCGTATAAAAAAATATATATGCTCTTACAACAGTTTTGTTTTGACCTACATCAAAACTTTTCTTTATTTTTCTTTGTATGGGAATTTTTATGGTTAAAGATAGGCTGTAAAGCTCAGTAGGTAGCTTTCTGGTACAGGATGGGTTGTAACACTGGTTTGGTTTAGACCTATTAATATCACAATGATATCCCTGTCGATTCTGCTTCCTGGGAATTTCACCGGTACTCCCATCGAAATTGTGGGCCAAGGAAAGAACAAAGATCAGTGCCCCTTCTGGAAATCAAACTCTGGAACTCTTGATCAAGAAGCTTGAGCTGTAACCTCTTGACCATGGATACCAAGATACACTACACTCTGGCTGGGTTGGTAAACAATTTCTGGTGGCTGATGCTTGGATCATGGTTGATGGACGAAGAAAAACTTGGCTATATGGGTGACGACCCCTGCACTTGGTAACTACAACTTCATCAACTTGATAATTGGTGGACAGCAACTTGAAATGATGGTCACCTTGGTTTCCATGGCTAGAAGACAAGGCCTCAACGCTGATTGCTGGCAGAAGACTACTGGAACGGAAAACCGGCAGACAACACCCAGACCCTGACTTGGTGGTTTATAGGCATGTCAACTGGAATTGATGGTTAGTAAACGTGTAAACCTATTTAAGGTGGTGGACCTGTAAAAGTTCTGCAACACTTTGGACGTCATGAACTTTAACAATGTTAACCGAAGTTTCCTGATGATTTTCATTAGGAAACCTCTTGTCAATGATGTGAAAGATCATAAGCTCCGAAACGTTGCGGAACTATTACGGGCCCTCTACCTTAAGAGATGAAATGAATACTTTTTGCATTTATTGAGGTATGAAGCTAAAAATCAAATGACATGAGTGAAAGAATTTGCAAAGCAGATTCATACATTAGTGAGTAGCATTTTAGTTTCATACCTCCTTGAAATAACAAACACTCTCTTCATATCTTATGATTTAAATTCATGAAAGGAAAACATAAAGATTTATCACTAAAGAAACAGATTTCATATAGGACTACATTATGTGGAAGTTTACAAAATTGCGGTGTGCTCAAAATTGTTTTCATTGAGCCAATCAAAATGCACAAATTTAGATGGACTTTACTATGATTATATTATTGACCTATGCTTAATAACTTGTTCAATTCCGATGCTTTGCAGAAGCCATTTTAATGCACTGCTGAAGGTGTTTGTGTATTGGTATCATATTAATTTTTCCGTCTGTCCATCCATCCACCAGTCTGTCTTCATTTATGGACCCATTTTGATCATCTGAAACTATTCAAAAAATGTTCCTAGTCACCAGACTTAGCGCATATTCTAATGTGGTTCCAGTCCAATGATTTATCCGGAAGATACAGATGCTGGACTTAGAAAATTACTAGGAATTTTCAGTTTTCTGGACTGTTTTCTATGCCTTTAGCTATTTCTTTTGTGTGCGAGTCTGCATCAATGAATAATATACAGTAATTTGCTGATTTGGGATGTGAGTGATAGCAATGACTATTTACATGTTTGTAAGAATTACCTACCATTCCTCACTTTAGTTTCAATAAGCATCAACTGATTTACCAAACAGGTGATTAATATTCTAATTCTTACAACTCTACAGCTACCTATTGTAGAAAACAATTTTGTGGCGGCATATATTGTGACAAAGGCACTCTTGTTAGTTTTTGTTGACAATTTATAATTTGCTAGTAACACCAATACATTAGCAATTTTGATAAATAAAATTCATTAATTTAGCCCCAATGACATTTTAGCCAGATTTTGCAAGATTCACCTCGCCTTATTAAATATTATCTCCATTTGAAATCAGACATTTTTATGCCCCTGCATCGAAACATCAGGGGCATGTTGTTTTACTGTTGTCTGTGTGTCCTTCAGGTTGTGGGTCTGTCTATCTTCAAAAAATAACCGAAAAACATATTGTCAATTCTTTCAGATACAATGCTCATATTTGGTATGATTATAAATTTCAAAGATGTGCAACTACAGAGACCAAGGTCAAATGACAAGTTCATCTGTCAAGGCCACAGTTTTAAGATGATGCCATTGTGGGTATTCATGTTTAACAAACACATCTTCTTTTGAAAATTAATTATTCCTTGAGAAAAGGTTCTTGATTCATTTGAAAGCCCTGTTTGTGGAATTAAACTGTTGTCATGCTATTCAGGACATATTCATGTTGTACAAAGATTTGGTAGACTGTATAGACTAAGATCAGCCTGTTCAGATATGCAGTCTGATCAAGGCCATACTGCCTACTTCTACTAAATAATTGGGGAAAAACATAAGCAAGAAAAGTCTGAAAATGGCAATTTGTTTGGATAAAAATTCAGTAGGATAAGGTTTAAATGTCATTCAGATATTGCTTTTACAGAAAAATTCCAAGGCCTAGGTGATCTATGATGAATACAACTCTGTGAAGTCCCAGATTCCTGTAAACATTGACAGAAAACCTATTGAGACCAATCTTGAGTCACCTATACAACAAACTATGGAAATGCCACAACAACAGGTTGGTAACAACTTACTGGGAACACACTCCGATCAATCTTTTGGCCAAACTCAAGGGGGGACTTGTAGCTATCATGTATGTTGAACAGATCATTATGGCTTTTTAAGATTTAGAGCTGAAATACATGTAGTACAGTTGGTAGAGCGTCAGACTATCATTTAAAAGGTTCTAGGTGGAATAGCAGCTGGAGGCTAGGAATGGATGTAATGGTAGTACTGCGTCGAGAAATACCAGGAATTCTTTGTTAGGAGCTCCAGTAGCTGGATATAATTGAAAGATTGTTGAAAGTGACTAATCCCATTCTATCAACAAATTGAACAGGGAATACACTAAGACCAATCCTTTGGTCAAACTCCAGGGAGGACTTGTAGCTATCATGTACAGTCGATCTTGCTTGAGCAATCACTTCTATTAAGTGACCATTTTTATTAAGTGACTGTTTTCAAAATCCCCTTTTTTAAATCAAAATATTTGAAAAAAGTAGATAGCATGGTATAAAAATTATTGTAAATGAACCCATGGTATAAAAATTATTGTAAATGAATCCTATGTCGTAAACTCACTAGAATTATCTCAATGAGACAATTCTGGTGAGGTTTAAGTACATAGGATTATTGAGAATTTTGCAATCAATTCAATTTGTAAACAGAATGTGTATTAAGCAATCATTTTTTTTTTGAATGACCGCTTTTCAGTGGTCCTGTGCGTGGTCTCTTATTTACGAGTTTTACTGTATGTTTAGCAGATCCTCCAGGCTTGTAAAGATTTAGTGCACTGTAAAGATGAAATTACTTTTATCTGCCTGCTTCGATAAGATTGGGGGCATATTGTTTTACTTTATTGTCTGTTTGCTTGCAATTAAAAAGAACATAGCTAATCAATTGAAGCTCATTCAAGATACAATGCTCATATTTTGATAATAGATCTCATTTAAGGTTATGCAAGTATTGATTCTGCTTCCTGGTGAAAAGTATATCCTGTGAAATACTTTTCTTTTGTAATTAAGTTATTCTTTGGAATGGTCTGTATTCATATGAAAGCGCTGGTGGTAAGTCATATCTAGTGACAAGTTGTTGTTTTTACAGAGAATGTCCAAGGCCCGGGTGATCAATAATGAATACATCTCCGTGAAGTCCTAGATTTCTGTACACATTGATAGAAAACATGCAGATTCCAGACTGGAGTAACCTTGACACAACCAACTACAGAAATACCCCAACAACAGGTTGGTTAGATCAACACATCTAGTAAAGTAAAACTTGTAGTCAACGATCACTTAGAAGACCATCAAATAAGCAGTTGCTAATAATAATGGCCGGGAGCCCGTTTTACTAAACTTCTGAGAAAAAATTTATAAGTCAAAGTCACAATTTGTACTTGGTGTTTTCATTCCTTGTTAGATTCTGCCTTGTAATATCTCATTGGAAATGTCTTTAGACGACAATTCCAACGAGATGATGCTTGAGAGAATTCCATATTTAGTTACTACTTCAGATGCAACTTTAATATTTGACTTGTGCCAACAATGATCGTAAGATGTTTAGTGAAACAGGCTCCAGTTGCTTAGTACAATAATCATGATAAACAAACATAGGTCATTTTGCGTTTAAAGATTGTCATATTAGCCTTGCTGCATTCTATGATGTTGGAACCCATAAGAATTGCCTCATTGACCAATTCATTTTTTAGCTCGGCTGTTTATGGAGAAAACCCAGGGTAACATGATCATCTTGGCCCTGTTCAGGCATTGGTGTTGGCGTTGGCATGACAAACTTTAGCTTTGGTCATATCAATGTTGTTATTGGGGATACATTAATGAAATTTGGCATGTGTTCACCATCACAAGAGCTACCCAGGTTATCAAGGAGGGTAACTGTTGGGGCATTTTTGTAAGAGTTATGCCTCTTTTCTGACTTAGATTGTTTGTATTATCCAGCATCCGCAGCCAAGCCTTTACAAATGTATTAAAAGCTATTTCCCTATAAATAGAACTTAAAAAGAAATATGATTTTGTTCTTTTGCAGCGTCGAAGCAGAGAAAAAAATCACTGAAAAACATTGACAGACACCAACTACATGCAATGATCCAAGCCAAACAACATTGTGGCCTAATCTATTTACTTGATACAAATTGCTTTTCTGCCAGGATCTTGAATAGCAATGTGTAAAATTCATTTGAGGTAAATATTTTTGTTTTTGTCAAAGTAGACCTTAAAAGGTAGTGACCCATGACAATTAGTCAAATGACATTTTATCATTCAATTTACTTGGACTAGTATGTTTATCAAGTGCAACAATAGAGAATTGTTTTAATCACATTGAACATCCATACACTATATTGTCTTTATCACAAAATTATTTTTGGGTAAATAGATTTTACAAAGTGTACTTATATAATTTCATTCCACATTTTAGGCATTCAATAAACTTTATATACTTATACCCCCACTCCAAAGAAGATGTTGCTTACTGAATTCAGATTTGTTGTATATCTTCTTCCTGTTTTACGACCTAGTTTATTTTTGGACTTAACATGGTACAATGTGAAATTTAGCATCATTCTTTTCTCAGCAGCCATGAACCAGAGCAACTTAAAAATTGTTTGACCTAATTTCATAAGACAAAAAAATCCCCAAAGGATCCGCCAAATGTGGTGCACCAAAATATTGGGACAGGAATGATTATGCTATTGAGAACTTGATCGAACATCTGGGTTTTGATAACTTGAATTTACAGAAAAAAGTGATTCATAAAGTGTGAGCAGGTCTTAAATTTTATACCTCCATGAAATCAATAAATATTCTCATCTCTTAAATGAAACAATTATCCTCTATTAATTTCAAGGTATTTCAACAACCCATGTCAAAACCAATCTGGGCTATGGTATAAACTGTTCTCCTAGAAAAGTGGGACTGTCATAGCTGACAAAGAAAATGTAAGTATTTTAAATTATCATTTAAATTTCGACATGTTTTAAAAAAAAGAAAAGATTTTATGTAAATAAATATTTTGAAGATGATAGTTTTTCATCAACAATAAGAGCTGTATTTTCAAATGTGGTAGAGCATCTAAATTACAAAAATGTAACCTTTAAGAGATGAAGAGAGTATTTTGTAAATTTCATGGAGGTATGAATCTACAAACATAATCACACTTTGAATATGCACATAGGATTCATACATAAGTTTGTTGAGGTTTCTAGTTTCATATATATGAGATAAACATGCTCTCTTCATTACTTATTTATATAATACATAGTTTTTGTATGAAATAAAATACCTAATGAGGTTGGGAGAATTGATCATTGTCGAAGCTCTGTCGAGACAATTATCAATTCTCACAACCGAGTTAGATAATTTTCATACAATACACTAAGTACATATTATATTTATCTTAAAACCTCTATTTGTCTTGTTTTTGTCAATGTTTTTAACTGAAATGCTAGTTTCTTAAAATAACCGCATTATATCATTGTTCTAAAAATAACTGTGATATCGTAAAAAATATCATATGGGATGTTATCACAGATATTTGTATAGTTATAAGATAAAATTTGATATCAATGATGCAAAAGCATGTAAATCTTTGTCACTAAAGGAACAAATTTCTCAAGGGATTATACTTTTTTGTAAGGTTACAAAATAGCTGGATACTGAAAATTATTTTCATTTAGAAAAAAAACAAATCTTTAAGCCAATCAGAATGCATGAATTTGGATGGATACAACTACGTTCAAATGTTCAACATGGGGCCCGTTTTACTAAACTTTTTACAAAAATATTGATCGCAAGTCAAAATCATAAATCGTACAGAGAGTTTTCATTAAATGTTAGATTCTGCCATTATCTCATTGGAATTGTCTTAAGAAGACGATTCTAATGAGATACTTTTTGTCAGAATCCTTTTTAGTTAACACAGAAGAAGCAACTTTAATTTTTTTGACTTGCGCAAAAAAATGATCGCAAGGTGTTTAATAAAACGAGCCCCAGATCTTTGTGCATGCCTCCTTCCAAAACAAGAATGTTCCAGTTTCAGGATAACAAAGGTTAACAAACACGTGTTATTTCATTTCAGTTAAATACAGAGATGTAACAGGGGATCAATAATATTGCTTGAACTTTTATTTGCTTTTGGAGATGAAAGACTCGCTTATTATTTCCAACAGAACATTCGAGACAGTGAAAAACTACAAAGTGACATGAGTGAATTTCCATTTATTCATCTCTAACAAAGTATATACCCTGACAACCAATACTTTCAGAAGGTTAGTTTGTAACACAAGATGGTGCAAAGAGACAAGAAACTACAGCTGAGATCAGACTATGAATAATCAAAACTTAAATACTCTGAAAAAACATACCCATGAAGTTAAGACTAGCAAGTACCCATAACAAAGTCTTTGAAAGATAAAATAACAAAGGATTGTCAACAAGATCGTGTTATTCTGAAAAACCACATGGACAATGCCTTTTCTTTAATGCTTTTTGGTGGTTTATCAAGAAATAACGGTAGATTACCACTTGATAATCTCATCGCAAAGCAGTGAAGTTATCAAAAACTTATACCCTGTTTTTGTGCATTTCATCTTATCTGACGTCATCTATGTGGGGCGAAATAAGTGACGTCACAATGAACGTTGCATAGCAATCACGTGCAAAATGACGCGCTTTACGAAAATATGTCCTAGGAATTTCACATTTTGTCTCTTTTTTGCAATGAAGAAATAGAATAATTGTTTGTTTTTTGAGTAAAATTGATTAATATTTCATTTTATGAACAACAAAAACTATATTTTCACTCAATGAATATAAATCAATCTTACACTGAAACTAATGATTATCCTCTATATCATTCCAGAACTGCTGAAATAGTCTATGGACAATCATCATCAGACTTGCTGTAACAATCTGTGGACAATCATTACCCTCTTCAGACTTGCTTTTGGAATCTATGGACAATTGTTACTCTCTTCCAACTAGCTATGAGAATCTTTGGACAATCATTCATCCCTTCAGACTAGCTGTAAAAGTCTTTGAACAGTTGACACTCACTTCAAACTTGCTTTAAGAATCTATTGATAATCCCTCATCAATTATGAGAGTCTATGGACAATCGTTACTATCTTCAGAATTACTGAAAGAATCTATCGACAATCTTTAATATGTTTAGACTGGCTGTAAGTCCATGGAGAATCATTACTCTCTTCAAACTTGCGGTAGGAAGCTATGGACACCGCTCATCCCTTCATCCTTGCTGTAAGAGTCTATGGACAATTGTACTCTATTCTGAGTGAGGCTGAGACTTGCTGCAATACTCTTTGGACAATCTTTCATCCATTCAGGCTTGCTGTAAAGAGCTATGGACAACCGCTCATCCCTTCATCCTTGCTGTAAGAGTGTATAAACCATTGTTTCTCTGTTCAGATTTGCTGTAAGATTCCATGGACAATCATTATAAAACTTGCCAGAATCGCCATTTATAGTTATATTTTTAGCCAAATTAAGTGGAAATAATGTAGCAATTCTGTTTTAACCACTGAATACAATATTTGATGATAAATAAGACAGGTCATTTTGGTAGCATATTTGTATAGATTGTTGTGTTAGTTAGACTGAATCCTATGATGTTCAAACAGATTTGAATAATCTCAAAGAGACGTTTCTAATGGGTTCGAACAACATAAGATTCAATTATAAACCATATTTTTTTAGTGTTTTCACTCACAAAATTGTTCAAATGGCTTAGCACACAACAAGTGTAACTGCCTATATGCTAATAGGCAGTTAAAACTGTTTTGCACTTGGTCATCAAAATATTTATATATACATAGAACTTACAATAGTTTGAGTCAAGTCTTTATTGAAAATGTTCTAATTTTTGTAAGGATTTTTTTTTCTTTTGAGAGTTGTTGTCATAGTCATATTCAAGCCTTGTCATTCTGTTCACAGCATATTCTTGATGTACACAAAGCTAAGGCAGATAAGTATAGACTAAGATCAGCCTGCACAAATTTTCTGTCTGATCTTAAATAATTGTGGAATTATGTAAAATGAGGTGTATATATTTGAAACAAAATTTTAATTCATCAGGATAACTATTAACTATTTGTGCTTTTCATGGTTTATCCTCTACCCTGCATATTGGAAGGTATTTTGTCTATAATTCTTTTGAATAATACTGTCTTATTGATAGTTCTTTAGTTCTCTTCTACTGGTTTTCCTGAAACTTTGGAAATCTCCTTATTTAACTTTAGAAATCTCCTTATTAACCTTTCGGAGCCCCCTTATTAAGCTTTAGAAGTCTCCTTATTAAACTTTAGTAGGAGTACTTTAGTTTCCTTATTAAACTTAAGAGTACCCTTATGAAGACATCTTAAAAAATGATTTGGTATAAAGGGAGCCCTATTGTCCAACAATTGCCTCCAACACTCACAATGCACTTCATCTGATATGGCAGTCACACCAAGACCTTCTTTCAACCTTTAGTACATCTTTTTTTTTAACCACTGCATCAGTTCATAAGTAGCAAAGCTACTTTGGAAAATGTTTTGCTGTAAATACAGAAAATAAAGATAACCTTATGCCAAAGTTTTGAAAGTATGAAATTTTTAATAAAATCTAAATAGTAATATCAAAGCTAAAGTAACAATATCTAAACTTGAATAAAATGATTTAAATCTATACTAGATAAAATATAATTATAAATCATAATTAAACTTATGGGATAACTAACTTAAAATTAGGTATTATGATTTCATTAAATATATTCTAACATGTTCTTAAAAAATCATAACTAAACTTAAGGGATAAATAAAGTAAAATTAGGTATTATGATTTTCATTTAATATATTCTAACATGTTATTTAAAATATTAATAATGCAATTAATAAGATATAAAAATCATTAAATAAATAAAGTAATGTATATCATAAAATGAAATATACGAAGTATATAAGTTAGATTTAAGGAATGCACTAATATTGATTAAATCCTATTTATGATTAGGTGATTACAGATTATTTTCTAGTGCCTAGAACAGATACTCTTCTAGGCACTATTTATAAATATTTTCTGATCTAGATGGAGGTACTTATGAACTGATGTGGTTATTGTAATTGTAACTTCTTCATTATTACACTTTCACCCCTCCCTCCCCCCTCTGCCCCAGCTATTGTGGACCAGGTCTAAGCAGCATATAAAACAACCCCTCTCTCACAGGTTGAATATACCTGACAGTAGGGCCGAAGTGGCAGATTCATGATTTGTGAGCAGAGAAAGTAGCTTGCTCCATGTTGATTTAAAACTTGTTATGGTCACTTACTCACATCCACCAAGCACAGAGAGAAAATGTCTGAGACCACCTAAATCCTAAATCATCAACTGTCATATCCTTTACACTTTTGTCATCAATTGGATGAGCTTTACCTAGGCATTAAAAATCTAATTAAGGATGCAGTGTGTCCTTCAAATGGCACTACTTTTCTTATGTACCCAAAATAAGCAACTTCTACAGAACAAAGCATTTCTACCAACTCCTGTCTGGTAAACAGCACCATGATCTTTTTCCTGTTTTATTTAGCACATTCAAATGGTTACAAGCAAGTGCAATTGGGATATAATTTGCAAACAGATCTTTGTCTTCCCCATGTTCACCCACAAGCCCCTTAATTATCTCCATCGCTGCTTTCCACGTCCGAGTTCCTCCCAGGGTTTTGTACTGATTCTCAGGTCATCTGCATAATGCAGCTCCCATTGATAACCAGCATATTTGATTAAAGCCCCATTATCAGTGATGAAAAGCATTCATTCAGTTAACCCTTTGCCTGCTGAATTTAAATTTTGTTTCAAACAAGTTGTCAATTTTGGGGACATTTTAATGAGTGATAGCTGCACATCTGTGCAAGCTGATCTTGGTCTAAACTGTCTGCTAAAGCTTTGTGTACAACTGGAATGTGTTGTATGGCCTACTATTTTACTGCTTATGTTCCTGCACAATATCTGTTATATCCTGGATGTTATTCTAAAATTCTTGATGTTGTTGTATAGGCAGTTAAAACTATTTTGCTCGAAGCATTGATATCAAATAAAAATATATATATCTTTTGTACTTTTGTACGACATTAAATTATGGTTAAAAGGATTATTTCAGAATTGCGTTGTGTCCGTCATGCGTCCGTCTGTGCATCCGGTCGTAAACTTTTTCTTTAAAAATCTTCTCCTCAGAAACTACTGGATGAATGATTCTTTAGTGACCTAAAAAATTCTTGTGATCAGATGAAAAATATGTATTTTATTGGCAGAGGTCATTTTCTATACGTTATATAGTGGAAACTTTGAAAATCATTTTCTTAGAATGTAATTGATGGGTATCAACCAAATTTCACTAGAATGATACTCGAGTGACCCTTTATTTCAGGCCTGTGGAGCGACTAAAGCCATTCATGGCTTTCTAGTTGTTTTTTTTTTGTCTTTTAAAAAAAATTATATTTTAACTTTGTTATTCTGGTAAATGTTTTGTCAAAAAATAACGTAATTTGTGAGAAACCAATATGAAAAGTTAAGCTAGATATCCTGATAATTTAGCAAGCTAATCATAGAACCAAGTGATGGTTAAATTGACTACACTAAAGTGATGATAGTTGGTTAAAGAACACTTTTGGATAACCTCAAACATAAGGAGTCTGAAGGGAAGTTCAAGTTAAATTGGGATGAATGCGCAGGGTTTTCCAGAGAATTTTTGCCTTAAAAGGTTTTTTATCTCTGGTTTTTAAGCCAGCGCTAATTTTTGAAAATGTGTATTGTAGAACACAAGTGTTTTGTTGGATATGAATTAAAGTTTAAAAGTTGAAGATCCAATTTACTTTCTGATTTTGTAAATACAAGTACATGTATAAGTATGTAATTTTATTTCATCAATTCATTAGGATATACATTTCCAAATTCATATTTGTTAAGCCATATGTTTGTCAAGTGCTGCTAATATTAAATGCATCTTTTTGTTATTGTAGTTTTGTGTGTCTTATGTACAGAAAGTCCCTAACTGAGCATAGCCGAAAATAAAAATGTGGGTCTGGCTTAAACCCACGCAGACAAGTAATATTGATTTTATTGATATGTAATGCGCTAACTCCTAGGCCAAAGGGCAGTAATTTTTGACGGCTCTGCACCAAACAGTTGTAACTAACTATAAGAATATTGGAAGTTAAAACTGTTTCATGCTGATCCATCTTTATCTTACCTGATGCAAGTGGTAGAAGTTATATTTAAACTGAGTGGAAGCTAAGTATAAAGAGAACAGCAGTGTTCCATTCCTTCATTATTTTGATTTTTAAAGAAATAGCAAGAAAAAGTGTAGGTTAATCATGCAACATAATATTTTCCAAGCTAAGGTTTTATAAATCTACTTAATTTGTTCCTTATATTTGTAAGGAACAAAGTGGAGTTATGGATGCTTGGATTGAAAATGGTGAATCCTGAGAGAAATATCTTAATAATTCTATAAATATAGAAGGATCCTGAAGAAACCCTTGCTTGAGCTAATGGGATCCTTCCCAATATTTTGGGATATTAGGGATCCAAGGTCACTGATTGTGTCAAACCCTGAAAACTCTTCCATCACACAAGTCATCATTCATGGGCATTCGGAACACCACTCGGCCAATCTCATGATCAATCTCGAATGTACATAGACAGACTAATTACAATGTATAAAAATTACGGGAAAACCTTTGAAAAACTTGATGACGTCTGTTAAAAAGGCGTGAGCCATGGAAACTGAGTGAAAACATTTGACATCACCAATGCTACTAACTAAAGTCACTGACGTGAAACCATGGTATCCTACTATAAATATCTTTAGATTCTCAAATAACGACTGAAAAACTTAATTTTTGAGAATGATTCGTCATTCTCAAAAATTAAGATTTTTCAGCCGTTGTTTACTGAAAAAGATATAAATCTACAGTGCTAGTTTTTCTTACACTGTGTCCGCCTAACAAAATGCACGATTTTTGTACATACCCATCCACCTTACATACATCTGAGGTCTGTTGCAGTTGAAGGAAATGGCTGATTGATGTTCCATATGCCTTCATGGCCCAAGATTATAAAACTGGCATTTTTTTAGCTCTGCTGTTTGTTGATAATCGCAGACCTATGAGATAGCAGCTGGAGGCTAGGAAAGGATGTGATGGTTGAAGTGGTGAGAGAAATACCAGGAATCCATTGTGAGGTTCTCCAGCCACAGCAATATAACTGGAAACATGTTGAAAGCGGCTTTAAACTCTATTCAATCAACCAAATTGCACCTGTAGGCGGTGCTCTTGTTTCAAAGTTATAAATATATTGATATATAAATGTATGAGCATAAAGATAATATTAATAAGATGTTATTCTTAACAACTTATTAGTATCATCTTTGGCATTCATTCATTTTTTATAGTAGTATGACAAGATTAAAGCTTTAATTTTGTATTAAAGTTTGAGAATAAGAATTTCTATAATCTTGGGTCAGGATGCGTTCATACACTGGCTCTAGGGCAAATGTTGAATGAGCCCCCATCTTACAAACAGAAAAGTCCGCAGCTGAGCAGAGCTGAAAATAAACGGAAGAGGGGAAGGGACTAGGATCATTGAAATTATCAGTTACAAAACCACTGGGCCAAAGATCTCCTTTGGCTTAGTGGTAGGCATGTTGAGCTTTATTTAGTAAACTAATAATTCTGCAAACTGTTCTTACTTAGATCAGAATGCACATACATTCAGGTTGATCTTAGTCTATACTGTCTGCTGAAGCCTTGTGTAGGCCTACAGCAGGAAATACTTTGATAAGCATGGGAAGGGTTTAGATAATTACTCAATATAGCTGTTTACAGTTGGATTGAAACTTAAAGATTTTTTTCAAAGTTCATCTTCTTGCAAACTTTCTGCTAAGTGCATGATCTAACTAATAAAAACATGTGTTATCACAAACTTACTGCAAACTTCCTGTTTGCAAATAGTTTGCAGAGACACATTTTTCTATTCAAGGAGTTTGCAGAATGATTACAGCAAATGAATTTTCTGCTGCAAACACATTTAAAGTTGCTGCTAACTGTTCTCGCAAACAGATTAGTTTGCAGCAAATTTTATTTCTGTAAGGGGGCCAGCATTGAAAAATATTAAGGAACCCGTTTATTGTTTTACTGTTGTTTGTCTGTCTTTCTGTCTGTTAGAAAAATGAACAAAAAAACTACATCGCCATTACAATTTAATGCTTATCTTTGGCATGATAATAGATCACATTGATACAATGTATGCGTCTGCAGGTACCAAGGTCAAGATTATGTGTCAAGGTGTTTTGAAATATTGCCATTTGTGTTACACAAACACATCTTGTCCTTCTTAGATTTTTAGCTCTGCCTTTTTAGCTCACCTGAGCACATCGTGCTCAAGGTGAGCTTTAGTGATCATTGAATGTCCATCGTCCTTCGACCCTCGTTCGTCGTCATTTGTCAACAATTGAAGTGTTTACACTCTAGAGGCCAAAATTATTGTCCAATCTTCATGAAACTTGGTCAGAATGAATGTCAGGTCACAAGGATGAACCCTATTGAAAATAGGAAGGATCCGTGTCATATCACAGGAAAAGGGGCCTGAATGACAATTTTCTTGTTTACACTCTAGACGCCATAAATATGGTCCAATCTTCATGAAACTTGGTCAGAATGTTTGGTAGGTCACAAGGATGAAGAAAATCTCTAGGTCATTTCTCTATATGTTATATAGTGGAAACTTTGAAAATCATTTTCTCAGAATCTAACTTATAGATATCAACCAAATTTTACATGAAAGATCCTAGGGTGACCCTTTATCAGTCTACCAACAATTTTTTTTGATCAGATGAAAAATATGTATTTTATGGGCGGAGGTCAATTCTCTATATGTTATATAGTGGAAACTTTGAAAATCATTTTCTCAGAATCTAACTGATAGATATCAACCAAATTTTACATAAATGATTTTTGGGTGACCCTTTATCAGTCTACCAAAGATCATTGTGATTGGATGAAAAATATGTATTTTATAGGCGGAGGTCATTTCTCTATATGTTATAAAGTGGAAACTTTGAAAATCATTTTCTCAGAATCTAATGGATAGATATCAACCAAATTTTACATGAATGATTCTTGGGTGATCCTTTATCAGCCTACTAAAAATTATTGTGATTGGATGAAAAATATGTATTTTTTGACGGAGGTCATTTCTCTATATGTTATATAGTGGAAACTTTGAAAATCATTTTCTCAGAATGTAAATGATGGATATCAATCAAACTTCATTAGTATGATCCTTGGATGATCTATGATCTATTATCATGCAGCCAAAAATTATATTGATTTGATGAAAAATATGTCTTTTATGGGCGGAGGTTATTTCTCTTTATGTTATAATAGTGGAAACTTTGAAAATCATTTCAACATCGGTAGAACCCAAAATATCTTAAAATCTAGTCAAAACCTAGATTTGCTATTACAAGAAATTCAAGCCTGTGGAGCGACACAAGCCATTCATGGCTTTCTAGTTATTTTTCCTTGAAATTCAATATCAAGGCTGAATTTCGGAGATGTAATATTTGAAGTTTCAGAGTTAAATGCTCTAATCAGTTTATTTACGTTGGCTATTTGGGTATTTGTTTCAAGATTGCTGATTTCTTCTGTTTTGTCCCTACTCTTCAAATTATTCTAGTTGTTGATGCTTATAGGTGGAATTTCTAGGAAAACAAAATCTTGAGAGAGTGTATTTTTCAATTTTGCTATCTCCTGTAGAAGATTATTGAAGTAATCACAAGCTTGGTTCACACTATTAAATCTGCCTGTCAGATGTTTATTTTCTCGGTTGAGGACTGAGAAGTCACAAGTGCCAAACCAAAATATTATCACTTCACTTGTTTTAAGTAGAGGCAATCTATCCCTCACCTTGTCTATACCCTTAATAGCTGTTATCCCACTATAGATGTACCAAGATACACCGAAGAAGATAGTGATAAGCTCCCCCAAACATATCTTGCATTAATCCAAACAAATGGAATTACTTAAGATTTAT
This sequence comes from Fragum whitleyi, assembly GCA_948146395.1. Taxonomy (NCBI): domain Eukaryota; kingdom Metazoa; phylum Mollusca; class Bivalvia; order Cardiida; family Cardiidae; genus Fragum; species Fragum whitleyi. Next base: position 39,372,009 of record OX411544.1, read on the forward strand.
TTTCTATACATTTATTTCTGATAAAGTAGAGGTTGCTAAACAATACCAAATAAGACTCCACCTTGAGTGCAAAGCTGGGTATAATTGGAAAACTGTTTGCACCGTTTTGTCATCCTGAACTGAGAAATGGTGTCTGATTTGCTAATTGGGTAGAAAACTATGCTAGTATTCTGTATTTTGCTAATTTTTCACTGCCTTTATAGGTGAATCTTTGCTTTCACAAAGTAGAAAAAAGTAAAATAAAAGGTTTAACCTATGGATAGGAAAAGTAGTTTGTATCAAGTTAGGTTACTGAAATAAACTAAACGTTTGAAGCAAAAATTGGCTGCACAAGACTTGAGATATGTTCGTTGATTGACTGGGCTTCTGGAGAGATGTTTTTCTCGTTGTTTGACATGCTTTGTCCTATGAGGTTCAAGACAAGCATGTCTTACAAGACATGCTTTGTTCTTCTTTGTCCTCGGAGATCTGCTTCTGTGGGTAATGATGCAATGTGCACTCTGTAATTATTTAAGCAAACAAGTCTGCAGAAGACTAAATGCTTTTACTTTGCTAGACAATAATGAGATGCTTAATGCTAGCATCTAGAGTCTGTTAGCAAGCAAGTCTGATAGGAGACATGCTTCTTTTGTAGCTTGTTAGGAAAGAGCTGCTTCATCTGCTATAGATCTATTACTTTCCCCTGGGAAAAAGTCGAGTGATCAAGTCTACGTTGACTTGCTTTTAGTTTCCTTGAGTAGAGAGAGATGCTGCTTGCACTGTCAACCTTCTATCCCTGACCGGTTTCGTTCAAATTAGAACTCATCAGAGGGTAGGTACAAGCTTTAGTTAGCTTGTTGAGGATGAATGTTTCCTCAATTTGGATGGATAGAGAGACGGGGAACGTCTATATATACTCTATGGTGCCGGTGGGTGCCGGGGTTGCTATAGTTTCACAGGATATTGGTGCCGGCTGGTGCCGGTAAGGAGCTTATACAGCTTCCACAATACTCTGTGGTGCCTGTAGGTGCCGGCATTACTATAATTAAACATCAAATGCAAGCTGTCTCTCTGATTGGATAGCTCTAAATTCTATAAATGGGATTTGCCATGGCTTTTAACATTCTCACCTGTACCCAATGAAAACGCTGAATGAATACACATATTTTAGTTTTGAAAAAGGGTGTGAGTAAGGTGATAATGCACTTGTGAAGGTCATTTATAGTTCAATTATTATTTCTTTTATTCATTGTTACAAACCTTCCTTCTCTGGAAATTCACTGTGGTGTGCTGTATTTATGATGAGAATGATTAAGAGAACCTGGTCATAAAAAAAATCATTGTCAAGGGCTCAATGCAACACTGTCCTACTATAAATAAATATAGTCACTGAAAAGAGTGTTGCCCTTAGCCCCACCCCTCTATTTACAATTGATCGATTGAATTGAGTTTCAACATTTTTCAGTTACATCGCGGCGGCTGGAGTACCTAACAATGGTTTCCTGGCATTTCTATCACAAGTACAACGACTTCATCCTTTCCTAGCCTCCAGCTGTTATCTCACATAGGTCTAATCAATGATTATCTCACATAGGTCTAATCAATGATTATCAACCCATTGGTGAGAGACAAATAGTCAGAAAGAATGAGTGCTGCCGTCGGGGATTGAACCTGCAACCTCTAGATTGAAAGTTTGACGCGCTACCAACTGAGCTATGACAGTGGCCCCAATATTAACAAATGACAATTTTAATTACCTTTGATATTTAACTCATCCAAGAGAGAGTATGCTATGGAATTAATTAAAGATTACTCCATTCTTCCAACCAACATCCCCCTCCCTCTATCCTTCCCCCCCACACACATAAAAATTTGATAAATAAAAAAAAAAATTACGAAGCATTTGAATGATTCTTTCATGCTTTAATTCTTTTCTTGAAACCTCAACTAAATATTGATGACTCACTATACAACTCTGCAATATTGCATTGACATAAACATAGTTTGTAAAAGAGGAATTACTTGAAACAAGCAAGTCTCAAACCATTTGAATTTGTATAACTATGTTTTCTATATACCCGTACATCTTCTGGTCGACCACACTTGCTATCTGGTAATGGTTTAACCCATGTCATGCTGATTAAAACATAAAATTGCCATAAAATCAATGTGCTAAAAGAAATTGGTGCACTAATTTGAAAGCAGTAATCATTTTGAAAATATGATTATCAAACTTTTTACTTTAAAAACGAAAATCAGGTGGTAAAGACCAAGATCAGACTGCACAGGTGTGCAGGCTGATCTCTGTCTGTACCTCTTACCAAAGCAGCAATAATCCTGGTTCAGCAGGACAGGGATTAAAGTTATCATGAGGCTTGTATCTTTCAAATGCATTGTATGTATTTTTGACTTGTGATTCTGAGATCACGTAATTAAGGACTTTAGTTGTGTCTGTGTGACATTCTTTTTTGTGGATGAGCAAAACATCATAAATCCAGTCTATAGTAAGGATATTTTGGCCACCTGTTGATAATTTGTTCATGATTGTTTCCTACATTCGCTTCAGAATATTGATGAAACTAACATTCTACAAGATGGTACATTGATAGACCTGTGTGGGGCCACATTGTTATGGAGATCTGCGGCTGGCCTCATAGCATCTCCAGTGTGTGTGAAGCAGTTAATGGCATCTTGTTGCTTCGTGGTATCAGAAACATTCTAAAGTGCTGGCGCAGTGCTCCATTCAGGGCATAAAATAGTCCCTTTTCTGTTTAAATGCAACTAGTTTTTTGAACAAACGAATTATTGAACAAATTTAGGATGTTAGCACAAAAGTATTTGAAGTGCCTTTATATTTATGTGCATTTACGATTGTATTGCACAGTCCTCAAAATAATTTCTTTTGTAAAATGGTTGGGCTAATTATAGCAAAGTGTTGGAAAATCGGTCCATCCATCGGTAGACCTTTTTGTTTCCGGACTCTAACTCAAGAACCAAGTGGCCTACAATCATGAAACTTTATACAAATGTTCCTTATGACCTGAGAAAGTGCCCTACTTTTGAGGGGGTCACATAGATCAAAGGTCAAGGTCACAATCAGCCTTTGTTCAATTTTCGTTTTCGCACTCTAACTCAAGAACAAAGTGACATAGAATCATGAAACTTCATGCAAATGCTGCATATGACCTCAATATTTGTTAGAAAACATCTTGCACAAATAGCACTTGCATTTTGACAAAGTGATTGGGGGGGGGGGGGGTACGTTCAGCGACAGTTCTAATTTGTGTTAATGTAATCATCATCACAAATTGACAAGAGGACTTTATACAGACATAACTTTCAATCAGTTGATGCTTGATATCTTTCAGAGTGAACAGGAGTTTGAAAACATGGTGGATGACCTGAATGCAGGAAGACCTCAGTGTCCAGTGGGTCTGATGACCCTTGTGTTACCCAGAAAAGGGACTTTAGGGATCAATGATAAACAGCCCTTTGTGTATATTAAATGTGGACATGTACATGGTCAACATAAGTGGGGCCAGGCTAATTACAATGACGGCAGAACATGTCCACTCTGTCTTACAGTAAGTTGGAAATTGATACAAGTGCATTGAATTTGTCAACATCAATGGGACAAACCAGATAATAATGTTGGCAAATTTAGTCCATCCTGAGTAATAGTGATCTTGGAACTAATGCATTGACATGATCAACAACTGAACATTGTTATCACATTCCTGCTCAATCCCATTTTGATGCCACTGAAGAAATTTAATCAATAGCTAGAAACAAGCAATCTCTTTTGTTCACAATGTTTATGATTCTATTCTATGATCTAAAGATTGTCTTAAACTTTTTAGAAATCAGAGCAGTCTAAAAGTTTGCGATCTGGTAATAGGATTAATAGTTTCTTGTTGCTTCAGTACATAAGTACAGTGGAATCCTCTGAATCTACACTTCTGATAAAAGCATCTCCAACTTAATTGAAATTAACAAAAAGCACTAATTATTGAATTAAAGAATAGCTACCTCCTGTTAATAGAAACTTCTGGATAATAGCAACAAAAGGGTTGACAAATTGAATTTGCTATTAACAAGATTATATTATAAAACGTGCATTTCTCTCTTATTTTCAGGTTAGTCCATTTGTAAAATTGAAGATGGGTGGAGAGTTGAGTCTGTATGTTGATAATGAACATCCAACGCATTGTTTCAGTCCCTGTGGTCATATGGCTTCAGAAAAAACAGTCAAGTAAGTACAGAATTAAGATTAGATATAGGTCATCCTTTGATATAATGAACCTGGAACATTCATAGCTTTCCTTTGCATGAGGTTCAAAGATCAGTTGGTACATATGTATGACTCATCACAAAATAGTGGTAACTGCCTATATATTTATAGGCAGTTATAACTGTTTTGCACTGAGTCATGGATATATGCAGGATTAATGTAGTGAAAGATTCCTTTTCGTCCTATTATTTTGAAGTAGTTAGATAAAAGACAACCCACCATCAGTTTTCCAAAAAAGAAGTTTAGTTTTGTCTAGAGTGAAAAATTTATTTTCTCCACTTAAATGGTGAAAAAAGTATTCTTTTTTATTTAAATTCTGAATTAAAGATTACATTTCATTTATAGATATTTCATTATACCCCCCCACCTACAAAGTAGAGGGGGATATATTGGTTTCACCATGTCTGTCTGTCTGTCCATCCACCCATCCGTCCGACCATCCGTCCGTCCATCCATCCGTCTGTAGACCTTTTCATTTACAGACTCTAACTCAAGAACCAAGTGACCTACAATCATGAAACTTTGTACAAATGTTCCTTATGACCAAAGGAAGTGCCCTATTGTTTTTGGGTCATGTAGGTCAAAGGTCAAGGTCACAGTCAGCCTTTGTTCAATTTTCGTTTCTAGACTGTAACTCAAGAACCAAGTGGCCTACAATCATGAAACTTTATACAAATGTTCTTATGACCCAAGGAAGTGCCCTATTGTTTTTGGGTTATATATGTCAAAGGTCAAGGTCACAATCAATTTTTGTTCAATTTTCATTTCCGGACTCTAACTCCAGAACCAAGTGACCTACAAGCATGAAACTTTATGCAAATGTTGCTTATGATCCAAGGAAGAGCCCTATTGTTTTTGGGTCATATAGGTCAAAGGTCAAGGTCACAGTCAATTTTTGGTTTCCCCCGCCGTTTTCGTCAAAGGGGATATAGTAATGCTCTCCGTCCGTCATTCCGGTTCCGTCATTCCGTCCTTCTGTCACTAAACTTGTCCGGCGCATATCTCCTAAAGTAATAATAGCTATCAACTTGAAACTTTATGGGTGGAGAGATCTCATTGAGGAGGAGTGCAGTGCACAAGAACTATAACTCTTGCATGCATAATTTTGGAGTTATTGCCCTTTGTTATTTTAAAGACTTAGATTTTGTCTGGAGCATATCTCCTAAAGTATAATAGCTATCAACTTGAAACTTTATGGATGGATAGATCTCATCGAGGAGAAGTGCAGTGCACAAGAACTACAACTCTTGCTTGCATAATTTTGGAGTTATCGCCCTTTGTTATTTTTAAGACTTAGATTATGTCCGGAGCATATTTCCTTAAGTATAATAGCTATCAACTTGAAATTTTATGGGTGGATAGATGTCTTGAAGGAGAAGTGCAGTGCACAAGAACTTCAACTCTTGCTTGCATAATTTTGGAGTTATTGCCCTTTGTTATTTTAAAGACTTAGATTTTGTCCGGAGCATATCTCCTAAAGTATTTTAGCTATCAACTTGAAACTTTATGGGTGGATAGATCTCATGGAGGAGGAGTGCAGTTCACAAGAACTACAACTCTTGGTTGCATTTTTTGGAGTTATTGCCCTTTGTTATTTTTTAGAATTAGATTTTGTCCGGAGCATATCTCCTAAAGTATTTTAGCTATCAACTTGAAACTTTATGGGTGGATAGATCTCATTGAGGAGGAGTGCAGTGCACAAGAAATATAACTCTGGCTTGCATAATTTTGGAGTTATTGCCCTTTGTTATTTTAAAGACTTAGATTTTGTAGGGGCTTAATTTCTTGAAGTAGAACCATTAATCTATTAGGCTTCAGTTTACTATCAAGCTTTCTCGGCGGGGGATGGCCATGTCCGACATGGCTATTGTTCAATTTTCATTTCTGGACTCTTAACTCAAAAACCAAGCGACCTAGAATCATGAAACTCCATGCAAATGCTACATATGACCTCAATTTTTATTACAAACACATCCTGCACTAATAGCACTTGCATTCTGACAAGGTGCTTGTGGGGGGTATTAGTCCGCTCTGCGACAGTTCTAGTTAGCAAATATTTGAAGATAAAAAGAATATCAGTACTTGCAAATACATTGGAACAACAAAGCCCAGAAAGGATCATTGTAAATTTTGATAAGCTCTTTTTCAAGAAGCCTCTTTGAAATATTTTGAACATAAAGATTTCACATCCAACAGAGTTGATATTTGGTCTCTCTTAACCAAACACTTCTTGCAATTTCTTATCGCAGCCTTATATATAAGCATCACCCTTTCAATGACAAATAATTCTACCATTAAACTTCTTTAGTAGAGAGTAGACAATTATACAGTTTTGCCTAACCTTTTTTTACAGAATACTGGTCTCAGGTTGCAGTACCCCATGGTTGTCAAGGTTTTCACGCCATTTGTCCATTTTGTGCCACGCCACTAGACGAGGATCCGTGTATCGTGAAACTTATATTCCAAGACTATACAGACTGATGAACATACACAGAAACAAGCTTTCCATGTACATCATGAAGATGGAGTGGTGAACCTTCACGAAATTGTCTACCGTATTTTCTGTAATAAAGTGTTCTTCTCAATAGTAGCTCTCTTCTATTTACCATAAGGAACCTGCCCTGTATTCAGGATGATAAAATGGGCAAACTGTTTGCAAATTATACCTAGCTTTGCATGCAAGTACACATGCAAAGCCAGGTATAATTTACAAACTGTTTGCGCTGTTTTGTCATCCTGAATGAAAGGCTGTATTATTTGTTTGAAATTACACAAATTTCAAGAATTTTGAGATTAATTCCCTCTTAACAATCAATTTAGTAAGAGCTTGGAGGAAATTCAAGTGAAATACTAATTCAAGATGATTTCCCTCCCACTAATCATTTAAATCATTATTTGCAAAAAGACGTGAATTTGTTGCATAATTTGCTTTAAAAATGGGACAAAATACAAGCTCTGCGCTTATGTTTTGGACCCTGAGAAGAAATTCATTATGTGTCTTTTAATACAAAGATTACAAAAAGATTGTTAGCATGGTAGACTTTTATAAGGGTTTATCTATTCCAACATGGTACTGTGTACACTTTTTCCTGTGATTTTCACTTTGCTTCAGCCAAAAAATAGGTGCTTGTTTGCTCTTCTTCAAGAAAGTAAGACCTTTTATATATGAAGGGACTGTCTTGCAACACTAGCTCTCATATCATGGTACAAAAACATTTGAAGTGGTTTTGGCTTATTTTAATGAAAATGTGTAGTTTTGGAAAATATTATATACATTATTTGAGAGATAGTGTTAAGGTTATGAGTAAAATGTAGGTTTAAATCTGTATATTAGAAATGTGATAAATTCTGATTTAATAGGGTCAATTTCTAATATTCGTGAACCTCATCCTTTCCAAGTTATGTTCCCATTGGGAATCTCTTTCAATGTGGAGAATTCTATTTGTCTGCCTTATTTTCTGTTCCCTTACACAAGCATGGACAGTCTTTACATGTATAATTGGTCTGAAATATTTTTTGATAAAACTTTTTTTACATTCACTGCTGCTACAGCTCTTGCCAAAGAGTTTGGTTTATAGAAGCAAATTGGCTGTTTTGTCCTTGCCACAATTATTCCAGGGTTTCAAAGATAAGTCAATGTTGTTTTTTTTTGTGAAATTGGACAAACAAAATTTCACAAGCTTATGATTGAAAGACAAACACTCAAATAAGTAATAATGAATAAATGTTTATGGTAATCAATTTTTTTCATGAACATTTGGAGTTTTAGATGTTACTGAAAAAAAAACTTATTGGGCTAGAATACTTGCAACTAAGAGGTGCTTATTGATATGATGTCAGTTAAAAGCTTTAAATGTAAAGTAATACTATCAACCATAAGTTTCTTCAATATGAGCCAGTGAGTGACATTTCCAACATTTTCATTAGTGCGCATAGCATCTATCACCTCAGTGCAAAGCGAAGATGTGAGGATGCACAGGCTGACCAGAGTCTTTGCTTTGCACTGAGGAGATAGATAAGCTCTTGACCCCTCTTCAGGCGGCCAGAATGATATTCTTATTGCATTGTGTGGTTGTCCACGTTGCTAAATGTCTCGAGATAAGGCACACATGAAATTGTTGGAAATTTCACACACAGGCTCATATTTGATTGAAATTGAAGCTTAAAATGTCACTGAAAACCAAATCTCAATGGACTAGTAAAGCCTGCAACTAGGGTCCAATTTGTTAAGTTTTAAAGTTAACCTCAAAGAAAAGATTGCATTAGTTACTAATTTACAAGTGTATTTTCCTAAAAACTAGTTACAATGATGTATCTTTGAGCCCCTTTGATCACTTCACTTTCACATTTGAGACGTGCCCGTGCCAAGTCTGAAGGTTTTGAGGGTCAGATAACATTCTATACTGGACATAAGGGCAATGTTGTCTAAAGGGCCATTGTCAATGCATTATTCATTGTACAGTCGAAATTGCTCAAGCGACCACTTCTATTAAGCAACCATTTTTATTAAGTGACCATCATGAAAATTCCCTTCACTGTAAGCAAAATCTCTGAAAATGTGCACATTCTTCAATGAAAAATTGGCTATCAATGATCTTATGATGTTGGAATCCATTAGAATTGTCTCAATGGGACGATTCTAACGGGTTCTAACATCATAGGGTGCAGTTTGAATTATGCCACAAACTACATACAATATCTAAATGACCTTATTTATCTATCCTGAAATATTGTATTTAGCGACCATTTCCATAAGCGACCACTTTTTAGTGGTCCCTGTAGTGGTCGCTTAACACAAGTTTTATTGTATACAAATATGCGGTAGGCAATGCAACAGTGTTGCCCAACTACTTGTATGGGACTGTAAATGACTCAGAAGATGAATTGATTTCATTATTCCTAGATAAGTTTCTAACACATAGAATAGGTTTAACATGTATTATCTGAATACATTCCATGATATCAAATATGTTGCTCTTGAGTGGATGGTCAATCAAACTGAGTGGATCAGTATATAAGATTTGGATATGGTTCAGAGTATAGTGTAGATATTTGACATGAGATTGACTTTTATGAAAATTTGTTTAGATATATATCAATAAATGTTACATCTGATCAATTATGAGTGAATTATACATCAAATAGTGTTTGTATACTTAATCCCATGAAAGGATGTGCAATTAGGGGTGAAAATGATCATGGCCCAAGATTATGAAATTGGTCTCATTCTGAGAATGATAAAACTGAGAATTTTCTCAAATTTAGAATGTTGATAAATGTATAAAAATGAAAGATTATATAAATAAGTTGTTATTTATAACAACTTATTAAAATTATCTTTGTAGGTCATACATCTATATTAGCATAGCAACAGAATTACAGCTTAAATATCGAGTTGAAATTTGAGAAAAATTTTGAGTTGAAAACGAGAAAAGTTTTATAATCTTGGGCCCAGATCTTTGTCCTTAGAGCATTCTAACTGAATATCAGGTCCCGAGATTATAAATTTTTTGACATGCTCAAATGCAATTTTTTCTGAAATTTCAACTTGAGATTAAAGCTTTAACTGTTAAGTAACACTGTAATTAACGGGCATAAAAGACAATATTATGAATAACAACTTATTGATATTATATTTTTTGTTCATCGAAGAACAGGGGGTACATTGCCTTGCACTTGACAGTCAGTTGGTCAGTCAATAGACTTTCTTTTCTGTCCAGAGTTTTAAAAGTATGCAAGCTCCAATCATGAAATTTTCACATGTGGATAGATCTCATTAAGAAGAAGTGCAATGCATGAGAACCATATCACTACTCATCATATTTTTTTAAGTTATTGTTCTTTTTTGATTGACAAAGAATAGGCCATTGACCTGCTCTTATGAAGGGCATAAATGCTTTACAAAAATCTCTTGTTCATTTAAAGAATGAGAAAAGTTTTATAACATAGGGACAAGAAGTTTACTTTATCCATTTATGATAGAAATTATGTTTATCTCAGATTATGATAGATATTTGAAAATGAATGAAACTTTATGTAAATGGTCATTTTGCTTTGTTATAGATATGTGATACAGTTACCAACATCGTGAAATTGACAAGGTGAATGCTTTTGGAATGATTTAGGAATGAAATTGAATGAGTGTGTGGAGCGAGTTTTGATTGAATTTAATGGGAGGTAATCTAATGTCGAAAATTTTGTTCAGGATGAACAAAATTAGCGATATTGATTACCTCCCTTTAATAAAATATGCAAACAAGTTCTTCAAATAGCTTCATATTATTTCAAGAACCTAATAGACGCTTACAATTTGAATAATGTCAGTGAAATCATTATTTTTCTCTATCAAAATTTATTTTGAATGACGTTTTTGATTCTATATTTTTCAATGGGTTTGAGCGTTTTTGAATTGTTTGAGTGAGTGTTTGGAATGAATGATTGGAACGCTGAGTGAGCGATTAAGAATGGTTTTGATTGAGATGAGTGTCAATTTCACAATGTTACTATCTGTAAGAAATGTTGATTATTTTGATTTTTTGTTCACTTTGTTGATTTTGCCTTTGTCAATAACAGTACCTCAGTTCTGTTTTGTTGACCTAATTAGTATTTTATCATCTTTAGTTGACTGAAATCTTGTAACTTCAACTCAAAATAAAGCTGGAGTTACAAGGTTTTGGTCTTCAAATGATGATGTGATTGTTTACTACTAATACCTCATGCCTACAACTTAATTTAATCATGGTAACAAAGAAATAGTGCCTGGTTAGGCTTCAACTTACAAATTACTGTTACAAAATATAAATCATCAATTTTAACCCTTGCTATGCTTAATTAAAATCTTTGCAAAATTGCATTTGATTCAAATTACTGAAAGCTATGAATGCACTTATTGTGAATCAGAAAATAATCCAAAGCTATGAATTTTAAGCTAATCTGGTTTAAAAAGGATAATCAGGTGGTGTTGACTAAGATCAGACTGCACATGTGTGCAGACTGATCTTTGTCTTTACCTCCTGCCAAAGCATGACAAGGCTTAATGAAAAGGATTAGCAAGTGTCTATGATTGAATGCTCTTTGCTTTTGGTCAGTAAAGTTAAAGAAAAATTGTTAAACACATTATTATATTTAATATCAAGGACGTAACTACCATTACGCAAATTACGCAATTGTGTAATACAATTTAATCCTCTTTCTAAAGAAAAAAGGATGATAAATGATCAAAACATTGTAACTACAGCTTATTGAAGTTTTAGTTACAATGTTTTGATTATTAATCAACACTCAAATCATAAAAGTAAAGTGAGGAAAGTGGATGGCATTCATCTTTTTCTCATAGTCCACATTTTGTCTTAATCCTATATATTCTTTGGTGGTCACCTTCTGATTGTGTAATAATTTCAAAATCCTAATTACGTCCATGAATATGTTGATGATGTTACTATGTTTTATACATGAATTAGTCAAGTTTGTATTACCTTAGTCGTTTGCTATAAGACAATGCAAATTCTTTTACAAATTAATAAAATCCTTCACTCTGTCTCATTTTGTATTAATCTCTCTTGTAATAGAAAAACCTAGTAACTACATCTTGAACTAAACTGCAATAGAACTAATTCTTATTCATTTCTTTTTCACCCTTCTCCAATTTTATGCCCCCGTATCGAGAGATCGGGGGCATATTGTTTTACTCATGTCCGTCTGTCTGTCTGTCTGTCCATCTTTCTGCCCGCTGTCCGTCCGTCTGTCTGTCCGAAAACTTAACCTGAAAACTTAAACTTGCCAATATCTTCAAGCCTATTCAAGATACAAAGCTAATATTTGGTATGATGATAGATCTCAATGATCCGCATCCGCTGGTACCAAAGTCAAGGTCATGTGACAAGGTCAAGGTCATCTGTCAAGGTCAAACTTTGAAAAAATTTAACCCGAAAACTTAACCTTGCCAATATCTTCAAGCCTATTCAAGATACAAAGCTAATATTTGGCATGATGATAGATCTCAATGATCGCATCCGCTGGTTCCAAAGTCAAGGTCATGTGACAAGGTCAAGGTCATCTGTCAAACTTTGAAAAAAACTTAACCTGAAAACTTAACCTTGCCAATATCTTCAAGCCTATTCAAGATACAAAGCTAATATTTGGCATGATGATAGATCTCAATGATCTGCATCCGCTGGTACCAAAGTCAAGGTCATAAATTATGACAAGGTCAAGGTCATCTGTCAAGGTCAAACTTTGAAAAAAAATGCCATTACGGGGGCATTCGTGTTTCACAAACACATCTTGTTTTTACTTAATTGATATACTTTTTGACAGGCAAGAACTCTATAAGAATTAAGATGTCAATTCTGAAAGCCCTTGGGGCTATTGTCATGGCGTTGTGCGTCCGTCCGTGCATCCGGTCGTAAACTTTTTCTTTAAAAATCTTCTCCTCAGAAACTACTGGATGAATTTCAACCAAACTTCACAGAGTTGATCCTTGGGTGACCCTCTTTCAAAGTTGTTCAAGAAATTTTGATCCAATGAAAAACATGGATTTAATGGGCGTGGCTAATTTCCAAATACGTAAAAAAGTGAGTTTTCTCAGATTCTAATTGATGGATACCAATGAAATTTTACATGAATGATCCTTGTGTGACCCTTTATCAGTCTACAAAAGATTACTGAAATCGGATGAAAAATATGCATTTTATGGGCGGAGGTCATTTCTCTATATGTTATTTAGTGGAAACTTTCAAAATCATTTTCTCAGAATGTAAGCGATGGATATCAACCAAATTTCACTCGAATGATCCTTGGGTTACCCTTTATCAGTATACCAAAAATTATAGTGATCGGATGAAAATTATGTATTTTATGGGCGGAGGTCATTTCTCTTTAAGTTATATAGTGGGAATTTTGTAAATCATTTTCTCAGAATCTAACCAATGGATATCAACCAAATTTTACTGGAATAATCCTTGAGTGACCCTCTATCAGTCTACCAAAAATTATAGTGATCGGATGAAAATTATGTAATTTATGGGCGGAGGTCATTTCTCTATATGTTATATAGTTGAAACTTTGAAAATCATTTTCAACATCAGTAGAATCCAAAATATCTAAAAGTCTAGTCAAATTTTTTATTGCTTTACAAGAATTTCAAGCCTGTGGAGCAACTCAAGCCATTCATGGCTTTCTAGTTTGTGTAAGTCAAAAATTAGAGTTGCTTCTACAGTGGTAACTAAATATGGGATTCTGCCATGCATAATCTCATCGGAATTGTCTTTAGAAGATGATTCCTATGAGATATTGCTAGGCAGAATCTAACAGTCAATGAAAACACCAGGTACGATTTGTGAATTTGATTTACGATTAATTTTGTCGTAAGAATTTTAGTAGAATGGGCCCCTGGTGTATGATGATAAATATCCCCCGATTTTACTAATGCATTGTTGATGGGTCACCAAAATGCCATATCTACAGCTTTTTCAAAGCTGTATTTTGATGGCTCAGTGTAAATCAGTTGTAACTGCCTATGTAATAATAATAGGCAGTTACTACTGATACACACTTAGCCATCAATATAGGATATTTTTGTTGCCTGCCGATGACCTGTAGCTACCCTGTGTTCAAATTACCTGGCTGTTCACATGTTGATTTTTCTTGCTCATTACTAGTTTAAGGGCACACTTTGTTGATTATTATATACAAGTATTGCCTGTGTAATTTAGAGTTGCTTTGTTTAATTGTTGACATTTCAGGACATAAAAATCTTAGAAATTTTCCACGTTGGAAGAAATTCAAAAAGTTTATTATCAAATGAGGGGCTGTTTTATCTCATTTGAGTGTATTAATAAATGAAAAGTTCTAAAATATGGTAAACTTATAAAAAGATGACATTGAATTAAAGAATACTGAATGTAATGGATATCAAGTATGTTTATTGTTATGTTTTTCCTACTCTGGTTTCTGTAAATTATTTTTGTACATTGTAATATGTTTACATTGATATTTTGTATATTTCTGTTATGTTTCTTACCCATTGTGAAGATTTTGATTAAATTGCCCGTATATTCAGATTTTGAGGGCTCAGCGTGAAAGGGTTGTAACTCCCTATAAATACATAGGGAGTTATAACTGTTTTGCGGGGAGCCATCAATATTAGCTGGGCTCTATTTTTAGAGAAAACCTTAGGCCTTGCTATAGCCTTAGCCTTGTTGTGAAGGGGTTGTCGTGTGAAAACTTTCACATCTTGATACCATAAAATCTGTAATGGAGGCCCAATAGCACAACATAGGCGGTGTAATTGTTTTATCAGCATGGTACTTGCATTTGGTTATATGTTTTGGTATAAGTGCACCAAACCACTGACTAGTAATTTCATTTGAAAGAAACTTTTGTATTCTGCCATGTTGTTGACTTTTTATGGTTGGCATGTTATGAAACAATTGAAAATCTTTCTTTCCATGTGTAGACTAAAAGATAATAAACAAAATGATATTGTTTGTTTCTTGTTTTCAAAATTTAAAACAAAGAAACTAAAAGTTTCATAAAGTCAAAACCACCAATACAACTTCAATACTTTATGTATCAACTATCAGACTCGCATTTTGCCAGCCTAACCTCATTTTATATTATTACAGTGGTAATTTACTTATTTGAACAAAGAAAAAGGCTAAGTCTGTCTTTTGTTTAGGATTACAAAAAATTGGCTAAAATGCAAAAATGGTTTCAAGCTTTGTTTGAAAGTGCAAATTCAAATTGCTGTATAATTTTCAAACTTTTGCAAATGTTATGTCATCCTGAACACAAATCTTCTCTGTGTTCAGGATCACATAACAATGCAAACTGTTTTCAAATTATACCCTGCTTTGCATACAAGTGTATGTGCAAAGCAGGGTGTAATTTGCAACAGCTTACACTGTTTTGTCATCCTAAATGCAGAGCTGGTTTACTTTTTTTTCTCCAGGGTATGTGCAAAGACGTTAATGTTTGTGTATTGTTTGATAGAAAATATTATTAAATGTTGCTTGTACAAACTAACTTTACTGAAGATTTGTTCTGTATTATGTAATTGTGTTGGCCATTATTTAGAACTTGTGCCTTGATTTTGTTCAGAGTTTTTGTACCTGATTGATATTTTCCTCTTGTCAATTGTGCTACATATTTCTTGTACTTTATTGTTGTTCTACTGCTTCATAGAAATTTTGTTATTGTTTATTTTTTACTAATTGCGAAGGGTCAGTTGTAAACTATTTTAAGTGCCCAGAAATATGTGACACAATAGTTTTGCACTGATGCTTCAATAAGATTTTATTTAGTATGACTTATGTCGCGGAAATAACCCCATTGACTTATTTTCAATTTAAAAACAGATGTTATAACACTAGTGAAATAACTAAGCAAATGAGCTGAGAATGTAAAGCAATGTTATATTTTCATTGTGAAAATGACGTCATAATGCATGTGCTGAAGTCATTTTGCAAAAGGCGCTATATGTTTTGTGGTAAAACATGAATCGATAAATTCTTGAATTTCCTTTCTTTAAAGCAAAAATTCAGGTCACGTTAGAAATAGAATATCAAATTTGTGCTTGTAATATACTGAATTTATTACATTCACCTACTAAAACAGATAAAAACTTGGTGCTGCCATATTTTTATCTGTTTATAGATGACTTTTTTTCAATAAATTCAGTTGTCAGTGACCACTCATTCAATATCCTCAATTTGATACATTTCTATGCCTGTCAGTCTTGTCTTGTTTATTAGTTCTGTTTCTCTAACCATGCACATGTTGACAAATCTTAAAATAAACCTTGGTTAACATTGTTAAAGAACACATAGTCCAAAATGTTGCGGAACTATTATGGTTCAACTACCTTAAATGATCACCTATGGCATTTGGATGTCTGGCAGGCTGGAAGCATCCACTCTGTTTAGAGCATAGCTCTGTTGGATTGACTTGAAACTTGGCAGTTATGTTTCTCTCATGAATACAGGTTGCAGTGTACAAGTACCTATATATAGCTGGCTAAAATGAGTTATTTCCCTTTGTTGTTTTTCATACTTAAACATCCAGCAGTGTAATCTTGCATATCTTGTGACAATTTGCCACCTTGTTTTCAATTTACATTTGAAACTGATTGAATTTGTATTATTAAGAATATGACTAAATTTGAATATGGCTTAGAAAAATAAGCAAAAATGATAGTCTCTGGCTAAAATATAATCTCACGAATACCTCTGAAAAATTCATCAACCCATTTGATTCAAAATCACTGTATTAAACTCTTATGTCTGTTGTAGAAAAAGGTCTTATCTTCTGATTGATGCGTAAACATTCACATTTTGTAAAAGGCTCTATCTGGGCCCAAGGTTATAAAGTTTTCTCAGGCTCAGGCTCAATTTTCACAAAATTTTAAATGAAAATAAATGTATGAAAATAAAAGATAATATTAATAAGTTGTTATACATAACAACTTATTAATATCATCTTTTATGTTAATACATTAAAATGAGTAATTAAACAGAATTACGGCTTTAATCTGAAATTAAAATTTGAGAAAATTTTGAATTGAGTCTGAGAAAAGTTTTATAACCTTGGGCCCTGAATTGCAAAAATTGTTCACATCTTGATTTAAGTTTTCATTTGCAAAACTTAGATTCATGTCAAGGTAGACATAATAAAGAACAACAAACGGAATGCTTGCTGATGTATGAACGTTCAATAATCAACTAAAAAACATTCCATTTAGTTTACAAAATTCATCTTTTCAAAACATTTTGTTAATGACTAGTTTTTTGCGTCAGTTTAGAAGGCTGTACTTATGAAACCATTACCCCCTATAAGAAATTTTAGACTGGTCCAAAATTAAATAGTTTGCTGACAACAACTAAAAGTAGATGTAATTTGAAAAAAGTAATCCTACTTTTTGGTAGAAAACATTGTGGAAAAAGAGAGATTGTTTGCGACAAGCAATTTCTTCTTTTTCCGCAATATCATCACAAATAAAGATTAACAAGGACATCAAATCTTGGGACTGATCAGGGAATGACGAGAGACCAAATTCAAAGCAAAACGGTATTATAGAAAAATGGATGAGCGATTAAGGTAGTGGAACAGTAATAGTTCTGCAATGTTTCTGGGATAATGAACTTTAACAGTGTTAACCGAGGTTTCCTAATGATTTTCATTAGGAAACCTCAGGTAACATTGTTAAAGAACATGTGGTCCAAAATATTACAGAACTATTACAGTTCCACTACCTTAAGTAAAGAATTTAGAAATCAAGCGAACAACAAAATAAAATTCAACTGTTTTGTAATTGACTTGGCCCCCGTCATAGTGCAGTTGGTAGTGCGTCAGAAGTCAATCTAGAGGTCCCAGGCTCAATCCCCGACAGCGGCACTCATTCTTTCCTACTATTTGTCTCTCACCAATGGGTTGATAATCATAGACCTATGAGAGATAGCAGCTGGAGGCTAGGAAAGGATGTGATGGTAGTACTGATGAGACAAATACCAGAAATCCATTGTAAGGTGCTCCAGCCTCCGTAATATAACTGAAAAATTGTTGAAAGTGGCGTGACTCCATTCATTCAGTCATTGTCATTGACTCGTTAGTGATGTTTGCAGAAGATTTGTTGTACATTTGTATCTTCTAACAGAGCTATGGATAATGGGGTGAAAATTAATTGAAATCTAAGTTTTTTAACATAAATATAACAAAATTTATGTTTTGGTTTCTCATTGGAATTGCCTCAATAAGGCAATTTTAATGAGTACCCTCAATAGAGGATTTTGGTGAAAAAATACAAATTTTAAAGCATAGCATTACCCTATCCTATCTAAGCTTCAGTTCTTAAATACTACCTTGTAGGTACTTCTCCTTTTCGTACTTTTAATGTTAGCTGTAATTGATTGATTGAGTTAGAATGATCTGATATTTGAATATATTGGGATTAACAATTGAATGTGATGTCATCATATTTATTAAAACATGAAAATTGCTAACAATAAATGACTTTTTGTTTGTATAAGACCCATTTTAGAATGAGATTTTTTAAAAAACAAAAAAAAAAGTTAAATAAACAACTCAAGACCTGTAACTATTTGTATTCAATGAGCTCGTTGATTTCGTGAAGAGAAACTACCTATTATGTGACATGTCTAGGAAGTCTATTAATTATGTGAAAAAGAGATTTGATTAAAATATACGTAAATCGATACTCTACAATACAAATCCTAAATTTGCTATTAAAAGCAAACAACATGAGCAAAAAAATATTTATGATTTGACCTACGTTGCCGGTGTGAAATAACCCCGTTGAATATTTTTGATATTATAAGGATGTTATTACAATAGTGGAATAACTAAGCAAATGAGCTCAGAGCGAATAGCAACACTATTTTGTGACCGCAAAAATGAGGTCATGATGTGACTACTATGATGCCAATTTTTAACAGCGTTATAAGTTTTGTGGAAAATTGAAATGTTGAATTTCAAGAATTTTGACAATTAATCGCAGACAATCATGTCGTTTTATGAATAGAATATAAAATTTCATCTCATAAAATACAGAATTTATCAAACGCCTCATCTTAAACGGATTAAAACTTGACACAGCCTTGTTTTGAGCTCACCTGAGCACGAAGTGCTCAAGGTGAGCTATCGGGATCATAGAATCGTGCGACGTGCGTCGTCCACAATTTCTTTAAACATCTTCTCCTCCTAAACCAGTGGGCCAATCTTCATGAAACTTAACAGGAATGTACCTTGGGTCAAGCTCTACCAAAGTTGTTCAAATAAATGAAATCCACCCTTAACTTTCCCTTTACCCTTTACAAAAAGGGTGAAAATATGAAAATCTTTAAAAATCTTCTTCTCTGAGACCAGATGGCATACAGCTTTCATATTTGGTATGTAGCATCATCTAGTGGACCTCTACCAAGTTTGTTCATATCAAGACCCTGGGGTCATATTTGGGCTTTACCCGGGCCCAACCCTTTTTACATGGAATCAAAGTACGAAAATCTTTAAAAATCTTCTTCTCTGTAACTAGATGGCAGACAGCTTTAATATTTGGTGTGCAGCATCACCTAGTGGGCCTCTACCAAGTTTGTTCATATTAAGACCCTTGGGTCATATTTGGGCTTTGCACGGGTGCATCCCTTTATCTCTTATGGCCAGGAAGGGTAAAAAAATGAAAATCTTTAAAAATCTTCTTCTATGAAACCAGAAGGCAGACAGCTTTCATATTTGGTATGTAGCATCATCTAGTGGACCTCTACCAAGTTTGTTCATATCAAGACCCTTGGGTCATATTTGGGCTTTGCCTGGACTAAACCCTTTTTACATGGAATCAAAGAGCAAAAATCTTTAAAAATCTTCTTATCTGTAACCAGATGGCAGACAGCTTTAATATTTGGTATTTTCTATAACCTAGTGGGCCTCTACCAAGTTTGTTCATATGTTCATATCAAGACCCTTGGGTCATATTTGGGCTTTGCACAGGTGCATCCCTTTATCTCTTATGAGCATGAAGGGTAAAAAAATGAAAATCTTCAAAAATCTTCTTCTATGAAACCAGAAGGCAGACAGCTTTCATATTTGGTATGTAGCATCATCTAGTGGACCTCTACCAAGTTTGTTCATATCAACCTCCCTAGGATCATATTTAAGCTCCACCAGGGCGCAACCCTTTCAGCTCATCTGAGCACGCTGGGTGAAAATAGGAAAACCTTCAAAAATCTTCTTCTCTGAAACCAGAAGGCAGACAGCTTTCATATTTAGTATATAGCATCATCTTATGGACCTCTTCCAAGTTTGTTCATATCAAGACCCTGGGGTCACATTTGGGACCCACCCGAGTGCATCCCTTTTTACATAGAATCAAAAAGCAAAAAGGCATATCTGTCTTGCTCTTCGCTGAAAACATTCCATGGTATTGATCTTAGGGAATTATCTTCTTTTTGACATCTGCCTATCTAATTAATGTGATGTCCCAGGGGTCAAGGAGACTCAGGTGAGCGATCTAGGACCATCTTGGTCCTCTTGTTATCTGTTTATAGATGACTCATTTAATGAATTTGGCACTAAGGTGGACATATATTGGTATCTTCATCTCTGTCCCCCCCCCCCAAAAAAAAAAAATATGTCCATCCATCTGTATGTCTGTCTGTACAGCCACAGCTACTATCTCACATAGGTCTACGACCATTATCTTTGAAACGAATAAAAATTATAAAAGCTGGAAGTGGTTTAAGAAATTGTGGCCAACATTTTTGACCAATTAAAGCTTCCCCTTGTCATGCTGAACCTGGAATATTTCTTTTGGACAGGAGGTTTAGACAAAGATCAGCCTGCACATATGTGCAGTCTGATCTTAGTCTATACCATCTCTTTATACTTTGACAAATAGAAAGAGTTTATTAACTATTTGAAAAAAACTCACATACAAGCAGTGCATCCAGTGCTTTAGGCACTTAGATACTAATGCAAGTTTCACACACACACGCTCGCGCATGCACGCACGCAAACACGCGCACACATACACACAACATGGAAAACGCCAACGTTTTTTATAAAAAAAAATATTATAGACCAATACAAGAGATTTGAAAATTTGCAAATAAAATTACTCAAAAATACGATTAAAAATAACCATCTTTAAAATTGACAAATAAAAACTGTTCGCCCTCAGTTTCACATGGACCACAGTTACAATACGTTCCAATTTCGATGAATTGAAGGAGAAACAGTATTATAATTATCATTATTACCGATGTTGTCGTGATACGATTTTCATGATCGTAATCTCCCCGATCTCACCATGCTTATTTTGAACATGCTCAAAACAAGCGCAACGAGATCGTGGCAAGCGGAAACATCAAAACCGCATAAATATCGTGGAACCATGGAAGCTAAACCCATAGAATCGCAGGTACAGCGCAGTGAAAAAGGGGTACAGTTCGTAGGTGGCAGTCGGTCGAATAAAGAGGGAAAACATTTACTCAGTTCCAAAAGAAAACGTGCACTTTTGAATTTTAACTGTCTAAGAGCCTACACCACTTAACGTCACAAAATTTTGCGTGACAAAGCTCGAGACTATTGCACATCGATACATAAAGAAACAAAGCACACGGCATTTACAGTGGGTTTCGCTCGTATGGATATAGATTCTGTTTCGTGGAAAATTCACCATCACTCGCGCCGAATGTGTTGGCAAAGGAAAGAACCAAGACCGATAGCCGCTCTCGGGAATCGAACTGAGGACTTTTGGGCAGAGCCTCGACAATTTTCAATTCTCCCAACCTCGTTAGATATTTTTTTCATATAATACACTAAGTACGTATTATATATATACTTTCTGCCTTCTACTTAATTTTCGTGGTAAAATTCATGGATCAGTCTTATTGACATTTGTTGAAAAACTTATTAGATTCAGCAAGATAAATACGATTCAAATTGTGGAGGACTAGCAAAACGAAAGCCCTTTATCATCGGTTTCACGGTTTGAGCCCCTAAGTAGAAATTCTGGATCCGCCTCTGTATCTGACATTAGGCTGGCCAATCAACGTATCGCTTTCTAACGTCGACGTAGATGTAACGTCGATATGTAAATTACTTCTTCTGTTTGGAAATGGTTCGATCCCTAACGGCGGTACTCATTCTTTCGGACTATTTCTCTCTCACCAATGGGTTTATTATTGTAGACCTATGTGAGATAGCAGCTAGAGGCTAGGAAAGGATATGATGGTTGTACTGGTGAGAGAAATACTAGGAATCCATTGTTAGGTGCTCAAGCCTCCGCGATATAACAAACAAAATGTTGAAAGCGGCGTAAAACACCATTCAATCAATCAATCAATCAATCAATCAATCTATCGATCAATTGAAATGGTAAGAAGTCCTTAATTAAACTCGGAAATGCCATATTAGTTAATATCTCTCACTAGAAAAGACATTTTAGGAGGGTTAATCTCAACACCATTTGTGCTGAGCATATGTCCGCAGAAAATGAAACTTTATCATAATCTGATTTTATGTCTCGTTTCTAAAGGGTGATGTCGAAAATATGATATTGGTTTTACATGCAATGTTCCTTCAATTTCAAAAAAAGAAAGACAAAAATCATAAGCAGAAAGTGCACACTTTCTTTTGCAACTCTGTATATAATTATCGGTTTGTTATAATGCTCCCAAGTTGAGGTGAAAATCGCTATGTATGGTGTCTCAAACGGGTCAAGATTGTTTTATGCGCTCTTATGATAGGTTGCTACGGCTCACAGTCGCTGTTCGAGATAAGAGAATATACCTATATTCTTATTCTCTGGGTGGTTGCTTAGAGTTGTTAATGCCTTTCGATCAAGTACACTCGAGATTGATGGAATGTTCTCACACGGGCTCATTTTATTTCACAACTGAATATGAAGTCACAGTGGTCGGACCCGATAAATTCTTACAACTAAGTCGTGGGTTCGGTGCAAGACTGTAGTAAGTGTATATACAATGTATATAAACTTACTACAGTCATGCACCGAACCCTCGATGTATTGACACCCCCCCCCCTTGTTTGCCCGGCTAAATTTATATAGTTTCGCCAATTTTGGTATCTCACTAACGAATCGCTCCTTTTACAACAAACCTATCGTCGTATGGCGGCCAAAACGTCGTTACTGTTGATTAAATAGGCCATGTACTTACGAGGTTTGATCGCCTACCAAGATTTTGAAGATTTCGGAGTGAACGCATAAGTTTGACAAGGCTATATAATGCAATGACTCACCTCCTCGCAAAGATAATGGTTATCAAGGTTGCAAACCGGAAAAGTCAAAGTAACAGTGAGTTACTGGACGAATAAATGACGTAAATACATTTTTTCAAGCTGTGGTTACGGCATTTTGCTCTTCCACTGAGGAAACTTCACCCTTCCCCCTCCCATCGAGAAAAAAATCTGGATCAAATCTGATAGACCTACGCTGGATTCAATCTCTCATCGAATGATTTCTAGATCGCGTGCTATGAATTACATTGCGGCTCCCATAAAGTTGTAAATCATGCATCTACGTGGAAATCTTATACAGGCATCTCTTTTGGCATTTTCTAAAGGATCGGCATGTACAGATCAATATTTTTCAGTGGGTTCCAAATAAAAACGTTGGGCGAGAAATATTGTTACTTCAGCTTAAACAAAGCTGTATTTACGACATTTTGCTCGCGCATTGAACAAATGAATCCTGAATTTTCATTTTGATAACTATACCAGGACGAAAAAGAAACGCCGGTTCACCTAAAATCATCATTTTAATAATATTAATAATAATTAAAATGATGATAATAATAATAATTACAACTTTCATGATGATGATGATGATGATGGTGATGATGATGATGGTGATGGTGATAGTGGTGATAATGGTAATAGCAATAATAATGATAATTATTAAGATAATTATCATTATTTTGTCCAATTATTCTTTATCATCATCACCACCATTGCTGTCAGGTTCCAATTCATTATTCATATCATTTCTATTATTTGAGCCTGTGCGTGGCATTTCCAACAATTTGATATGTTAGTGAGGTGTAAACCTTGCGTAGTGTAGAAAGCCACATACTGTAAATATAAAGTTACCTGGTTGTTTACAGACACTTTGAAATCTTATTTTTTTTTTTTTTTTTTACTAAACGCATAGTAAAGACTCCGGTCAGACTGTGCGGATGCACAGACTGGTCAGAGTCTTTTCTTTGCGCATATTTGAAATTGTTGGAAATCTCACGCACAGGCTCATTTTCTTTTATCAATTGATATCATGATATTTTAGTACTAATAATAATTTTCAGTCTTTTGTCGTGTTGTTTTTTCATTCAGTTTAACATAGCTAAAAAGAGGTCTTTATTTTAATTTCTTCATCATTATTTTTATTTTTATCATCATCATTATCATCATAACTATTATGAAATGTAGCTGAGTTCAGTTAAGACTTTCGTTGTAAATTTTATTCTATTTTTCTTCCAAACACTGAAAATTCATAAAAAGATTCAATAGGATTTTTTTTATTTGTTTTGCAATCGTGTCACTTTAATTTTTTCCATGTGGTCTTTCGAACACTTATTATTTTTATTGGGTCCCGTAGGAGACATTTCAAAAAAAATGTTTGCAATGGAAATCCAGTGGTCAGCTGTAGAATGTAACTGCATAGGATGGTATATAAAATAGAGAAGAAAAGGTTATTTACAGTGGCGGATCAAGAGGGGATTCGATGGGTTCAAACGAGCCCCCTCTGGGGCATATCTATTTCTTTGTCATGGGGAAATTCAATCACAAATGGGCCATAGTAGCAAAACGAACCCCTGGGTAAGGCGTCAACAAAAATGGTCCCTAGCAATGAAAAGTAAGGTTCATAAGGTTGAAGAAATGTAAATTATTTCGTTTACATTTTTCATGCAAATCGATCTTACTCGAAAAACAAACGGTTATTCTATTTCTTTCATACAAAAATGAGACAAAATGTGAAATTTTTAGGTCATATTTTCGTAAAGCGCGTCATTTTGCACGTGATTGCTATGCAGCGTTCATTGTGACGTTACTTATTTCGCCCCGCATAGATGACGTCAGATAGGGTAAAATGCACAAAAGCAGGGTATACAATTTTGATAATTTCATTGCTTTTGCGGTGAGATTATTAAGCGATAAACTACCGTTATTGCTCGATAAACCACCAAAAAGCATTAAAGAAATATCTTTCTTCAAACTCCCTCTACAGAAATTCTTTTTCCGCCAAATGTTGACTTCTTCTACAATACTTGGCCGAAAGGGAACTTCATTTTATGATGTTGGAGCACAAATTTACAAGTAAAAACAAATCCTTACATAGTTTCTTCAAAGGTCAGCTACAATGTTTGTACCTTCGTCATTTTGTACAACATCGTTTCCTCGACCAATGGATGGCCGCTTATTTCTTAAACATTGTAACTCTCACTTGAATCGCACAGTAGGATGGGAGGTTTTGAAGCAAAGCTATAAAATGTGGGTTTGTTTTTCTTAAAAGATTCTTGACATCCTCGTACTCTCCGAGGACATTTCCTTGCAAATTGGATCAGTGGCTATGGCGTGTTTGAAGCATTTATTCCTTTTAATAATTATTTCTGGAATTAATTGCTTTTTGGATGTTGGTAAGTAGGAAAATAGGGTCGGCGCAACCTCGTTTTTATCTGTTTGTAGAATATGGTTCGTTTAATAAATTCGGTATTCAATTTCCACTTAATATCCTATATTTATGTCTCAGACATTTTTATCTACGTTATATGAAATATGGCGTCCTTCTTAACGTATTTTCTAAGCGGGAAAGCACGTCATTGATGGTGGACAGTACCCAGCATCTCATCTACAGGAGAATGTCTGTTTGTCTACACAGAACAAGTTTTACACTGCATTTATGACGCATTTTTATTTCCCAGACAAACTTTTCGTAGCTAAGGTAATGTGAAATATGGAGTCCTTCTGATTGTTTTTTCTGAACTCGAAATCCCATCATGGATGGTGGATAGGACACATACATCCTCTCAATGGCAGAAGGCTACAGGTCAACACAGGACTAAATCTACACGGTGATTGTCACACATGATTATTTCACAGACCAATCTTTCTTATTTGCAGGTTTCATGAAATATGGCGTCCTTCTAAATGTATTTTCTGGACGTGAAAACCCGTCATGGATGGTTGATAGGACACATCCGCTCTATGGAAGAATGACAATTGGTCTACACAGAACGAGATCTTCGCGGTAAATATGACGTTTTATTAAGATATTACTTGTTCAAAAATGATACATATGTAACCTTTCACACGAAAAAGGGCCCATCTGGGTAGTGCGTAAAGTGTCGACCCTAGTCAGACTGCGCGGAATGCGCAGACTGACTAGGGTCGGGACTTTTTGCATCGCGCTTATTTTCTAAATCTAGAATGATCGATCTACCTTCCAGTGTAGGAATTTTTGAAATGCGACTTCTAGTTGACCTATGCTGGACCCAATCTCATTTTCAAATATTCATTTTAAAGAGCTCCAAGGTGGTCCCTTTTCGCGTCACGGGTCACATATGTTTCTTTTTTTTGCTTGAAATAGTACTTGCTATCCATCAGAAGTATATCCGAGATTTCCCTTTTTGCATAATTGGGCGACGTCTGTGTACAGTTAGTTACATAGTGAAATTGACAATCACTCCGATCAAAATCATTCTATATCGATCACTCAGCGCTGCTTTCATTCATTCCAAACGCCCACAAATCGATCGAAAAGGCTCAAAATCATATGAAAACATTTCGATTCGTTCAAGACGATTAACACTCTATTCTAATTGATCAAATGTTGCTACGATTTTATTGGCTGGTGTGGATTTTAAAGTGTCTGATTGGTCCATGAAGACTCACTTGAACGGTAATTACGTACATTTTGATAAAGGTGGGTGTTAAATCCCGCTAATTTTGTTCATCTTGAACAAAGTAAGCGATATTGGACTACCTCCCTTCAATTTCGCTCCAAACACTTATTCATTTTCATTCCAAAATCATTTGAAAATCATTCATCTTGTCAATTTCACGATGTTGTTAACTGTATATCTTAGGCTCAACGAATACAGTGATAAAGAAATGTAAGAGTATTTGTCAAATCTATATTTTGACATTTCTGCTTTTATTATCGGCACCATAGTCTTCCTCAATTTAACACAAAGTCACTAAAAATTTTTAACAACATTTAATATTATTAAGAAAAAAAAATATATATATATATTCAAATTTAAATGTAGCATGTAGAAGAACGTTTTTAAAGAGTTATAAAACATTTATATAAAATTAAAATTATAAAAACATCTAAAAGATACTTTCTTGCCTTTCTTATTCGATTTAAACAGGTTAAATGTCTGGCTAATAATGCTTAGTTGGATAATTAAAACTTTGAGATTTTTTTTTTATACTTGGATTTTTTGAAAAAAAATTGGATTAACTTTTCGTTTCAAATTTCATGATAAAAAAAGACTAATCTTTTTCGCCATGTGTACTTCAAGCGCTTTGAATTTAACCGACATTTGTTTTTGTGACATTGACGGATGACCAAAAAACCTCAATTATTTTGATGACAATTAGATGTTATAAAATACCGTTACAAAATGTATCGTTAATGAGTACTCAGAAAATGACCAGACGAATTAGTCATAACCCTGACCTGGGTCAAATGTTGTTAATACTTTAGTCATATAAAAAAGTTGTTTCTTTTTTTCTTTCTCATCGTCTGGTTGTCTAATTGATATCATTTTAGTTTGCTTATTGCCTAAGACCTCTTTTTGAAAGCAAACGAAAAAATTATGTATTTGTGACCCTTCACGCGAAAAGGGACCATCTGGGAAGTGCGTAAAGTGTCGACCCTTGTCAGACTGTGCGGACTGCGCAAACTGACTAGGGTCGAAACTTTGTGCACTTTGCTTATTTTCTTAATCTAGAATGAAAAATCTAACTTCCAGTGAAAGAATTTTTGAAATGCGACCTCTAGTTGATCTATGCTGGACCCAATCTCTTTTTCAAATATTAGTTGTAAAGAGTTCCCAGATGGTCCCTTTCTGCGTTACGGGTCATATATTTGTGAAGTGTCGAATGTGTCAAACCTGTTCACCCTCCGCAAAAAGTCGCATCTACAATTAAGAACATCATGAAATTGACAAGATTAATGATTCTGAATGATTTTGGAATGAAATTGAATGAGTGTGTGGAGCGAGTTTTGGGTGAAATAAAGGGAGGTTATCCAATCTCGCTAATTTTGTTCAGGATGTCCATCGTGCGTGCATGGGTCCATCTATCTGTACACTTTTACTTAAAAAACGTATACTCGATGGGATTAAACCAAATTTCCCAGGAATGTTCCTTTGGTAAACCGCTTTTAGATTCCTTAAAGAATTTGGTCGGTTGAAGACCATGGTTTTAATGGGCGCGGCTGACATCCATATATGGTAAAATTGACTTTTCTCCGTAGAAAAATTAATTTCTACAAAATTCCACTTACATAATCACAGAGTTACTCTCTATCAACGTGCAAAGATTAATTTCAATCAGAAGGAAGCGTCTATTTTAGATGAAATTAATCTCCTTAAATGGTAAATATAATTGAAAATTTCTCGTAATTGTTCTGAGTGTGTGTTTCAAATAATATTGAAAAATATTTTGAATACGACTTACTTCTCTGGTTTTTATTTAAAGACAAAACCTAAAAAAAACCGTATCATTCTGTGTTGATCATCATTGGGATAGTCAGGCCTTTGGAGCGAATCAGACGCTCAACGCCCCTAGTTCAGGGTGAAATTGAAAAGGTGAATGATTTTGGAATGATTAAAGAATGAAATTGAATGAGTGTGTTGAGCGAGTTTTGAGTGAAATTAATGGAAGGTAATCCTATATCGCAAATTTTGTTCAGGATGAACAAAATTTGCGATATTGATTATCTCCTTTTAATGAAATATGCACACAAGCTCTATATATCGCTTCCTATTTCTTCAAGAACCTATAAGAAGCTAACGATTTAAATTATGTCAGTGAAATCGCGATTTTCCTCTTTCAAAATATATTTTGAATGACGTTGTTGATTATATATTTTTCAATTGGTTTGAGCGTTTTTGAATGGTTTGAGTGAGTGTTTGCAATGAATTAATAGTGCGCTAAGTGAGCGATTTAGAATGGTTTTGATTGAGATGAATGTCAATACCACGATGTAACTAACTGTATACACAAACAAGGTGGATATTTGTTGACTTTGAGTACATTCACCGCAAAAATCACCAGAAGCCCCTTGTAATTGTTGGTCACTCTCAAATTTTGCTATTAGAATACGAACGAGTTCCATCGCTTTATAGCCTTTCAGGAAAGCTGGGATACAGTGGGTTTACAGTTGAGATTCGAAATGCGTTTGGCCAGCGGACGATGAAAACAATTGGAGCCGGGAACAATCCGAGACTGGAACTACTTCTTCTAAACTCATCGCCATATCCGATGGAACCAGCCGTCCGCAGAAACGTCATTTCCGTAATTCGGCGGCGGGTAAAAGGTTTATTGAATAAAAGACTCGGTAAATTAAAAAAGAATAAATGATTAAGTTAGATTTGGAGAAAAGGCGCAGTGGAGCATAATATCAGAATCAAAGACATATATACCTTGGTTTCCTTGTTTGTTAATTTTGACTTGACAAAAGTGTAATCTGCAGTAATAATAATTTTGTGTTGTAAATAAAATTTGTAAGACGACGAACTTTTGTTTTTTCAATTCTGGGCTAAAACAATTTAAATGATTTCCAACGGGAGCAGGGTGGGTGATTCGTGAGGTACCGCTTGATCAGGGGCATGTTTTACGAAACACCTTACGATTATTTTTGTGTAAGTAAACATTTAAGAAGCTTTTACAGTTGATACTAAATATGAAATTCTGCCATGCATCATTTCAATGAAATCGTCTTCTAAATACGATTGGAATGAGATATTGCAAGGCAGAATCTAATAATGCCTGAAAACACCAAGTACGATTTGTAATTTTGACTTACGATTATTTTTTTTCCTAAGAAATTTGGCAAAAAAATACTAGGCCTCTATCGTTTTAATAGACAAAACGATCCAACTCATTTCATAATTTTCTTCATCTTTATATAGCCTCATTTTCACCCATCGGTCATTTCATCACCCGCATTCCCTCCAAATTCTGACAACAACAAAAGAGGTCCGGCTGCAATGAGACAGTTTTGTAGACGACCAAGGTTCAATCCCGAATATTGGAACTTTCCACCAGTCCAGTCGAGGAATAATTGTTACAACTATGCTACAAACAGAAGAACAAATACTTTCGCTCAACCAGGTATAAAGCTGATTACTATTCTAAATTATTTTAAAAAAAAAATCAGGTAAATTACATTCTTTTATCCTCGACATAAATTACGGGTGATCTTTGCTTTTATAAGCATTTTGTTGTACCTTTGTATACCAATAAATCAGATTATAAAACACCGCATATGAAAGTAATGCATAGGCAATGCATAGGTAGTAAGATTAGGCAGAACGTTTGTCTCAAATCACATTTGATTTCAGATCCTAGGTCCTTTATCTTATATTGTAGGCAGAGCTACGGGACGCCAGCACCAACCGCCCATTTCAGCCCGTAGTGTACTGTCGGCTACTATCAGGGACGGTTTTATTCCAGCACCTTTTATACGACCGGGAACTTGTTATATAGCCCTCGTCATCTGGCCGGGAGTAGACTACCATTTCTATAGACTGGATAGTGATAATCTCTGGTCTCATAAACAAGGTCGGACGGCGGCTAAAAAGACGGACAACTCTGGGAATTTGATTACCGATCCTAGACGGGCCGATAGGGGGAGCTACAGTATCTTTGCCGGCTTTCTAGCCGATAATCCAAGAGCGGTTGTTAGATAGCGACCGATCCTTTAGGAGAAATATTCTAAAGTTTACGCAGCTTGAGAAAAAAGAAAAAGAAAATGCAACAAGTAGATTAGTCTTTTTGCCTCCCTTCATGATATTCTCCACAAAAAATCTGTTCCCGTTTTCGGATAATAGAATACTACTACCATAGACAAAAATGAAGCAAATGGAAAGTGGACGAATTATGAGTCTCTTCAAAATATTGTTCTCTGTCACTTCTAAGGAATTACGAGCGGTATAGAATAATATCATTTGACGATTTCTACGCGATATAAATTGTCAATGAATCTTACTTCATACTGCAAACTTATCACTAGAAAGAACAGGCACTGAGATGAGAAAAGACTCAAACGGCCCTATTCTCCCAAGAATAGACCCTGAAGTATTAGAGATCAAGGCCTGAGGTTTCAAAAACAAAAATACTCAAATAATAATTTCAAATTTTCAAATTCGAATTCAAAGATTTACTGAGAATATATTTTGATTTCAAAAGCTTTCTGTAATGATGAAGGGAATCAAACAATTGCTTCGGCTTTAGGTCCGGTTTTGTTTTTTGTTTTTTTTATACCCCTGCATCGATAGATCGGAGCATATTGTTTTTTCCTGTTTTGTTTACTTCACCGAAAAAACTTTAACATTGACTACATAACTTTTGATTGGAAAAGGATAGAGCCTACATATTTCTTATGAGTTGTTTCGGACAGGACCTTTCTGTTTGTACCAAGGTCAATGTCATTTTTCAAGGTCAAATATGTTTCTGAAAATGGCAGTGGCTGGGGCATTAGTGTTTAACAAACACATCTTGTCTTTTGTTCGTTTGTTGTCTTTATACTTTTTTTCTTTAATATACGAAATTTCCTCTGACTTCTCTTTTTGCGTGATGAGTTGCTTGTATTCATTACTTGTCCAAAATAAAGAGAAATTCATAAATGACATTGAGCCTTGCACAAAATACTTCAGCTTAACCATTAACGACCCGACAAAATGTCGCTTACTTTGCACTTGTACGGTTAGGGTTAGAACTGTTGTTGCATTTTGTGTAAAATCATTGAGCCACAGCCATAGCACTGATAGTGCAGTTGGTAACGCGACGGAACCCGGTTTAGATCCCCGAAGTCGCCATACATACTTTCCTACTCTTCCAACGATATATATAGAAAATAATCCTTAGTTTCAGTGCAAGATTATTTACATTGAGTGAATAACAAAATATATATTTTCACTTGTGGCTCTGCCACTCGTTAAAATATAACTTTTGTTAATCACGAAATGAAATAATAATCGATCTTGATCGAAAAAAATACGAGAATTTCTTAAAATGCAAAAATGGTTACAACATGTGAAAAATCTGGGGCAAATTTTGGGTCATTTTGCACATAATTAATATGCAACGAAATGACGTCAAATTTTTATTTGGTTGAGCTTAAATGACGTCAAAAAGGATGATATAAATGAAAGCAGGGTATAATTCTTTGATAATTTCACTAGTTTAGAGGCGAGTTTATCAAAGTTTAACAAAGGATAAGCTAACCTTCATACTTGTCAATAATCTTTAGAAGAGCATTAAATAAGAGTGCTTAACCGTAAGCTGGTGCCGGAGGCTTGAAAACGATGTTCTTGTGGTGATGGTGATAGGAGTATCACGCTCGCTCAGGGTTCAATTCAATGCACTCAGCCCACTCACTCAAGTCACCAAATCACGCTCCTAATGAGTCAAAAAAGATTCAAATCGGTAAAAAACATTTCACGATTTGATTGGCTGGTGTGTTTTTCAATGCGCCTGATTCGTACGTGATGGCATACAAACAGAAAAGTACACAGATTTTTAAAAGGGATGTATTAAATACAACCAATATCGTCCACGTAGACGATATTAGCGATATTGTATTAACCCCCTTTAATTTTAATAAAAGCTCATTCAATCCTCTCATTCAATTTCATTACGAAGTCGTTCACCTCGTCAATGTCACGATGTTATTCTAGGCGAAAGAGGCACGGAAAGGAAAGACTCGAATCTACTTTCGGTTCCCGGGCGTAGCGCTAAAGATCCCGAGAGATTATTCTGATAATAATGAATATTTCTGAATGCTCAAGACATCGTATAAGCAGTTATATGTTAAAATCACCCATGATTTTTTTTCGACAGAGGATATTTATGTGAAGCACCCTCGTATTGTGCATAATAAAAGTAACACCAATCATTAGATTCTATCTCTTTTCAATTACATGTATTCACAGTCGTATACCTGGTACAGTGTAGTAAAAAAGTGTCCATTGTAGAAGCATGCAAGATTCGAATAGTGATTGAAAATTGAGTTACACTTAATTGTTGTTTACGTCCGCCATCTCGCATGCTTCTACACGGGGCACTTTTTACTACACTGTATCAGGTATACCACTGTGGTGTTCTGTGATTTTCGGATGGCCCCTATTCGCAAGTTGGGACTCTTATTAAATCTGTCACCTGTCACAAACGGAAGTAAACTGTAGTGAATAGCCTTGACCAGAATTCGTCGACTGTTCAGTAAGACCGACTTTCATTTAGTGGGATCGTATGCGGAATGGTCTGTGTACTTTTGTGTGTAATAGGCAAATATTCTCTGCGTTCAGGATGACGAAAAACGGTGCAAACAGTTTTCCAATTATACCCCGCTTTGCACGTGCACTTGCGTGCAAAGCGGGGTATAATTGGCAAACAGTTTGCACCATTATGTAATCCTAAACACAGGGATGTTTAAAACGTTTCGTCTTATATGTATCGCGTGGATTTAGATCCGGGGCGTAGCTCGTAAGATCGCGAGTGATTATTTTGATAATACATGTATACTGAACGCAAAATATTTAGTCGCACTTTTTATAACGTCACAAAGAAGCCAACCAATGAAACGAAGCAAAAGTTTCTATTTGAAATATATTTGCCATCCTATTGGCTTACTTTTTGTCATAACTTTTTTAATTTCACTCTCAGACATTCGTCTGACATAACGTAAATGTGGATTTTACGTACTAAGTTGATAGCTGCGTGTAACAAAACGAATAAATGTTCTTTTTTGTTTTATTGGATTACTCTTATTCCGCGTAAACATTAAACACTTAAATGCATTGCATCCTTCGAAAAAGAGCGAAGTTGTGACATGGCGTAAATTGATAGCGCATGGACATATCGAATACGGTGTGCATATCTGGAAGGTGATGAAATTGCATTTAGCTTCTGCGACTATCGTTTTATCATCATACGGTTCATTGCGGATAAATATTGACATAATATGACCCAATTTCGTTTTACAGATTTCGTTAAACGACAATAGGAGTGCAGTCGAACGTCATGCCGTTACGTTAAAAATGGAATGCTTTCATTATCCCAACTGATTGCAGTAGGTAAAAACATCACTTAGGATTATTCAAGTCTTATTTTTTATTAATGGAAACCTATTGAAAAGAACCTACCTGTAAACTAGTTAAATTAACGCGACCGTGCCGTCAATCGAACGTTTGTGATCGCTTAACCATAGAAAAGCGCAATAACTCAATTTCTGAGGTTAGAAAGAAACAGAAGAAACTTTTTTTCCTTCCCGATTAACAATATTCTGAAAATTATCTCTGATAAAACAGCTGTTGCATTTTTGTGAGTTAGTTGTAAAGATGATGATGAAGAGTCACTAAAAAGATCCCATACTCTAACCAACCCCCTTTTTATTGAAACAAGATAACCGAAGATGATTATGATCGCAAGAAACTTTTTTTTTTTTTTTTTTGTGATACAAGTAGGGAAGTAACGTCCCTTAATTAGACTGTGTGACTTTTCCATTCTACCGGTATGTTCAAAATCATGTCACTGTGGTTGGCCAATTTCGTCTAACATGATAAAATTATTGGATTATGGGAGGAAATTGGACAGAATTATGATTAATGTCATTCATTTTGTGAAAGATGAATCACATCCTGAAATATATCCCATCGAAGAGAAAACGACTAAACTTTTTGCGCTCAGTATATTAAATGTTTGTGACTGATCAATGCATCGTTATTGCAACAGTTTTAATCAAAGCACCTCCGTATTGTGCATAATTAAAGTAACACCCACCATTAGATCTATCTCTTTTCAATTACATGGTTTCTGTAATTTTCGGATGGCCCCTTTTCGCAAGTCGCAAGTTGGGACTCTTATTAAATCTGTCACCTGTCACAAACGGAAGTAAACTGTAGTGAATAGCCTTGACCAGAATTCGTCGACTGTTCATTATGACCGACCTTCATTTAGTGGGATCGTATGCGGAATGGTCGGTGTACTTTTGTGACGGATAGATATTCTTCAAACGTTTCATCTTAAGTATATAGTATATATATAAATATTTATATTTATGCCCCCGCCATTAAATGGCAACTGGCAGAGCTACGTCTGCGCGCGGGTGCGTTTGTGTGGGTTTTTTAGGGGGGGGGGGGGATTCTTATCTGGGACATAATTTCTACATTAATGAATGTATCTAAAAATAACTTAGTAGAGTTGGTCAAATGGGTGAGTTCTAGTGTCATGCGAAGAGTTACGAATACGCCTAAGGTCAAGGTTACTGCTAAAGGTCAAATGGGTGATTGGTAATACCAAGTATCTGTCACCAATTCGAAATTCAACATATTTTTTGTGAAAGTGCAATATAAAAGGCCCGTAAGTACAATCCAAGTAAAATTAGGCGCGATCTTACAAACTTTTTTTGCGCCATGTCCATCTTGCTTGCCGTTTTCGAAAGTTCAGTCTTACTAGATTACTATACAAATGCAAGTCAATCTAAATCACCAATAACGATTCATTCGTCAGTCAACAAAAATGTTGTGATTACAGCTCAAAGAACTTCTTACTGCAGAGCAAATATGTTTGATCCGTTTTCCGGGAAAACTGGCCTAAAATGCAGTCACTTTGATGTCAATTTTAATATACAAAACCAGATACCTCACAACAAATAATTTTAGACTAATCCAATTTTGAAGAATTTCTAGACGTTAATTCACTGGGTGTTCAAACTGTAAAGGGACGGTTTTTTGTGGTTTTTTTTTTGAATTTGAAAACATTGCGAAAAGGGTATAAATTCGTCGCCCTAATATTAGAGTGATGTTTTGGCAAAATTAATATTTTGGTACCGTTGGATTTGTCCCATGGAGATCTATCTAACTGTGTCGTCAGATTTTTGAAATGTAATCAGTATCAAAAATTAATCCAATCACAATATGTGCACTGTTTTAGTTTTTTCAGTAGGTTTTGAACATTAGGATTTTCCATTTGAACTTTAACATTATAATATTAAAAAAGGATGACAACTAAGTGATTTTTGTTCGCTGTGAAAATGGAAAAATACAATTGAAAAAAAAAACAAAACAAAAAACATATTAACTATTACTAACATATTAACTAAACAAAAATATTTATTGATTTACAAAGATCATTGTTGCATGGATGACATCTGGAATTCTTATGTATTTAGGATTTATAGTAAAAAGAAAATTCAAATCTTAATTTTCAAAATAGTTTTTCTCTAAACTCTAAAAAACTCGTCGAAAATTTTATAACAATTACGCTACGAATTGCTCCAAAGAAACAATTTCTGATTTCTTTTTAATGTTAACCTCTTAATTATGACAGACAGATAGACAGAACATTTTTTTGACTTGCACAAAGTACATCGTCACATATAAGCGCATTGTGAGTGCATACAAATTCCGGTGGGCGAGTAAATGATAACACAAACAGGTTCATGAAGTTTTAATCTTTTCAGAAATAACATTCCTTTACTTGTTTTATATGAATTGGAAAGATTTTAAAAAAAAACAAAAGTTTACGTCTATTTTTCAATTTTAATGTGATCAAGGTAGTTTTTCCTAAAAACGGATTATTTGATATCTAAGCGAGTACTTAGTGAGACATTGCCTGACATTTTCAACAATTTCACAAGTACGTGATTAAGAATATGGGTAACTAGGATTTTGAAATTTATACGCACTCAGAAGGCTTCCAACGTAGAATATATCTAGGATAAACTCGATATGTTGTCTGTGACAAAAGATGAATGTCCTCTCAGATCCACTCCCCCTTTCTATGATTTTAGCGTTGGTGAATGATCAAAACACCGTGACTGTATAACCGAATAAGCTGTAGTTTCGATGTTATAATCATTCATCAAAGACATTTTTCAAAGATTAATTTCTATGACGCACTTGCGTAATGTGCGTAATGGTAGTTACGTCCAAGATCCTTGCCTCATTGAGTAGCCTGCACTTTCACAGAATACTTAAAAAATACAATAAATCATATCGAGTACATGTAATTGACACTCGCATCGATAAATATCATTCAAATTCATTCGTTTTGCACTCCATTCAAATCAAACACTCACTCCGACCACTCTAAATCGTTCAAAAAAATGTTAAAAAACGCTCGAATGATCCACATTTCAATCAAATCGATCAAATAATGGTGCGATTTCATTGGCTAGGGTTGATTTTCTAATAAGCTCGTGTAAACAAAAAAATCAGAAAAGTACGCAGGTTTCGTTAAAAGGGTATTAAAAAATCGCTAATTTCAGTTCATATGGCGAAATTATCGAGTGTGTTTTACCTCATTTGAAAATCATTCAAAACTCGCTCCTTCCACTCAGACTCTGACCAGGCAGCGCAGATGTACAGGCTGAAATGAGTCCTAACGTTGCGCACATGAGAAATTATTGGTAGTTTTTAGTCAGGCTTATGTAGATGTCAAATAAAAAAAACACAAAAAACCCTAGTGATTAACCTTATGACCTTTTGATAGACATAAAAGATTCGTATGGTGACAATCTTTCAAATAGTTACAATCTTTCAAGAAAGAAAAAAAAAACGATGCACACACCAAGGGCATAACTCCTCTGTTGAAAAATATCGTTGATCAATGGTCAAAGCATCGAAACTACAGCTTGAATAAGCTGTAGTTACGATGGTTTGATAAATCATCAACGCTCAAATCATGAAAATGGGAGCGGACGGAGGGCACTCATCTTTTGTCATAGTTCTCATATCGCCTTTATCTTATATATTCTTTTCTTGTCGCCTTCTGAGTGCGTATATATTTCAAAGTCCTAGATACGCCTATGCACACTAACGCTCACTCGTTCTCATTCAAAGTTAACTTAATCAAGGTTAACAAGTAATTAGTAATGCGGAAATACCAATCATAAATTAAGTCCGTAACACGCCGCCCGCAGGCAGGGACTAAACTGCCGAAAAAGATACTGATCATCTAGCTGATAGTTGTGGTGTAAACATAACATGAAAAACTTGACATTTCAACATGTGTAAATAAGCGAGGGATTTAACATGATGATTAATTAAGGTATTTTGGTTTTTCATTCATCTTTTTTTCTATGCTTATATTTTTCATAATGTGGTCAGTGCACAGCTAATTAAAATGCCTCTAGATTTATAGGCATTCACAATTGTTCTGAGCTGATCTTTCAAAGTGAGAGGAGTAGAAGTTGTTGCTACTCAGTTGAGATCAGGCCAAAAATATATATTCGTACTCCACCGAGAATTTACTCAAAACGTGACTAAGAGCTGCTACAGCTACTACCCGAGTTTATATTTTAGCGAGAGAGTAGTATTTCGAAAGCTTAATGTGACTCTGTTCTAAGTCCCTTTAACCATAGGCACTGACAACAATGTTGCGTTTAACCTTGGATTTGTGTTTCCTATACATGTTTATTGTACAAACCTTAAGCGCCATTCTTAATTTCGCGTATTCAATAACTCGCTAAAACTAGCGAAAATTGAACTCTTGTTTATAAAACCAGATATATAGTTGTTGGGAACTAGAAAGTACAGAAGCGGGTCATCAACTGACTTTGCATTTACTAGAATTATTTGAAGAAATTTCAATTGACATCTGCGATTTGAAAATTATAAATAAGCACTGTAACAAATAAGATATTTTTTATTGTATTGTCAAACTGAATACTGGCAAAGTTAACCCTTGTCATGCTGAACCCGGAATATTCCTGCATTAGAAGGAGGTATAGACAAAGATCAGCCTGCACACATGTGCAGTCTGATCTTAGTCTAAATCACCTTTTTGTCTTGTCTGACCGAAAATCATTTAAAGACTTAATCTTCAAGAGAAATATTGGCATACCATTTTTTTTATCTTACAGAACCTTCAGCACTTTGACATTGGTTTAATTTTGCAAAGATTTTTATTCAGCATGACAAGGATCAAGTTCCGTTTAATCAGTGGCACCGATTTAGCTCTATTTATATAGATATGAAATGAGCTATAACAGTATTTATCTTGTTGGTTTTGACTTGAGTTTTAAGAATTTAAAATAAAGCACCTGTAACAAAGGCGAACATAAATTTAAGATGACAAATTAACACACCAGAATCTTCTTTCAAACAAAACACATTATAAATTTATTGAAATAAATGGGTGAATTTATCACTTTTAATGTTTAAGGACAAAAGGTAACAGTTATTGTTTTACATCTTTTGTTTTTTCGTTTGTTTCTGAACATAATAGAGCTATCGAAATGTAGGCCTACAGATTTTTTTGTGGATTTAAAATGCGTTTAATATACAACTGTGAAAATATAAATTATTGTAAATGCAAGTAAGACTTACTTCTCGAAGACGAAGATAATTTTCAATCTCCACAATTCTTTTTTTATTTGAAATATTTTTAAACGTTTTTATCCCACTCGAACGCAATGCCGCTTTTCGAAGTTTCTATAGTAAAAGGATTTAGAAGGAATTGCGGAAAATAAAGCTATTCTTTCTTTCAAGCAATTTTGCCGTTGACAATATAGTATCACCCCTAAAGACCTGCCCTACGTTCAGGATCACAAAACGGTGCAAACAGTTTTCCAAATATACCCCGCTTTGCACGCAAGCTTACGTGGGAAGCGGGGTATAATTTAGAAAACTGTTTGCGCCGTTTCATGTTCCTGAACGCAGTGCTATATTTATAAGATGTACATCTTAACAACATCGTGAAATTAACAAGTTTGGTGATTTAGTAATGACTATTGAATCAAATTGAATGAGTGCGATGAGATAGTTTTACGTGAAATTAAGGGGAGGTAAGCCAATATTGCTAATTTTGTTCAGGATGAACATATAAATGATATTTATTTATTCCCATTAATAGAATATGCATATAAGTTCTATAAATAGTTGCCTACTTCTTCAAAAGCCAATCAGACGCTTACAATGTCAGCAAACTCGTGTTTTTTGTGTTTGAGGTTGTCGTTTTTTTTGTTTTTTTAGCTCACCTGAGCACGAAGTGCTCAAGGTGAGCTTTTGGGGTTATGTGATGTCCGTCGTCCGTCGTGCGTCGTCCGGTGTCCGTCGTCCGTCGTCCGTCGTCTGTCGTCAACATTTACCTTGTGGACACTCTAGAGGCCATATTTTTAGCCCAATCAACCTGAAAATTGGTCAGAATGATTATCTGGATGAAATCTCGGACAAGTTCGAAATTGGGTCAAGTGGGGTCAAAAACTAGGTCAAAGGGTCAAATCTTAGAAAAACCTTGTGGACACTCTAGAGGCCATATTTTTAGCCCAATCTACCTGAAAATTGGTCAGAATGATCATCCTGATGAAATCTCGGACAAGTTCGAAATTGGGTCATGTGGGGTCAAAAACTAGGTCACAGGGTCAAATCTTAGAAAAACGTTGTGGACACTCTAGAGGCCATATTTTTAACCCAATCAACCTGAATTTCGGTCTGAATGATTATCTGGATAAAATCTTGGACAAATTCGAAATTGGGTCATGTGGGGTCAAAAACAAGGTCACGGGATCAAATCTTAGAAAAACCTTGTGGACACTCTAGAGGCCATATTTTTAGCCCAATCAACCTGAAAATCGGTCAGAATGATTATCTGGATGAAATCTCGGACAAGTTCGAAATTGGGTCAAGTGGGGTCAAAAACAAGGTCACAGGGTCAAATCTTAGAAAAACCTTGTGGACACTCTAGAGGCCATTTTTTTAGCCCAATCAACCTGAAAATTGGTCAGAATGATTATCTTGATGAAATTTCAGACGAGTTCAAAATTGGGTCATGTGGGGTCAAAAACAAGGTCACGGGGTCAAATATTAGAAAAACCTTGTGGACACTCTAGAGGCCATATTTTTAGCCCAATCAACCTGAAAATCGGTCAGAATGATTATCTTGATGAAATCTCGGACAAGTTCGAAATTGGGTCATGTGGGGTCAAAAACAAGGTCACGGGGTCAAATCTTAGAAAAACCTTGTGGACACTCTAGAGGCCATATTTTTAGCCCAATCAACCTGAAAATTGGTCAGGATTATTATCTGGATGAAATCTCAGACAAGTGCGAAATTGGGTCATGTGGGGTCAAAAACTAGGTCACAGGGTCAAATCTTAGAAAAACATTGTGGACACTCTAGAGGCCATATCTTTAACCCAATCAACCTGAAATTTGGTCAGAATGATTATCTGGATAAAATCTTGGACAATTTCGAAATTGGGTCATGTGGGGTCAAAAACAAGGCCACGGGGTCAAATCTTAGAAAAACTTTGTGGACACTCTAGAGGCCATATTTTTAGCCCAATCAACCTGAAAATCGGTCAGAATGATTATCTTGATGAAATCTCGGACAAGTTCGAAATTGGGTCAAGTGGGGTCAAAAACAAGGTCACAGGGTCAAATCTTAGAAAAACCTTGTGGACACTCTAGAGGCCATATTTTTAGCCCAATCAACCTGAAAATTGGTCAGAATTATTATCTGGATGAAATCTCGGACGAGTTCAAAATTGGGTCAAGTGGGGTCAAAAACTAGGTCACATGGTCAAATCTTAGAAAAACGTTGTGGACACTCTAGAGGCCATATCTTTAACCCAATCAACCTGAAATTTGGTCAGAATGAACATCTTGCTGAAATCTCGGACAAGTTCGAAATTTGGTCAAGTTGGGTCTAAAACTAGGTCACAGGGTCAAATCTTAGAAAAACCTTGTGGAGGCCATATTTTTAACCCAAACAACCTGAAATTTGGTCAGAATGATTATCTGGATAAAATCTTGGACAAGTTCGAAATTGGGTCATGTGGGGTCTAAAACTAGGTCACGGGGTCAAATCTTAGAAAAACCTTGTGGACACTCTAGAGGCCATATTTTTAGCCCAATCAACCTGAAAATTGGTCAGAATGATTATCTTGATGAAATCTCGGATGAGTTCAAAATTGGGTCAAGTGGGGTCAAAAACTAGGTCACAGGGTCAAACTTAGAAAAACCTTGTGGACACTCTAGAAGCCATTTTTTGAAGCCCAATCAATCTGAAAATTGGTCAGATAATTATCTTGATGAAAGATCAGACAAGTTTGAAATTGGGTCAAGTGGGGTCAAGAACTAGGTCATTGGGTCAAATCTTAGAAAAACCTTGTCTGATGAAATCTTGGACAAGTTCGCTATTGGGTCAAGTGGGGTAAAAAACTAGGTCACAGGGTCAAAACTTTTTTAGATTGTTAATTCAGGTGAGCGATTAAGGGCCACTATGGCCCTCTTGTTTTTTTTCTAGCTCTATTTACTTTGAATGTGGTTGTTGATTTTATCTTTTTAAGTGATTTTGGAGCGTTTCTGAATGATTTGAGTGAGTGTTTGGAACTAATGAATGGAACTCTGATCGAGCGGTTTAGAATGGTTTTGATTGAGACGAATGTCAACTTTACAATCAAGGTAACCAGCTGTCATATTTTTCCCTTGCAACTTCTATGAAATTGGACAAGTTAAAAATTTTGTCGTTTCCTAAAGGCATAGCCTCCTATATTGTAATTGTCAATTAATTATAGCTTTTATGTTAGTCTGTTAGCCGGGTAAAATTGGCAAACCGTTTGCGCCGCTTTGTCATCCTGAACGCAGAACAGTTCTTTTTTGTATTGTCCTTGTAATGAACATATCAATATAGTCATGTTTAATGATGGGTTTATTTGTTTTAGATTAAAAATGCAACTAATGAAAAGATCTTCTAGAATGACCGTAACAGCACCAATAGCCACAATTGGAGAGATAAATTTTGAAACAATGCATATTTCTGTCTGAAAGAAATGGATTTTAAGTCTAGCAACGAGATTCCCGAAAGAGATGGGGTCGATCATGGGTTAAGTTGGACTTTGGTTCGAACACCTCTCAGGCGACATTCCAGTGGACACTGTCTTATTAGGGAAATATCGACGGTTTCGGATAATTTTTCAGAAGATAACCTAATCAAACAAAATCAATTTTCAGTGGATAAAGACATAAACGGAGCTTATGAAGATTATTATTTCAATCCAGATTTCCAAACTTCGAATGAAATAAGATTAAATCCTTGGACTACGTATCGACGTGCACCGACATCAGTTCAGCTCCCGGATTATGAATCCGCTGTGCAAAGACAGTCCCAAATCAAATCCCGACCTAAATTGGATTTATCGATCATTTCAAATTTAACGCCCGTAGGTCATGTGGTCGCGTGTAGACAAGTTCCAATACTTCCGGATTATGAGTCAGCCAATGAAAGTGAAGCTGTATATGTGAATACAGCATTTCAGCGCGAACAGCCTTCACCGGGTCATGAACCTGTTATAGTCACCAGTCATACACAACTTTCAGACAAATGTAATGACCAGCTTGATACTGGTTGGAGTATTCCTCCTGAATGTGATGATAGTGTTCAGGATATTCAATTGAAAGAGTTAAGCGCCTCAAATCATAAACACAAACCCGATAAAATAAACATGAAAACAACCAGTGCAAGTGTGAAATTAAAGGAACGACTGCATGGATGTGTCCAAAGTGTTAGGGTACTAAAACGCCGGGCAGACAGCCAAACTGAACAACTAGATGAAAGTGTTACAGACGGGGATAAACACCCAGAAGTTATAGATCCGGACAAACGTGGAGACAAGCCGTTCTTTTATTGTAGATTGATTACAAAATATCCGAAAACAACATTTT
The DNA here is from genome assembly GCA_948146395.1 of Fragum whitleyi. Lineage (NCBI taxonomy): Eukaryota > Metazoa > Mollusca > Bivalvia > Cardiida > Cardiidae > Fragum > Fragum whitleyi. The sequence continues at coordinate 39,415,707 of OX411544.1, forward strand.
GTAAGCATTGCTTTCAATTTTTAATAGAAGATTAGCTTTTTCTCGGTGTAAGATCGAATCTTCATTTATTCAGTGAAAAATTAACATTTTTCGACGGCGATGACATTCATGAAAATATATCATTCCGGAAATGAAAACCAAATCATATTTTCAGTTTAAACCGATCACAAAATGGTTAAATATGCAACGCTTTATAAGGCATAAAATTATGGGAGGTTGTATCATTAATTAAATTGAAGTGATGGGAAACTATATATTGCTGTCAATCGCGAAAAACTTACCTTCAAATAAAAAGATTAATCATAATTTGACAGCGCTACAGGTAGAGAGGCATTCTGAAATTTAGGTTAAAGTTATTCAATAATTATAGCACAAACCTTACGGTATTGTTACCCATTGAAATCGTCTCGTCATGCCGATTCCATTGAGTAGCCACATCACAAGGTTTCATTGAGAAATAAAGATTTGAGACTGGCTTTACCCTCTTATCTGTACCTCCGATTTGAGTAATAATAATCACCAATTTAATAGACTGACAGTGATGGATATCTTTACACTAAAATGAAAAGGTCGATCTTTATGTTTATATGCTTTATTCAGAAAAACCCATCTGTGGACATTCATGAACACAATTTTGTCCTATTGCTTACAATTCCAAAACATAATTTGTTTTCCAATTTTATCACAGTGCTGACCTTTGCTGGACATTTGCTGATTGCGTTGACTACTGTTGGTTTACTCTTATCCGGATATGATCTATTTCCGACCGATTTTGAGACCCTACCTATGTCTGACTGGAAGGTTCCATGGAAACGACGAGACTTCGCCTGGAGATACAGAGATGACTATAACAACAGATATGTTAGAAAATGGTTCATAGAGGTAATCGATTCTATATTTGTAAAAAGAAACAAAACAAACAAAAAAAAACCTTACAACGCTAACAATAACAACTTTTCAATATGCTCTGTCTAGGAAAAGAATCGCACATTATCACATCAACCAAGTTATTCTACTGTCCATTATTCAACACTGTTCTATTGGGGTGTTTTTATACATCAAAGTATTTACATATTTTGAGACATGTTAAAGTTTTGCGTAATAAACATTTCATGCAGTAATTTATCATTTTTTTTTAGAAATATCAAATCCCTTGATGTTCGTTACTGTATATATTCCAATAAAACCAAATTTATCTTACTCAATATTTTCTGAGATGGTTAGTCATTATTCCTTTTGAACTGAGAATGCCTGTACTATTTACATCTTTTTACATCAGGGTTTTTACTAAACATCTTACGATCACTTTTCTCTTAAGTAAAAAATAAGACTTTCTTCTACAGTAGTCACTAAATGCGGACTTCAGCCATGCATTATCTCATCGGAATCGTCTTCAGAAGACGATTCCTTTGAGATATTGCAAGGCAGAATCTAACAATAAATGAAAACACCAGGTACGATTTGTGTTTTTGACTTACGATTATTTTTTGCGTAAGAAGCTTAGTAAAACGGGCCCCAGGTTTGCACGCGACGTACACGATCAGATAATTTCTTTCTTTTTTTCAGGACCAGCATAAATGGTACCGGTCTATGGACTATGGTCGGTCAAACATTGTTCTATACTACGATGCAGGAAATAATAATATTTTTGAAAAGGAAAATCTTCAAAGGATGAAAGAGATTGAAGACCGTATATTTAACATCAAGGAATATAAGGAATATTGCGTTCAGACAGCAGCAATGGTATGCCAGAGGCCAACGTCCATTCTGAGACTTTTTGATGGTACTTTCTCACTTCTTGATTCAAACTTTTTCGATCCGGGATTTAACAAAATACCGAAAGTTTTGTACGCTGCAAACACAAATAACTTTACAAAAAGTAGATTTGCTTTCTTCCTATCAAAGGATGCGGTTATAAAACCATTTATGTCGTACTCTACAGTGACTAGGACAGTTATACCTATGGGTTATCCTCTCAAACTCGGGGAGCATAGTGAGTCCATGGAAAATAAAATGGAATCGTTCCTTGTGAAACATTTCAAACCTGCTATAGAAGAAATGACGCGAGGAAAATCGAATTTCAGATTGGTTTATTGGAGTTATTTGTTGTTTAGACATGATATTGTGATACAGATAATGTACGATTCTATGTTCGCTGGGGGAAGTGCTATGTTCATATTTTTATTTATCGTTTATCACACAAAATCTCTATGGATATCTACACTTGCATTATTCAGTATTTTAACAAGTTTTTTAGCTACAAATATTCTATACCGCACTGTGCTGGACTATCAATATTTTGGATTTTTTCACGTGATTGCATTTTTCATCATTCTCGGTATTGGGGCTGATGATCTGTTCGTGTTTCTGGACGTCTGGAAAAGTACGGGTTTTAATAATTATCTGTCCCTTGCTCACCGTCTCTCAGATGCTTACAAAAAGTCAGTATTAAGTATGTTCTTTACATCACTTACAACAGCAGTCGCTTTCTTCGCGAACGCATTCTCTCCCCTTCTTGCTCCACAATCTTTCGGAATATTCGCCGGATTATTAGTTATTGTGAATTACTTATCTGTGATAGTTTATTTTCCGACAGTAGTAATTATCCACCATATCTACTTCAAAAAGTGGAAGTGGCCATGTCTAAGGTTTCTTCACAGTAAAAATAAAGGCTTTGATGATGAAAAAGGAAAAGTTATTAATGACAACGTTGAGTTTCGTAATGGTGATGCTCAGGAAGTTAGAAAAAACTCGTTGTTTGAGGATAACACATCACGTAGTAGCACGGGGCACCTTTATAACGTGGTCGGCAAGTTAAACACTGGTTATACAGCTAGCGTCAGTGAAGAATACGGGTTTGTTAACAAACAGAGGAATAACAGTGATACATTATCGACTGCAACATTGAAAAATAACGAGGTAGTACCACGACTGTCTTCAGTCTCGAGTAAAACTAGCATTGTTCTTAGTGCTGTCAATGATCTAAAAGATACACAAACTAATGTAGGCATTACTGATAACTCCGAGGATGCACCAGAAGTCTTTGAAACGGATCCTAGGGACAACATAGATAAAAAGAATTCTAATCCTGGACATAAAAAGAAGACAAAGAAGAAAAAGGCCCTTGTACTATTTTTTCGGAACCATTATTTTAGATTTGTGACTCACTGGATTATCAGATGGATTATCGTTGTTGTCTTGATCTCCGTTGTTGCATTCTTTGCTCACAGTATTACGAAGCTGGAGACAGAAAATGAACAGGTAGGAATGTGTTTTTACAAAAATGCTCCATTATCCATATGCGTCTTTCCATGTCCTTATATTTGAAGCTATTTGAGCCTAAACCATCAAGTATATTAATGGCAATTCAGTATGATTTTAGGTACAATATCACACAGACATTGTCTATCATAACATGTAGCATTTTCACAACAGAAATAATTGTATCCAGATAATTATAGAGTGTCTGCATAAGTTTTTTTGTCAGAAAATGCTTTTGTTTTATTGCTGTAGATGAAGTCATTTGAAGATACTCTGGGTTTTTTTTCACATCTTTTCAAACAACACAAACAAATGTACAAATATTATTGATAAAAAATAAACATTATTTCGTGTTATTTTGAATGATGTGAATCCGAATTTTAACAGTTGGCTAATGTACTTTTTGCAAACCTGTATGGGTACGTTTCAACGCATAGGCACTAGGCAATCCTATCGAAATTGAATTCATTTTCTTTTTGCAGGTCCAGCTTTATCGAAACAGCCATAATTATGGTAGAGCTCTCGATCTAGACTTCCATTATTTCATTGCCAATGAAGCGGACAGGAATGTCAAAGTTCACATTGTCTGGGGTCTCAAACCACGTGATATGAGTGTGTGCCACTTCTCGGAAGGGAGGTGTGAGGGTGAGGAACGATACGACGACGACTTCGATCCGAACACTCCGGAAGCACAACTGGCGTTAAAGGTAGTTGATCCTGTGCGTGACATTTCCAACAATTTCAAATATGCGCAAAGCAAAGTATCTGACCAGTCTGTTCATCTGTACAGTCTGTCTAGAGTCTTTTTTATGCGTTTAGTAATGAGAAAAGGTCTTAAAGTAATTGTACACAAACAGATTACATTACATTTACAGTGGGTGGCTGTCTATGCTGCTCAATGTTTGCACCTCACACATATTTCAAATTGTCGGAAATCTCACGCACTGGTCCAGTTATCCTTAGGCTAGGCACAGTTATCCTTAGGCTAGGCACAGTTAACAACATTATGAAATTGACAAGATGGATAATTTCGCAATTATTTTGGATTGAAATTGAATGAGTGTGTTGAGCGAGTTTTGAGTGATTTTAATGGGAGATAATCTTATATCGCAAATTCTGTTCAGGATGATTAAAATTAGCGATTTATATAACCTCCCTTTTATAAAATATTCGTATTTTACTGATTTTGTGTCTCTATAGACCAATCACATATTTCAAAATTCACATCATCCAATAAAGTTGTAGAATAATTGGATCGATTTGAATAAAATGTTTATCGTCTCAAATGATTTTGAAACTTTTTCAAATTATTTTGGAGTGTTTGGAATGAATGAATGGAGCGCTGAGTGACCGCTTTAGATTGATTTGATCGGGACGATTGTCAATTCCACGATGTAACTAACTGTAATAAAAAAAAATAACGTGCAACTGAAAAGATTACGATTCTAACGGCCGCTTTAGTACAACCGGCAAATCAAAGACCACGTGCTAGAGAATGAAACTACAATCTTTGACAACTTCTCTTTTTATCGCTTGGTATCTAATTATGCAAAAACTTGCAGAACTCACCAAAAATGTAGCGCTTAGAAAGCAGGTTTTCCTAGTAGTGCTCGAGACTAACATTGTACGTATGGTTTGTAGTATTTTGCAACAAGTGTAAGGCAAAATATTTCTGGCAAACCACAGCAAGAAATCACCTAACTTGAATTAGGTTTAACTTTTTTCATAGTCAGTGTTTTTCTCAAGAACTACGGTAAATCTTGCTCGAGCGACCACGTCTTTAAATCGAAATATTTTAAATTGTACATATCATTGGTCTAAAATTGATTGTAAATGAATCCTGTGTTATTAAAATCCATTTTAATTGACAAGATGAGACGATCCTGTTGAGTTTTAGCAATATATAATTATATAGAGGTTGCAATAAGATATATATTCAATCAAAATTATGTATCTAATTTGTAAACAAAGCGTGTACTAAATGACCATTCTCTTTAACGACCGCTATTTGGTGATCCTGTTAGTGGTTGCTCAAAACATGTTTTAATATATTTCTCTTTTATTTATCTGTAGAAATTTTGTGACCGTCTACACAGTTTTACCGCAGAAGAGATCGATTATTACAGCATCAGGCGAAGTTTTATTTCAAAAGTTCCAGAAATTAGATGCTTTACGGACGAACTAGATGGATATTTAAAGGTAAATTTTCATTAAAGTGTGAGAAAGTAATACAGTAAAACTTGCGCTGAGCGACCACTTAGGGGACCAATAAAAAGCGGTCGCTTATGGAAATAGTCACTTAATACAACATTAAATGATAAATAAGGTCTGTTATTTGATAGCATTTAAAGATTGTCACATAATTCATACTGAATCCTATGATGTTCGAACCCATCAGAATCGTCTCATTGAGACGATTCTAATGGGTTCTAACGTCACAAGATTCAACATTATCTCGTTTAAGAATATCCACTTTTTCTGAGATTTTGCTTGCTGTGAAGGGACTTTTTTATGGCGGTCGCTTAATAAAAGTGGTAGCTTAATAGAAGTGGTCACTCGAGCAATATCGACTGTACACATACCTCTATATAAGTCTAAAATGATAGTGATTATAATCGCCTAACGCCTGTTATGGACATAAAATGATCAATTCTTTAATACATTTGGAAATTATGGAAGCTTTTATAAATATAAAATCACCTAGTTGTTATTTTGTCAAAAGAAAAGTTTACACTCTACATTTCACAATTTTGTTGTTGTTGTTGTTTGTTTGTTTATGTGGTTTTTTTTCTTCAAATGAATAACTTAAAAAGCTCTTGGTTGATATGTGTAAAGAGAAACACAAAAATATTATCAGAATGCAAGAGAATTTTACAATAGCGAAGAATTGCCTCGACAAATAGAGAGTATGAACTTTCATATATTTTTTAATACATTTAGGGGGAAAAGGTTTAAAATCTTTACTCGCACATTTCGAGACCCGATGTTATAAAACTTTTCTTATTCTCGACTCAAACCTTTCTCAAATCAAATCAAAGTGAGATAAAAGCCGTAATCCTAATGAAATACAAATTTTAATTCGTGATCATAAAAGTAATATCAATAAGTTGCTTTAAATAACAACTTATTAATATTTTTTTTAATGTTCATACTTTTGTTTGAATTCTAAATTTGAGAAAATTCTCGGTTGAGAATAAAAAACAGTTTTATCACCTCATAATCCCTTCGTATTTTCTCTTCTGAAATAATTACGTTTCTTTAATATCCACTCATTTTTTCCAGGAACAGTCGGATAATTCTAGCTTGGACCTGTCCTTACCCTGGAACTACAGAACAATGATTGAGTTTATGCAATCCAAGAGTGATGTGTATAACACAGAAAGATTCGATAAAAACTTTACAGATATACTTCAGGTACAGATAATGACATCGTGAAATTGACAATCACTCCGAGTAAAATCACTCTAAATCGCTCACTCAGCGCTCCAAACACTCACTCAAGTCGATCAAAACCGTTCAAAAGTCTTTAGAAAACATTTCGCGATTGACCATAACTTTCAACCTTAAATTGAAATCGATCTAATTTTTCCACTATTTTATTTGGTTCTGTTGTTTTTTAATTGTCATATTTGTCCATTAAGAGACACAAACAGAAAATTACGTATATTTTATATAAGGGAGGTAATAAATATAGCTAATTTTGTTCATCTTGAACAAAATTAACCATATTGGTTTACCTCCCTTTAATTTCACTCAAAACTAGCTCCTCACACTCATTCAATTTCGTTCCAAAACCATTCCAATATCCATCAGCTTGTCAATTTCACCAAGTTGTTAACTGTATACATGTACTCATTGCTGATAATTAATCCACGACACCATTTCTAATTGACATATTAATTACGCTTATGAAATGAAACAAAATAATGAAAACAGTTACAGCATTCACAAAAAGCCACACGGTAATTTGTGTATTCAAACAGTATTCGGAGGCATGATCATTTTCCATTCTGAATGACGCGCTTTCGGCAAATTTGTGCCAAAATCATAACACTTCGTCCCTTTTTGTATTAAAGAAAGAAATAGAATAATCGTTTGAAAAATGTACAGTATAAACCTTACATTTTGTGAACGAAGCTATAATCGACACCCTTGAAAATATAGCTTTTATTGCCATCTCAATGAAGGATAAATCGTTCACACTGAAACAACCAATTATGCTCCATATATTTCTTTTACGAAGACAGAATATAACGCCTGGATCAACCTGTTTTGAAAAATATCTGTCGATAACTCCTTTAAAGAATGTTCCCATTTGAATTTAGGTGCCGATTTCCTATTGGATGAATGATGGATACAGATTTCAACATAAATCCGTGTTCCATAATTACCATTCGCTGATTGGCGAGAGTATCAGCAAATATTCTACACCCCTCAAATCTGACATGAGTATGTACTAACGTTTATTTTATGTAACTTTATACAAAGTATAATTCTTGGGTTCATATTTTTCGTTTACAAAATATACATATATTCTTCGGCACAAAAACGATATGCATCATAGATTAAGTTTAGTTGAGTTTATGTTTTTAAAGACACACAACTTATTATCTATTCACTTCCAGTAGTTTAAAACAATTTAGCAATTTATAACCGCAATTTTTAACCGCATTATCACTTATCTTTTAGAACATAAGCATAATACTACTGTTACATTATTATATAATATGTTTACTTTTTTAAGAAAATGACTTTTCGTGGACATTTTATAGGGACATTTTAATTGATCGAAACGGAAATTGTGCACGGGCGCGTGGAATTGTGTCTTCCGTGTAATAAAAGTAAAATTGGCTTGCTAGGAATATTATGCTGTTTTAATTACTTCATTTATGTTCCATGTTATTTTATCTCTTTCTTTCACACATATCAGAATAGAAATGTTAATTAGAAACAGAAACAGTAAACTATAGATGAAGTTATTCATTGAAAAAGGTACTTAAAAGTTCAATATTTTTAATATGGTTGGACATTTTTACAAATGATGCAGAAGTTGCTTAGATTTACTTCTTCTAAATTAAACAAACTTGTTTCAAAATGACAGGTGTGTTTGTCGGTAACAAGATCCGGTATATCGGGGTACAGGTGAACTTGACCCTAGGGACCTTTACATCCGGGTATCCGCTAGGAAAGCCGGCTATGGATAGATGGGAACATTTCGTACAAACTGAGGTTAGTCTATGAGCGGATATGATCGTCATGTTTTTACAAGTTACGCTAGATACTCTGCTGTATGCCCAAGTATAAAAAAACATTAAGGGAAATAACTAATAAAAATTAAATAGGTAGAGTGATGGTTCGTATGCAATACTCTCCGTATTGATAGGAGGAACATAAATTCCAAGTTTCAAGTCAATCGGACAAAAGGTGACAGAGTTATGCTCCGGACAAAGAAATGGTCGCTGCCCGCTCGCCGGACGCCCAAACGCCACGGGTTCTCGAATAATACGTCCCATCTTTCGACGGACGTATGATATGCTCTCGCTTTTTAGCTCGGCTGTTTTCGGAGAAAACCTGAGAAATTGTGATCGCCTTTGCGATGTTTGCGTTAAAGTTTGCGATGGCGTGACAAACTTCGACCTTGTTCATATCTCTGTTGTTATTGTATATATCTTCACGTAACTTGGCACGTGTGTTCACCGTCACAAGAGCTGTCCAGACTATCAATTGGAAAAATTCTGGAAGAATTTTATAAGAGTTGTAGATCTACCTCTTTTTTACTTAGATTTATTGCATTATCCAGCATCTGAAGCCGAGCGTTGCACCCGTAGGCGGTGCTTTTGTTTACTGTTTGCTTTGCTTACCGCTAGCACACATTAAGACTAGAGAGTTATTTCAGTAGAATTCGGATATTAAAGTGTCATAAGTCACAAGTACTTGTCACACAAAAGGGAACCATCCACAGGCAATTGTTTCATAATCTGATTTTTGTTAAAAAGGCTATTTAAACCTATAAGACAAAAATCAGGTTATAAAACAATTTGCCTGTAGAACAATATTGGTAGTACGTAAAGTGTCAATCATGGTATGGGTTCAGGATAAAAAAAAACTTTTGTGAACGGTTAGAAATTCCACCTCTCTTTTAGCGTGAATGGGTACACGTACAGGGCAATATTTCTCAAATGTTGAAAAAGCATATACCTTTTATAGTGAACGCATAGCCTGTCAGGCTGTGCATTCACTGGTCAGGCCTCAAGTTACATTCAAGGTACATTTTCAGATTTTCTATAATTCTTAATTCGAAGTACCAAAATAAATGTAGTTTATTTCTTTTTGACAATACTACTCGTAGTTTTGATTCATATGGACTGATAAGTGCTTTTTTTAAAAAAAATATGTTTCATAAATTTTTGATAAGTGCTATATGAATTAAATGGCTTTATCGATTTATTTAGTTATATTGTCTTGTTAAGTTTTTGTTTCATTTTTTCTTGAAAATGGAAAATTTGGGCAAAATATTGAAATAGCAAATGTTTTTAATAATTGTTTAATATATTCCCTTCGAAATTATTTTGTGATATTGCGTTTAATTTTAGATGAAAAAGATGCCAGATGGAATGAAAAACGGATTTCAACTTACAAGAAACTATTGGCACAGTATTTCTGTACAAAAGGTATGACTTTTTATAGAACATATTTCATTATTACTTGGACCCCTATTAAAATATATGTTAATAGTTTCGAATTGATTCAGCCGCCGTCATAGCGCAGTTGCTAGTGTGTCGGTCTGTCAATCCAGAGGTCCTGGGTTCGATCCACGACGGCGGCACTCAATCTATCCGACAATTGTCTCTCACCAATGGGTTGATAATCGTAGACCTATATGAGACAGCAGCAGGAGGCAAGGAAAGGATGTGATGGTGAGAGAAATACCAGGAATCCATTATTAGGTGCTCCAGCCGCCCGATTTAACTGAAAAAAATGTTGAAAGCGGCGCTAAACTCTATTCAGTTAATTAATTCGAATTGATTCAGAGTGTAACTGCATAACCAGTCGTGGATAAGGCAAGAGTATGAACTGTTTCATATATGCGTACTAAGCACAGAACTTCTGTCCGCTCGCATTTTGTTGCGCGTGCATTAAAAAAGCTGAGTGACGCGCTCATATGAATTTTATCCGAAAATCGAATTTTCTTCTCTGTGTGTCTCTTTCTGTAACATATCTTTAATGAAAAACAAATTTACTCCATGATAAACAGGAAATATAACAGTTATTTTATGGTGATTCGTATAACTGTGAAAAACTGTTGCCCTTAGTGTCGGGGATGACATTCTGAACTGTTGCCCTCTGCCTTCGACATCGGGCAACAGCTCAGACCGCCATACTTTCCACCCCGGGACAATAATTTCACTGTTACACGAACCACCACGGAACAATTATAAACAAATGTACATACTTTTTAAACACGCCTTATCTTTTGTATGTATAAAACTCATGTATATGCAATCAATTATTTTCTGAGATTGAAATTCTTGCAAATGTTTAAACCACGTTTTCATAAGAAACAGAAGCTTTATTTTTTTATTTACTTACGACTTTCAAGGTCATATTTACGTAGATATTTAGTAAAATTAAGAGCAGAATCTATGACATAATTTTGATATATTTACGACTTTACACCCTGTTGTTTCAGAAAAATCTTTCAGCGTCATTTGTGCCGTCATGTGCATAACATGCTTTACATTTTGATTATCGAGAGATTTCCGGTAGATTTTCACTTTTAATCTCATTTAAAAATAATTGCAATCCAATAAAATAAAGAATTCTGATTGGTTTAAATCGCATCACGTGGGGAAATCCATTGCACTTTATTTCTGTATAAAATGCAATAGGTCTTTCGAGAAACCCCCGATCTTCGATCTGCAAGTACTGTGTTGTAGGAACTCGAATTAACATAGTTCCCGATCATCAACGCAACATTGTTATTTAATCTATTATAAATTAAGATATTTTCCAAAGAAATTACGATTACGAGCATGCAGTTCTGATTCTTAGCCCACGTAAACGAAGAAAACAGCGAGTCGACGAAGACCATCAAGCAACCCTCTCAACTTAGACCGACCACGCCGTTTTCGTTAAAAATACAGATTAACTTGGCAGAAATAAGTTTTTGACATAGGTACCTCTATGAATTTTAAAGTTGTCGTTTAATTGTGTATCATTTGTTTTACTTTATGATGTTTCACTTCGATAGCGACATAAAAAAATACACGATCTAAAAATAGATTGTGTAAATTATACGCGCAAAAAGTAGACTTGAAGCTTTAATGTTTGTCCGAGTATTTTAATAGTTTCTTCGATCTAGAGGATTGCAATTATAAGGGACGAGTGTCTTTTTCACTGCGTTAATTGGGGTACAAAGTGCAATTGCCTTAGCACATAGCTTAAACAAAACGCCCTACGGGCGTTATTTGCTGTGTGCTAAGGCAATTGCACTTTATACCCCAATAAACGCAGTGAAAAAGACACTCATCCCTATAACAAGTGAATTTACATAAATAATACTCCATGCCTTCGTTTATTTCACTCTATTTGGCGCTGTCTGAGCTGAATCCATATAACGCATGTTGCCATGGCGTTCCCTAGTATGCACTTGCAAAATGACGCGCTGTAAGATGAGTTGCCTTAAAATTGTCACATTACGTCCCATTACGTGTTTGCATTAAAGAAATATTATTATCGGGTTTGTTTTTTGTTTTATACATTTTCGATTAGAAAATATTTCATTTCGGGAGAAATATCAAATAGAAATTGTATTTATTAACAGTAGCAAAGCAGAAGACCATTATTGTTCTTTCTCAACGTTTATTTTGTGTTTTCGTGTTTAGTATTTTGTTTATACAACAGACTTTGGCAGATAACGCGATTCTCGGAATAGTTGTAGGATTCCTACATCGTTTATGCTTTCATTGTCAACGTGTCTTTTTGTAAGTATAATATCTTTATTACAGACAATGGCAGACAACGCTATCCTAGGTATAGTTGTAGGAATTCTATTTGCCTTTCCAATATTAACAGTCGCCACGCAGAACATCATTATAGCTTTCTTTGCTATTGTGTGTATGTGCTGTAGTACAGTTTGTGTCATAGGAGTTATCCCGCTTGCTGGGTGGAAACTTGGGGTAAGCGTTGTTATTCCTCTATGCTTGCCAGCGTCTGATAAAGATGTTTTTAGACCGAAATTTTTAGTTTCACTTTACAAAATGATGGAACAAAGATGGCATGAAATATATTATTTACCTCATAGGTTTCGCAAACGGCTTCATATAGCACGTTTTAAGGGCAACGCCTCGAATTCATAAATGATTTCAACACATGATTGAGCCTGTGCGCTACATTTCCAGCAATGTGCGTGAAGCAGAAACATTGAACAGCCTTGATAACTACAAAGTGCATTTATAAGATTACCTGACTACTTTGATTACTCTGTCCAAATGCACGTTGAGACATTATCTATCTACAAATCGAATGGTAAAGACTGCAGATTCACAGGCTAGCCAGTGTCTTTGCTTTGTGTACATTTAAAAATTGTTAGAAATGTCACGCACAGACTCATTTGTCTATGTGTCTTGGTAAATTATTTAACATGTCTTCGAATATAGTTATATAATTTAATTGTTCTATCTCTCGTTGGCTTTATCTTTAAACATATTGTCTTTCTTTCTCTTCTAAGGATTAGAAAACGATTATAGATCTACCCTTGAATGATACAAAGTATATCAGTTATATTAATTGTTATTGATATTTTTTGTTGTGTCCATCAAGATTTGTGCATTCTGATTAGCTTAAAAATTGGTATCGTTCTTCAATGTAAATAGCTGTGAGAACGCAGTTTTTTTTTTCTTTTTTTGGTGAGCTTCTGCCCATAAAGGTCATAAGAAATATGTTTCATTATTGATAAGTTTTTGGGTTTTTTCTCCATTACAGTAAATTAAAAGATATGAAGAGCAATATAGATCTATATAAATAAATATATTCCACGGAGTTATGAAATTTAAAACATGATCTCGCTAATCACACAGTAATAGAAAAGTACTCTCTTCACCTCTTTATTCATCTTTCCAGATTTTAGAGTCTTTAAACATGTGTATGGTAGTCGGTCTGACAGTGGATTACGTTGTGCACCTGGCTGAGGGCTATCACATGTCAACACACTCTGATCGCAGGTCGCGGGTTCGAGACATGTTAGAGCTGATGGGCATATCTGTCTTCTCCGGAGCCTGCACAACACTCGGGGCCTCACTCTTCATGGTGTTTGCGCAGATACAGTTTATTATAAGATTCGGAATCTTTATGTTTTGTACGATAGGATTTTCATTGTTATACTCTTTAGGTCTGTTTACCACGTTGATGGGTATTTTAGGTCCAAATGGTCAAACGGGCGATGTGAAAGCAATATGTGGATATGTCAAAAGGATTTTATGCAGATCAAAGAGATAGGTTATACGCCGATCGGTATAGTGTTCAACAAATAAAGAAAAATGGCCTTAGCTTTGGCAAAAATCTTGAAAGTTTTGCCCCTGTATTGATGTAAAAAATATACGATACACGTTATAGACTCATTAGAAAAACGTTCTTCACAAAATTATGTAGCAAAAAAGCAAGTTATCATGCAAAAATATACAAAAATAAAAAAAATTGCAGGTGAAAAATCAAGGAATTTTAAAATAAAGTGAGACATGAAACTAACTCATCGATACATTTTTATTGACATTTCACAATGTTTTCTAGAAAAGGCAAAGTGAGAAATGGACTGTTTAATTACTTCTTATAATTGTATTTCAAATTTAACGATGTAGGTAGCTTGTGTGAGTTTTATTCTGACTAAATAACTAGTCCATCGAATAATGGCATTCTGTTTGAGCCATGTCTAACTTTTGTCAATCTGATTTATTAACATTTAAGCCTAGTTTACATTTGCCACGGTCGCCGTACGATATCGCAGCCTGCGATTTTTCTTGCGATTTTTTGGAAATCGCAGACAGCTACGGGCTGCGGCGTATGTGTTCACAATGCCGCACGGTGACTGTGCGATTTTGAAAATATTTGAGGGGGGACATACCTTAGTGAGACCGTACGGGTACCGTGTGATTTCGCAACGTAATCGTGAGATTCCCGTGCGGAGATCGTACGGGTTCCGTATGGATATCGAGAGGATACCGTGCGGTCATCGCACGAGTCTACGGGTTTAACTTTGGATGTTTGATAGTTTAGATATCGTGCGATTTCCGCGCGATCATTGCAAGGCTTCCGTGTGATGTCCGTGCGGCGACCGTGCGGTGTCCGCAGAAGGCTACGGGCTTGCGTTTTTTTAAAGATGTGTATAACATTTTTTTAAACGAGATCGCAGTTGTCTGCGGCGCCCGTAAGACCACGCGATGATCGCACGGGCACCGTATGACATCGCACGAGTACCGCACGATTTTATGCTTACGGCGAGATACGGGCGCCGTACGGGCTCCTTAGGCCAAATGTAAACGAGGCTTTAAACATGGGGTATAAAGATCAGGGTTCAAATTATCTCAAATTTCAACTTAAAATTTAAGCCTTAATTCTGGTTTAATGCTTATATAAATGTATAAACATAAAAGATAATATCTATAAGTTCTTAGAAATAAGAACTTATTAATATCATCTTTTATGTAGATACATTTTTTGAATTCTAAACTTGAGAAAAATTCTCAGTTGAGCATAAAAAAGTTGTATAACCTCTAGGCCAGACTGCACATATGTGCGGTCTGTTCTTAGTCTACACAAACTGTTGTGAATGAATTTATTATTCGAAAAAGATACTTGACTCGCAATAAATGCTTGTAGTGCCCTCGGTTCTTTGATTTAAATAAAGATTAGCATTTTTATCTGGCACAACTACGGTTAAATTATGCTGTAAGGTTAATAGAAGAGCTAGGAGTTGAAATGCATAATATGTTGAATTAAAATCTGGACATAAAGAAATTATGTTTGTTGTTTCTCTCAGTGATTAGGTCATGAATCATTATCCCTGTCATTGTACATAAATGGTTGGTTTAAACCTATTCATTTCACATCGATTTTGAAAAAAGTTCTTACAACTTCGATTAATCCCTCTCGATTTTGCTTCCTGGAAAATTCACCAGTACTCGCGCCGAATATGTGGGCCGACGAAAGAACCAAGATCGATAGCCGCTCCCGGGAATCAAACTCAGGACCTTTGGGTCAAGAGGCCGACGTTCTTCTTCTATACCACGGACACCACTGTATATAAATATCGATGATTTAGAATAATCTTGGATTCTGATCATTTTTCCGTTTAGATTATTTACCATCACCAAAAGTTTTCAACCATTTACTGCGTTCAGGATGACGAAACGTTCGCGAACGGTTAAATTGATTCACCAGATTACATGCACATGCAAATGTTTTGCAAACGATTTTGCTCTGAACGTAGGGGTTATTTAGCTCACAGTCTATACAGTTTGAGATAATATTGAAATAATCTGAAAATATCCCTTTTTTCTATAACTGTGACCCGTCACACGAAAAGGGACTATCATGGAACTCCGTAAAATAAATATTTGAAAAATAATTTTATCAAGCATAGGTCAACCAGAGGGCGTATTTTGGAAACTGTTACAAAGGAAGGTAAATTAATCATTCTAGATTCGCATAACTCGTAATTTGCGTAAAGTTTCGAATTCTGGTCAGTCTGCGCAAATAGCTCAGTCTGGCTAGAGTATACATTTTTCGTGCTTCCTTGACGTTCTCCTTTTCGCGTGACGGGTCACATTTATCATTGGTGCAAAATTTCAAAGCCCCTTGATATATTCCTTATAACCTTGGAGTACTTTCGAAAAAAAATGCTGTAGACGCCTATTGCATAAATGCTAAGACCGTGTAAAAAAAATAAATATTTCATTACGCAATAACAAAACGGACAAGTGTTTAACAGGAAATCCTTAAAAAATCTTAAATTTAGAGCATTTGCATTCTATTCAAAAATAAAATTATAAATTTATTATCGGTCTTTAAAAAAAGATATCTAAAGAGACTTGCATCCACAGGCGATTGTTGCATAATCCGACCCTTGTCACAAGGATATTATATTTTATATAACGGCATATAAGACAATAAAATCAGATATGAAACAATCGCCTGTGCTTTCGTCAGCCGCTTTAAAACAACGCAAATAACCTTTTACTATAATTTTGCCGGCAATTTTGTCTCTTAAACATGGTAACATTGATATGTTGCACAAAAGTTCTAGTTAAACAAGGCAAATCTTTCTTGTGATTAATCCATAGCATATTCATTTTTTTTATTTTATTTTTATTATTTTATCTTATCTTTCTTGTTTTTCAAATTGTCAATTATAGGGATGTTGGGTCGAGTACTTTGGTACTTAATTAATTTTCTGAATGAATCCATAATCATCAAACTATCTTCCTATGAAAGAATATTTGAAATTCGATCTTCTTTTCTTGAACAATTGTTTTACGTGGTTTCCAGATTCTCCGGGGTTCTTTTTTCGCTTGACGGACGACAGATGTAGAATGAAAGTGAGTCGATACTGTTTTGTCTTCATTAATTCAGCTTTCATTTAGAAATATTTTACACATATATATGTCATAAAGCATGAATCTAAAAAAGTCACACATTTAGAATATTAGTATTCAAGTTTCAAATCTCCGAAAATTTCATTCTTTTCATTTATCATACATTAATGATATAAAGCTAGAAAGCCAACTATTTTACTTATTTTAAAACGTTCTATTTTGTTCTATTTGAAGATTATTGACAAATTTATAAAGGTATATATTGCCAATCAATACAAGTGTTTATTTCTATCCAAACCAACGGAAAAAATTGAGTTTATTTACTAATCAGTCTTTAAAATCTGCGCAGTCATTTTTTAGCATTGTACACCTTCGTAATATGGCTCGTCTAAAATATTCATATAACCCTCCTCTTGCTCACGATAAATTTCTGCTCAACCTAAAGCTTCGCAGACAGTATAGACTAAGATCAACTTGAACAAACGTGCAGTCGGGCTGTCCGATTTCAGCCTCCAAATTCTTCTCTCTACGTAACCATCGTTGGAAAAACTGGTTGAAAGGTTGCAAAAAATAGTAACTTGTTTGAATCAAAATCAAAATTCAGCAGGACTTAGGTTAGATTAGAAGAATTTACGTTTAACAAACCGCTCTTGTCCCGCGGAAAGTTCCATCTGAGAAATGAAAATAATAATAGGGTCTGACTAGTCTGCACAGGGTGCAATTTCGATACCTTTTATTGCTAGTCATTTCTCTCTATTTTTATTGTTATTTCTGAGGTGAAGCTTTTTGACGAGATGTCATCCGTCATAAAATTACAAGCACGTTGTTGATAGTAATTTGCATAGTTTGATTTATACAGAAAACATTTATGAATATCCGAATCCTACTTCATTTCTCATAATCGGTCCGCCGGTCTTTAAAGGCCCTTCATTTTTTGAAGTGGAAACGAAAATGAGATACTATATATTTACGCCACTAAACAACGGGTACGGTAAATTTAAACTTAAGAACATTTTGTGAATTTTGACCTAGTATTTGAGAAAGGTGTCCATCGACAATTTTCAGACTTGTCTGCCAAACATGAAGCACAAACTCGGATTGTTTCATCGAAAGATCTATTGATCGATCGAAAGATCTATTGATCGATCGAAAGATCTTTTGATCGATCGAAAGATTGATTGATTGATTGATTGATTGATTGATTGATTGATTGATTGATTGATTGATTGATTGATTGATTGATTGATTGATTGATTGATTGATTGATTGATTGATTGATTGATTGATTGATTGATTGATTGATTGATTGCATTTTAATTTAATTTAATTTAATTTAATTTAATTTAATTTAATTTAATTTAATTTAATTTAATTTAATTTAATTTAATTTAATTTAATTTAATTTAATTTAATAATTTAATTTAATTTAATTTAATTTAATTTAATTTAATTCAATTGTAGTAGTACCTGGGTAGCTTTAGACTGTATTATAATAAAATATGAGCCAATTTTATCCAACCTTCATGCAGTTGCATGTTCTGTACAAAATGACCCATTTCCACAATGTTTTGGCTATACCGCTATAGCTATGACAGTCTTACGTTGCTCAACTGCTTGTGCTCATAGATAGCTTCATTTTGATAAATAAAATACCTGGACATACTGCTTTTTCTTGGTAAATGAAGTGCATTTAAAATTGAGTCTCAATCACTTTACATGAACCTTAAAACTGAATAAGCTCTTCTCAGTTCTCAAACTGTGTACGCAAATCATTGACATGCACTGTAGACTAAGAAAAGTTACCATATATTTTTGTCTACACTATTCCAACCCAATTTGCTTGAGAACAAACAAACTGATAGAATGAAGTGTCCTAAAGACTTCCAATTGATTCAAGACAAAACTTCGATCCAGCATGATAAAAGTGAAAACAACAAAGGGAGTATTCAAGTTTACGTCGACAACACAACATTTGCTTTTTTAATATTCTTTCAAGAAGGAGTATGTTATGCATTATAACTTTCAGAGTCATTTGAAATTAGGACTTTTGAATATTTCAAGAAAATAATACTTAAGCTATTTTCTTTGTTACTACGATTTTCACATGGTTCAAATTACATTCGGTGTCAAGTTCAGATTTTGAAATTCAGATATATGCTGAATTTGACTCGAGCCCTGAATGAACAAACTAAATCATTTAATTGGGCGACCATGTCATAACCCCTTTTATAACATAACACAACATATACTTTATTTCTCTAAGGTACATACATTTGTATATTGTTAAGAATTGCGTCGTATACAGTTTGCAGGGCAAAATTTGTAAACATGCAGGATATCTAATTCTCCCTCAGAAAATGTCGAATTTCCTACTAAATTTTCGCTTGGCTAAACACTCTTAACATGTTGGCTAATTAATCTGGAGCCTGCTTTACTAAACATCTTGCGATCATTTTTCGCGTAAGTCAAAAATTAAAGGTGTTTCTACAGTAATTACTAAATATAGAATTTTGCCATTCATAATCTCATTGGAATCATCTTTTAACGACGACTCCAGTGAAATATTGCAAGGTAGAAACTACATGTATCAATGGATGACAATACAATACAATACAATACAAATTCTTTATTTGCTATTGAAAGCGCCCAAATATGAGCAGAAAATTTTACAACCAATAAACTTTAACAAAACATCAAACAAATGAACATGTCAACGGATAACACATTTAGGTACACATTGCCGTTTGCTCATAAATAGCTACACACAATGGTTTGGAGAGAGGGATAAAATATATAAATAAAACTATACTAAAATTATTTTCCTTTTATCAACGAGTTTAATGAGTAAATTACTAATATTTCTTAATATAAAATCGTCTTCTGAGCTCATCAACCAAATAAAAAGTTCATATGTATTAAGGTTTGATAGGTTTTTGTATTTGGAAAATATTTTCGAGAGTGTACAAGACCTTTCTTCTTCAAGAATGGGGCATTTAAGGAGAAAGTGAATTTCATCCTCTACCTCAGATTGGCATAATCTACATATTCTTTCTTCTACTTCAGTTTTGCAATGTCGCCCCTTTTCAACTTCTAAATTATGAGCCGATATTCGGAATTTACATACTACTTGTCTTTTCTTCCAGTCTAAAATATCAAGGTATTTTTCTTGCTTTATATTGGATTTAAAAATTCTGTACGTTCGCAGTTCATTACCAGTGCTTTTCTGTTTTCTATTATCATCAAATAACTGTTTATGCCAACAAATATTATATATATAGATTTCAATTTATGTAGCAGAGCGTTTTTAAGTTTAATATTGCTCAATGAGGAGATGTTGAGATTCAAAAAGCTAAGGATTGTTTTGGTACATCCTACCCATGAATTGTTATCCTGTTCGTGGAGCAATGAAGACTCTTTGTATGCATTTTTTAATAAAATGTCATCTGAGCTGCTAAGCCGTTTATAATATTTCAGCATATTTATAATAATCTCGATCATAAAAGGGTAACGACCAGTCTCTCCAGTCACTGCCAGATTTGTAGATCTCCTATTTACTATCAGAAAATTTTACAGGATAGTGGATTTTCTCAAACATTAACTCATTGCATACTATAAAGAAGAAATTCTCAGCAGTGCCCCGTAGTAGTTTTTTATAATTTGGGATAAAGCCCCAAACCTCACTACCATAAAGGAAAACAGGTTTCACTGTATGATCGAAAACATGGAAAAACGTTTTAATATTTCGTTTGATATCATTAAATGTTTTACTGAATTTGAAATATGCGTTTAGTCCTCTCGTGTAAAGGTTGCGTTTAGCATCTGTAAATGATCCAGACGCATGGAATTTTATACCAAGGTATAAGTAAGATAAAACATATTCAACTTCCGATTTATCATAGAAGAATCTTGACTTATCACGCTGTTTTGACTTACTAAACACAATGCACTTAGTTTTATCTTGATTAACTTTAATACCCCACATTTCACAATAATCGTACAACGAATTCAGTGAATTTTGGAGGCCAGTTTTGGAGTTTGATAGGAGAACAAGGTCATCGGCATACAAAAGGCAATTTAGTTTTACATCATCTATGGTGACACTGATGTTGTCATTTCTCAGTGTACATGGTAGATCGTTTAAGAATGTTTTAAACAGTGTTGGGCTAATGCAATCACCTTGTTGTACGCCTACTAAAGAAACAAATCAAAGCACTGAAAGTACTGATGGTGAACGAACCTGATGGTAATCTAGAGTGATATATTGAATTCAATTAGAAAAGAGAAATAATGAGTGTAAATAAAGGGGGTAGGAATTCCTCGACAAAATTTCCGTTATTCGGAAATTTCACTGCGAATTCAAAGAAAGGGAAAGAGAGGAAAAATCCTGTTAAAAAATATTTGTTAGAATATGAGTTGTTACTCAGTGAAAATTTCTTTTACACACTTGAAATAGGTACATTTATTAATGTAACATAAATGGAGAAAACGATTTAATCCTATCTAAAACTGTCTTCAACCTATATCCAATGGTGTTTGTTTTTACAAAAGTAATTGTTATCATGTTTAAGCTTATTTCAAGTAAATTTGTTGTACTTGTTTTAACCTTTTTTATCTATCTTTGTTTCTTCTCAGAGGATGAAAAGGTCTTTGAGTACCAACCAAAGAAACACCTATGAATATCAGTCAGTTCTGAACTGTACTCATTGTTTAAAGTTATGATTTGTTAACTTATTAATAGTATACTTAGCAAAAAAAAGAAACTTTGCATGACTTACTGAGGGCTGTAGTATCGCTATGAAACAATAAAGAATACAGAAGTTACTATTACATGAAACTTGAAGGCAATATCCGTCGGTTTATGAACGGGTCAGTACCGGATGTTTGTAAAATGAGGTTTTTATTGATGGTCAAAGGACAAAGTGGTCGATTTCAAAAATCACAGAAATGGAATCAAGATTGTCGGTGATGTTTTGAGTATAGGTCCTTGACGTTTTCGTGATTAGAGTCGTTCAAATATCCTGATAGACCAACGTCTGAGCTGAATACGCATACTTGTCTTGCAGTTATCCTTCCTTTGATGAAAAAAATTGAAAAATATGCAATGGTAACAGGGCCTTTACATGGCGTCAAAAGTAACCTATCTCATCTCGACTGACACTTTATGTGGTTGTAACTGATTTTTTTGTTAATAAATATGGGCTTAAAGGTCACTTTCGATAGTTTTACATTTAAAATTCGTCAGCGGGTGCACCTATCCATAGTTCCTTGTCGTTTCTCGCATTACAGCTAGAGCTTTCATCTGAGGCACCAGTCGCCATTCTCTCCTAGGCGTATCACTTGCCAATTTGTAGGAGAGAAATGACACTTATCACAATGCTTTTTGTCAAATATGGGATGAAAGACGGCCGAGCCAGAGGTCGAACCCACGACCCGATGAATGAAAACCAGACGTGTAACCGATTGTCCTTACCGGGCGCGGAAGTTCTAAACCGAGATGTTAAAATGTGAATTGCCTGTCCCAAGTAGCCAAATTTAAGAGTGGCGTTATAAACAGACATTCAAGCTCTATGTATACCTGTAGTCTGGATTCCTGCCTTTATTTGATTATTGTTACATACCCGTAAATACCCGTAATGTACAAACAATTTTGTTTTTTCGTGCCAATGCTAAGGAATGAGTGTAACTGTGTAACAAAAATCACTCAAAATGAACTTTGGGTAGCTGAACACGAGTATGTGACCAAAACCGGAAGTTACAGACGCATTAGCTCGGACTCGCTTCAATCGCACAAATTCCTGCGTCTGTGTAGTGTCTGTCGCTAGTCCAACTAACACATGTAAATAAAGTTGGACTATAGCCACTATAAGTCATTCAAAACAGACCATCAAGTATGTAAAGTTTCTTATTTTGCTAAGTATATTTTGAACCAGAACCTGAGAGATTCATCTTTATCATATCTGAAGCCAAAACCACTTCCGTGGTTGACACTTATGTCGTTATTCAATCTTATAACACTGCAGGATGAGAAATATTTAAGTATAGTTTAAAGGAGGTCTAATGCCCCATTAGTATAATCCATAGATAATTTCTGTTTAAGGTTTAGAAATTAAAGTATAACTTTTTATAATAAAAAAATGCTAAATAGTAAATTGCATAATAAAAGTCTTTATAAATATTATTTTTGTAACGTAATTTCTACATCAAAAGCGAATAAGAATCTTATTTAAGAAGTTTATTTTTTAAAAGGGAGGTAATAATTGCATGACTATGTCTATGTCTATGTTTAAGTATAATACAATGGGTTTTTTTTCTCCCGACTTTCTTCCCAATAAGAATTGAGAATCCTTAAAATTGTCGGTTTATTTTTTGCACGAGAACTTATTGTTTACCTTCAAGAGTTTGGATGCTTGTAAAATCACTCACTATCGATATCTTATTACAGTATTGCGGCTGATATTAGACTTTTCTGCTCGGAGCTAGTTTTTGCTTAAACTGTAGTTAACCAATTCTAAACGTATTTTGGGAAGGATGGAGCCAGTTTTTATTCATCGAATAAGATTTTTATGATTTCTGTAAAAATCGCAATGACTTTTCCAGAATAATTTGACAACTGAACCCGCCTGTCGAATTGTAAACAAGTGGATGACGGATCTGGATCCCCCTTGACCACGGCAATATCTACTCGTCAATTGGAGTGGTATCTAGGGTTGAATATTTAGCTATCATTTATTTAATTTTCAAATAGAATTTTGAATTGATATGGTTTTACAGATTGAAAAAATGTAAAGTAGAATGGCCCCAGTGAAATATCTTCCGTGCCTGTCGCATTTGGTATTCGGCAATATTCGCTTCTGAAGCAGACGAATACGAAACGTTTTCGCTGGGAATATATTCACCGAATATTCGAGTGTATCCTTACAAGCCCTACTTCAGCCAACGCAATTTCACAGAAAAAATCTTAATAGCGGGGTTCATCCCTATTCAAATAAAAGGTACAAGAAAGGTTGTACATGTAAAACACATGTCGAATCATTCTTAAAACCCGTCTCGAGACTGACTGTCGCTTGTTGAAAAGTTATGTAAAACCGCGTTACCGTTTCTAATGACACAAGGTGTCTTGATGTGTCATTCGTCTCAACTCGGCCGATTCCTGTAACCTACATTTAAATCGGAGCCGTCGGAGATCGCCCGAGTATTGCCGAATGTAAGTTCAAGAGGGCATGACCTAAATAAACACGTATTTCCGGCTAATTACTACAAGTTGCACCAGCGAAGGCTTGGGTCAAAAACATAGTATCTGTCTCTACGGTGTTTAGACACAAACTTTGTTTTTGCTTTAAGGTTCATGTAAAGTGTTTGAGACCCAATATTTAGGGCACTTCATTAGCCAAGAAAAAGCAGTATGTCCAGGTATATTGTATATCAAAATGAAGCTATTCGTGAGCACAAGCAGTTGGGCAACATAAGACCGCCATAGCTATAGCAATATAGCCAAAACATTGTGGAAAAGGGTCATTTTGTACAGAACAAGCAACTGCATGACGGTTGCATAAAATTGCCTCGTATTTTAACAAAGTACAGTCTGAAGTACCATCCAGGTAGTGCTACAACCTTAGATATAAAACTCGGTCTCAAAGGGCTCTTTTGAAACAATCAATTTCCATTTATTTTGTCAACATACATGTCAAACCGGTTTGGTCTGTTTTCAAAATAGATGTAAGGTATGGTGCAACATCACACCATAATATTGTGAAATAATTTCTGCGATTTTTTCAAATTATAGTTTTTTTAATTCAATGATCTACAATATTACTATTTACTCATCATTCTGTGAAATAGAAATTGATATATTGCTAATCAACCTTACAGGTATATAAACAATTAATGTCTATTTATGTTGTGATAACACACCATACCCTAAAAAGATCTACACGTTTACAAAATTAGAATGACATATATGACATATGTGTTTATAAAGTAAGTCAAAATAAATTGCTTGCATAACTACGTTTTGGGGCTGAGTTTTAAACAAATGGTTGTAGCACTACCTGGATGGTACTTTAGGCTAGACTTTGTTAAAATTTGAGCAAATTTTATCCAACAGTCATGCAGTTGCTTGTTCTGTACAAAATGACCCTTTTCCACAATGTTTTGGCTATACCGCTAAAGTTATAACAGTCTTATGTTTTTCAACTGCTTGTGCTCATAAATAGCTTCATTTTGATATGTAATATTCCTGGACATACTGCTTTTTCTTGGCAAATGAATGCCCTTAAAATTGGGTCTCAAACACTTTACATGAACCTTAAACTCTCGACAAGCTTACGCCGATCAAAAATTCCCCTGATAAACATTGCAAGATCATTTTGTGTTTTTCAAGGCGAATTTTCATTATCTTCACTTGATGAAGAATAATAGTATCACGCCGTTAAAGAAATAAGCAGAGATTTTGCGGAGAAAAATATTGAAAGATACTAAATTGAATTTTAAGAGGCGCTACTTTATTTCAAATGTATTAACATCCAACAGGATTTTCCTGACATGGTATATGACACTGGTGAACGACGTTCGTTCACCAAAAATGAAGTAAGTTTATTGTTGCACTTGACACATAGCTTAATTTGTGAATACATATTTTTGATTACATTGTAAAACAGATCGCTTATCCCAAGTAGTCGCAGTTTATAGAGAAGACCCTTGTGCCAAACAAGGTCAAAAGCCTTTCGGAAGTCAACAAAACAAGCATATAGCTTGTCATTGTTTTGAATGTATTTATCAATTAAAGTTTTTTATACAAACATGTGGTCACTTGTACGTTTACCTTTACTGAAGCCAATTTGTTCATATCAATTAAGATTCCTAGATTCTAAAAACAAACAGAGGCGTTTGTTTGTGATTTTCACTTACGATTAATCTTTTTGTAAGACGTTCAAGTAATTAGGGCCCTTAGAGACGTTGCTATTCCCCTTATTTTGGCGTCACGATGTGTAAGCAACTGCGTTTTTTAATACAGCTGTCTACTACATTGGTTTCTAAATATCGAAATGTCTACATGTAGCAATCGAAAAGTTCTGCCAAATTTTCTTCTATCAACCTTTTTTTGTTTTTTGTTTGTTTTCAATTCTCTGGGGGTGTTGTTGTTGTTGGGGTGTGTATTTTTTTTTTTTTTTTTTTTTTTTTTTTGCTTTTTTTTTTCTCCCATTATTCCTCTAAAAACCGCGGCATTTTTAAATTTCCTGTCCAATCCCTTAGCCTACTGGTCAGCCGGTAACTCGTTAGGGACCCATTCCTGGATATAATTGAAATATTATTGAAAATGTATTTTAAACCATACACAAATTACATTTCGCTCGTTTTCAACAAATCTTGTGATACAGATACTTACAACATGATGCTTTTCCTATTCTTCTTTTTTGAATGAGCTTTTTTTTATTAACTTTAGAGTTTTGAATATTTATAAAATTCTGTAATTAAGATGACGTAATATCCTTAACCAACAGAAGTGTGCCAATAAAGTTTCATTTTTCAAATTAGAATTTCTAATTAAGTTTCGCATTTGAATAGCAGACCTCTCAAAAATCTATTAAAACAACCTTATGGCCCATGCACCAGTATATATATGAAAGAAATCGCTGCTTGATTACCAAACCTCGTAGCCGACAAAGATCGACCCTGTCGTAGTTCGAAAAAGTGCAGAAACTTGGATCAAGATGAAATACCTTGTCGTTATTTTGGGCGTTTGTCTGATCTTTGCAGGTAAAATTCATATCTTCTTTTGATATTTACCGTAGGAGAAAACATTGAACTTTGATTACCTTCTCAATAACTTTGTTTTCTTACATTAAAACATTTAGAAAATTTTAATTCTAAATATGTCCATTAAGATTCGATCGTTCTGATTGGCTGGAAAGATGGTTTTGTTTCTTAACCCTTTCCTGTTTTACAAAATTTTGGACCTGTCCAAATTCAAAGGTTTTGCAGACGAAAATTTCAAGTGAAGTTAATTTGAAAAATAACCATTCAGTAGGGTAGAAAATAGTGTGAAAAAAGAAGAAATTGCTTGTCAGAAGCAATTTCTTCTTTTTTCACAATATTTTCTCATTCATGAAATCACAGAAACGTAAAAAGCAGGGATTAAACAGCAAAGGGTTAATGAAAAAAATGTTGAGTACGCAGCTTTTCTGTAAGCTTCCACAAAAAAAGAAGTTCCTGAAGAAATCAATTTCACTATTGACAAATCTTTACATTTTTTACTTCATGAGATATTAAAAATTAAGATATGACGTGAGAATTTGTCGATTTCATGGAGGTATGAAACATAAGAACCTTATCACGCAAATGTATGAATCCGAATCGCGTATCCATACAGTGCGATAAGGTCTTTAGTTCCTTTCCTCGATGCAGCAAATACTCTCTTTATCTCTTAAATGACCCTGAAGCGATTCAAAGGAATCAAAGTAGAAAATGAGTGTACATTTCTGAAAAAAACTTAAGTTATACTTCACAATAAATATAGTCCTATGCTTATATCATTTTGAATAGTTATTAGATGTAAAAGTTCATCTGAAAGAAATTCGGGGGGGGCGGTTTTGGGCCGAGATGAAAGTCAATTTCACGATGTGATTAACTGTAATAATATGCACAGGGTACAGCAGAGCAGATAGTAGTAGTTCCAGCGCCTCCGACAGCGACAGTAGTCAGGAGGATACAACGACAACACAACCCCCACCACTACCATGCCCTTGTCAAAGAATATATCTCCCTGTATGTACAGTTGGAGGGGATACGTATCCAAACATGTGTGAGCTGGAATGCGTGTAAGTACCATTTAGCTCATATTTTTTTATCGCCGACAACGAAGTAATGGGTATACTGGAATCAGGTTGTTCGTTTGTACGTCTGTGAGTCAGTGGACATAATTTTGTGTCCTCATCTCCTCAGAGACTATTATAGCTACAGCTTTGAAATTTATACATAATGTGTATCTGTATATGAAGTTGTACACCTGCAATTTTGAAGCCCCTAATCTCATTGGCTGCTGAATCATTTCCCCCTGATCATGCAAATTCCACTAAATCATTGAGAATTTCTCCTACACTTTTTTATGTACTTACTTGAAATGAATACATACAGTGTATCTGCATTCGAAGTTATGCATTGCAATTTTGAAGTCTCTTCTACGATTTGTTACTGAATTTTCTCCCCTTGAATTTGTCATTTTCACATATTTTTTCTAATTATTATTATTATCTGGAGCTTTTCTCCTGAACTAGTACATTTACCGAAAAGAAATTTTACACAATGTAGCTGGAAATGTAAACTTGTGTCATTTTACCTACTATGAAAGTACATATACTGGTAAATAGCCCTGGTTAGACAAAGCCCTGGTGGGGGTATCAGTCCGCTTTGCGACAGTTCTAGTTTTTTTTCTAGCAAGTACCTTTTAGGCCATTATCTTTTTTATCAGGCTGGTTCTCCGGCGAGCAAGTACTATTTAGGACATTCTGTTTATTTGTTTGTTTGTTCGTTCGTTCGTTCGTTTGTTTGTTTGTTTGTGGTCTTTCTGCGGCGAGCAAAATCATTTAAGCCCTTTTCTTTTTTATTTTCTGTTTCTCCGGATTGTAATTACCATTTAGGCCATAATCTTTTTTTTGTTATTTTCTATTTTTCCGGAGTGTATGTACCATTTAGGCCGTTATTTCTTTCTTTTTTATTTTCTCGTTCTCCGGCGTATATGTATCATTCAGTCCATCGTTTTTTCTTTCATTATCATGATCATTATTATTTGTATGTAGTAGTAGTAATAGTAGTATTGGTTCTCTAAAAGCTGAAATAAAGATAACAAGAGATTTGGTTCCTTTGACAATATTAAAGTATGTCACAAAAATTGACTGCTTTTTTTATCCACAAAAATACTTCTAAGAGTTTTGCAGAATAAAATGTATTTTGTACAAAAAAAAGACACAGACTTTTAAGTTTAATTTTCTTTTTTTTTCAACAAAAGGAATTCGCGCACTTAGTATTTATATTTCATTCCCTTCTCCTACCCTCGTCTTGTTTGAATTCTCCCAAAAACCAGAAAATGAAATATTAACACATTTAAACATTATTCAGGTCTCTTCAAATAGTAACCCCCCCCCCCCCCCCCCCCCAAAATGTGAATTAACCCAATGAAAAACAAACCTATATATCAAAATTTTTGTCATGGCCCTGTTGTAAAATGATAATTATTGGTTAAATTTTAACCGGGAGTTAATTCAAGCAATTCAGTATATTTTTAATAGTATCAATATTGAAACATGGGGAGCAAAATATTTACCAAAAGATATCATTTACACATCTGAGGGCTGTTGTATACACAGAATAGGATCAGAGTCGCAACCTTTCATACTCTGCAGAAGGTCTTTCCCTTCGTTCAGGGGCCAGTTTCATCAAAACATTTAGGACATATTTTTGTCTTACTGATGACTTTCGATCCAGTAACAACAACAATCACTTAGCATATGTATTGATAGATTAGTGATACATGATTTTTGAACTTAATATGTAGTAAGTCATAGGTAAGACAAAAGTACGTCCTAAATGTTTTGATGAAACAGGCCCCAGGACGGCAAACGATGCAAAGTGTTCGCAAATTATACCCCGCTTTGCACGTGTCCATGCGTGCAAAGCGAGATAAAATTTGTAAACAGTTTAAATCGTTTTGTCATCCTGGACGCAGGGCAGGTTATATTTCGCATGACAAGTTATTTGTTTTTTCAGTACCGGTCCAATTCAAGCGGAAATTGACCGTCGCAAAGCAATAAGTGGAATCACCGAGCTGGAACAAAAACTAAGCCAACTTGCCGTTAACGGCGACATTCCTTGCTATGGAAATTCCGGAAACTCACTGGGTAAGAAATAAACCATGAACTGACAGCTGGATTGGATAACGATAATGGATAACGAACTTTTTGAAGGACGAATTATATAATCTTTTTTTTTTTCTGACCCATTATCTAATGATCTTTTCTTAAATCACAATAACCAAGATTACTACCCCGACAACCGAAACCCAAAAGTCAAATCGTAATATCAAATTGCCTATCATTTAAGGATTCGCTTGTTTGAGAACAGACTATCGCGTTGAGGTAATTGACCTGGCTTATTAATCTTATTACCACACAACCCCTAAAAATCTAATATTCTGTCCCTGGGCAATGCGTTAATGGTGAACTGAACGACATTATGCCCCCTTCGTAGGATATCAACTAGAACTTAAACAGGCAAAACTTTTAACTCAAGCCTTAAAAAATCAATTTCTAATAAAGTAAAAAACCGATCTTCATTCTTACTTTGCTTATATTGCTTTCTTCTTTATATCATAATAAACTTCTTCATTACATGAAAGTCTTTGTTTCTTTTTCTTGTATATTATGATTGTTTCCCGGTGGTGTATACTTTTATAATTTTGATTCAAAATCTTCGAAACATGTGAAATCATCACTGTTATGGTAAATTCAGTCCATTTCGTCTATTTGCACGAATAAGTGTCCAACGGTGCAGGTGACGTCATTGTATTATACAGGCATGAACAAAATGAACAATATAAATAAAGATTTTTTTTCATTTATTTATCTTTATTACATTTCTTTTTTCTAATCAATTTTCCCCCATTTAATGTAGTCCACCCCAGGGGCCTGTTTTACTAAACATCTTACGATCATTTTTTGCGTAATAAGTCAAAAATTAAAGTTGCTTCTACAGTAGTAACTAAATATGGAATTCCGCCATGCATAATCTCATTGGAATCGTCTCTAAAAGACGATTCCAATGACATATTGCAAGGCAAAATCTAACAATGAATGAAAACACTAGGTACGATTTGTTATTTTGACTTAAGATTAATTTTTCTGTAAGAAGTTTGGTAAAACACCCCCTAGTGAGAAATGTTAAAATCGTCTCGATATTGAAAAGTTCAGGAAGACAACGTTACATTTCAGTTTAAACTAAAATGTCGAAGATTTTTCTTCATCACAGAAGCAGCACTCGGATGCCGTAGGTACATTCACATTGTATAGTCACCTTACGGAATATAAGAACTACAATGACGTAATCTATGGCCAAGTTACTACGTCATTACCTTCCGTTAGTAACTCAAATGTGAAACACAATCCAAGTACACTCGGGAACCTTCGGCGATTCTACGGAATAGACCTCGGGAATAATAAGGGAGCAGCCATGAAAGCGCGTCATTTTGCACGTGGGTTTATATGACGTCACAAACATAACTAAGGATGACGTTGCGAAAAATAAAATCAACGTAAGGTTAAAATTGGGCACTTTATGATTTGAAAACAAAACGCAGTGTTTTACTGCGTTTTGCTTTCAAATTATAACATGCCGCAGACGATCTAAAAACATTAAAGGAATATACTATTCTTCAAGCGTGTTAACCAAAGTACCGTCAGGGGCCGGATTACCGAAAAATGACCAAAATTTACTATACTTACGTTCGAGGTACTTTTCAGCATTCGGAACATCGCTTGAACTTTTCCGTAAACTGAAAAGTACCTCGGACGTAAGTGAAGTAATTTTGGGTCATTTTTAGGTAATTCGGCTCTTTGGTGGTACTTTGGTTAATACGCTTGTAGAAAATCACATTTTATTAATTCACTGCGATCATCTTTGGAGATCTTTTGGGCATACTATAATTTGATGACAAAACGAAGTAAACCACTGCGTTTTGTTATCAAATTCTAATATGCCTACTTTTATTCTTTCGATGATTTTGTTTTATGCAACGTCATCCTTAGCGAGGTCGTTGATGTTTGTGACGTCATACAAACCCGCGTGCGAAATGACGCGCTTTCATGGCTGCGTCCGTATTATTCCCGAGGTCTATTCCGTAGAATCGCCGAGGGTTCCCGATTGACTTTTCAGTGTACGGAAAAGTCCGAGCGATGTTCCGAATGCACCCAAGTAGGCACGAATCATATATTTTTTAACAAGAAGGGTAGACGGTATACTTTTCTGGATGTTTATGAAGAAGATATTGTTTAACAAAATTGCTCTAAATGACGGTAATGTAAGTTTTCCCATCTAATTTTTAGAAAATTACTCAATCTTACATCACCTCATACCGAATGAAACCAATTGTCAGCCCCCATAAGCTTTTTTCCTGTTTATTTATCGTCTCTACCGTAGCACATGCCCATGTGAGCGACGCCCCCCCCCCCCCCCCAGAAGACGGTGAGTTGTTACGGGGGATAGTGCAAGGATACATGACGAAACTACTGCTGAGACCGTCTGACGGGGCCTCGGTTTAACGTCTCACCCGAAAGAGAATTGGTTTGTTAGTTGCCAGTCCGGGTTTGAACACACACCGTCAAACTTCAATGGAGCTAATTGGGTTGACCCCATTTGCCCAGTCGGTAACGCGCCTTTAAAACTATTGAAATTCGATATCTTTGGTGGACTCCCGGCCAAACTAGATCTAATTGTCTTTCGGATAAGACGTTAAACCGATGCCCCTTGTGACGATGCTTTACATCGAGCACGTCATTAAGAACCATGACGGATCCCGGTAGTTGTTTCGTCATGTAAAGTATACTTGCACTATTCCCCGTAACAACTTATCGTGTTCTGCGGGCGTCGCTCATATGGTCTTATCATGAGATAAAGCGACGGAAAAACCAGGCTATAAGAGATTGGTACAGGTGTTTTAAAACTCTAAAGGCTGAAAGCACCGGATGCACTAATAGTAAATCGACATTTATTTCTAAAATGTATTTTATAAAACCTTTTCAAAGATCAGGAAAATCAGGTAATTAAGACTTAGATCAGCCTGTACATATAAACGCAGGCTGATTACTGTCTATACCACCTGCTAAAACAGGAATATTCCCGGTTCAGCATGACAAGGAGAATTAATATATGAGGATATTTATTGCACTGGCAATGCAGAAGGCCTCACAGGATTTTTATTGTCTCCAAATAAACACTTGAACACAAATTTATTTCCAGTGGCGAGATTCGTTCCATGCACGAAACCAGCCCAACATTTTTAACTGCTCTTGATTTGCTATTTAACGACTAAACGAGGGTTTATTTCGCCTGTTTTTACAAGTTTTATCTGTTCTGTGATTCAGAAACGGACCAAGAAATATTCAACTCTTGATCGAAGAACGGCTTGTCATCTGACGAAGACTCTAAGGGTATGAAGTTTTCTTTAATGCTTGTCGGTGGTTTATCGAGAAATAACGGTAGATTATCACATGATAAACTCACCGCAAAAGCAGTGAAATTATCAAAGACTTATACCCTGCTTTCGTGCATTTCATCCTATCTGACGTCATCTATGCGGGGCGAAATAAGTGACGTCACAATGAACGTTGCATAGCAATCACGCGCAAAATGACGCGCTTTACGAAAATATGTCATGGAAATTTCACATTTTGTCTCATTTTTGAATTAAAGAAATAGAATAATTGTTTGTTTTTCGTGTAAGATCGATTTATTTTTCATTTTGTGAACAACATAAGCTTTATTTTCACTCGTGGCTCCGCCACTCGTGAAAATATAGCTTTTGTTGTTCCCCCAATGAAATATAAACGATAATACACTGAAACAAACGATTATCCTCTATGTCATTATGAACACATGCATAGAGGTTATTAAACTTCTAATGAAGGCCAGAGAGTGACATCGGCCCGCAACCTTGAAATCCGCCCGAGGGCTATAGCCCGAGGCACATTTCAAGGTAAGGGCCTATATCACTCTCTGACCCTCATAAGTCGAATAATAACCTGTTTATTACATTCGTTTTTTCCTTTCTTTTTTTAAGGCGGGGGTGTCCTTATCCCTTAAAATTGTGCGAAACATGTAACGCCATTATGACGTCATTTTCGCGGTAGCGCGTTTCGTTTTGTATAACCTAATATCAAGAGCACGTTCTATTGCTATAGTTTAAGGTAACTGCGGACACATAGAGAGCCATTTTATATCAAAATTTTAAATTGTCTGCAAATCATGCCATATGCGATAAAACTGAACTTTTAAGTACCCGCTTTCATATTTCGGTCATTAAAAGGGATTACATAACGTAGAGTTGACGTCATGACGTCATCAAGGGGCCGACCCCTTTTTTAGGGACCGAATTCAGTAATTGTCCATTTTTTTCGGAAATAATGAACCGATTTTCATCCCGAAAACGCCATTTGCTTCGTATAAAGACGCCCGATGTTATGTTTTGATTGATATGAATATATAAGTGTAAGAAATACAATTAAGTGTAACGTTTTAAATGTAAATGCCTTCTGCGTTGCTGTTTTCGAGTACAGTTACTGGAAATATTACCTTTTTACTCGAAAATTTGTCCGATGACCTATGCTGAAATTCAGATATTTTGCTGCTAAACCATTCCGCTAAAGATCTTTGAAATAAAAACCATGTGTCATCGGGTTAGATCTTTTGTAAAATCCGATTCCGCTAAGATATTGCAAATCAAAGGATATTTCAACGTCGCGTCGCAATGTTCACAAAAACTGTCTTTTTAAACGGATGAAAAATTAAGCGAATTTTTGTTTTTCTTAAAATCACATTCAGATTTAATACTTCTGAAGCTTATATTTTACAATAGATCTGAATTTCAAGTGTTTTAGAAAACGTTATTGCACGGAGATTGGCTCCAAATAAACATAGTACCGATGGTTTTGGTGCGACGTCGACTTCGACGAAAATTTTACAACAACTTCACGAAATCGAATTTAATAGAAATTCTTACCCGATTACATATGATTTTTATTTGCTTAAAGAAAAGCATATTCCTTTCACTTCAAAATAACAAAAAAATCAGCATATGTCACCGGACAAAATTTTGAGAAATTTCTATTCATTTATAAAAAAAATCTTAAAATTCGCGAAATAGATAGCGTTTCGTGTCTGTTTTTCTATTTGAATGTGCAAAGAAATTAAACGACTAGCTGGGGCGTTCTTGGACTTTCTAAATGAAACTTCTTTTGTTTAAATCGGCCCATTTATTCAGAAAATATTTGCAAATACTGATTTTGGCGGGTCGAAAAGGGGCTGGCCCCTTAATGAAGTCATGACGTCAAATTAACGAGCTTCAGACCCTTTTTATAGCGTGTTAGCTAATGCCCGCATTTCAAATATAAATCTCAGCAATTATTGTGAGATTTTAAGAAAGTCGAAAATTAGACCATGTTATCTGTCCGCAGTTACCTTAAGAACGTTTTCTTGCCAACGGGGGGTTAATCGATATAATTATGTCCGCTGCTAAGGACGATACTGCCTTAACGAATGAACTGATATTGCGTTATTTTGTTACAATTTATAGTGACAGAATTTATAAATTAAAATATACCGAAACATACATTTCTGTACATGAACGCATATATTTTGATACATACAGATGTATAAATACTATCAAAAAACAACTACATAGTTATACACTTTTCATTAAAAAAATCTAACTGTCAAGTTTTTTTTTTATTTTATTCTATTTTATTTTATTTATTTATTTATTTATTTTTCAATACTATGTAATGAACATTTTTTAAGATTTTCAAATATATATTCAAAACATTCACAGTAAAAAAAATCTTAATGATGAAACGATAATATCTGAAAGATTAGTGTATCTCCTTAGAAATGTCATGAAATTATTTTGTGAAAAATACGAACATACATGTCAGTAGGATCTCATTATTCTAAACGCTCTCTTTAAAATGACAGCTCGCACATTTGTGCTACCTAGTGACTTGCATGAAGCAGTTTTTTTAAGAGTTCCGGTACCATCCGGGGATGTCACCAAATCTCGAGGTAAACTATAAATATGGAAGGTCTTCTGTCTAATACCAAACCATTCTGGCGTGTTAAGACGGATTCATCAAAAGCCAATTTCAAGATGAAATATCTGACTGTTGCTCTTGGGCTAAGCCTGCTCTTTGTCACCGGTAAGATTTTTTTGTTTTGATTTGTTAATTTCGATTATCTCGAAATACTTAGCAGGATTGTGGAATTCCCATGCTCACTTGTTCGACACGGGCTTCTCTAGTTGCGAACATTTTTATTTTCAAAAGCTACTTGTCCATAGACAAATATAAATCAGAGTAAATCTCAGCACGATCCTTAATAGTTATAAGACATATGAGCCGGTGCTAGACATTTTCGACTATTTCAAATGTGCGCAAAGCAAAGACTCTGGCCAGCCTGTGCATCTACACAGTCTGACCAACGTCTTCACTTTGCGATTTGTAGATAAACAAGGTCTCACATCTTCGCAAGCCAAGAGTTCTAGCTCCACTATGTTCCTTACGAACGTTCGTAAGGAACATAGTGGAGTTAGAACCCTTGGCTTGCGAAGATGAAGGTTTCAAAGTATCTGTAGACAATTAGGCTATCTTCTACATACACTATGTAACTGTCTGGGCTGCTAAATATTTGTACCTGAAGCAAGTGTCAAATTGTTGGAAATGTCATTCACAGGCTCATATATTATCCCCATGTTTATATTAAAGGGTAATAAGCATTTCTTTAAATGAAGGGAACGCTGATTTAGCAGACGGACTGTCAATAGACAAGTACATTGTTCATACCAGGACAAATCTTCAAATCGTACTCTTAAAACAGTCTTAGAATCAGCATTTTCTCCATTAAAATGATTGTTTTTGTACCTAAGGATAATTGATCTCATTATCCTTATGTTTCTATCAAAGGGTAGAAAACATTCATTTTAATGGAGAAAATGCCGGTAGTAGCATTTTCTTCATTAATGTTTAATCAATATTCAACTGTTTTGCGGACAAGATCATTTGCATGCTGGACAAGAAGGAATCCACCCTTTTCTTGTCGACGGACAAGTGGGAAAATTAGTTTCTCCACACCCTTGCATTGTATTTAGAAATTTCCATTTATGGCAAACTAGCATTTTTTGAAAAAGGACACTTTTTAAGACTTAAAATAAACTTTTTTAGACTAATGAAATATATAATATCGGTTTTATCGATATCAAATGCAATTCTTGTATTATTTATTTAAATTGGGTTTTTATTGCACGTAAATTTTCAGCAATAACTGCTACTTTTTAAATTTTAATATAAACTGATACTTTGTTTTAGTCCGATAGCCATAACAAATAAGCATTTTTATACACATTGTTGATGAGGGGTTTCTGACATTTCTCGTTAGAATAAGGAATGTGTAGAGAGCTGCGGCATTTCTTTTAAGTTTTAGAAGACCACAGGCGTTCTATCACTGATATCAGAACACAAAATTGATAGAATGTGCGTTATTCATGTGTCGAAAATTTCATTTTTTTTTTCTAAAATTTGTCTTTTTTCAGTGACTTTTGCTTTCGAGGGTACAGGCATTTGATTTCGTCTTTAGTACTTTCGGACACATGATTTTACAAAACAAATGTACAGTATAATAGCTGAATGACAACTCTTTCGAAAGTTCAAAGTTCACATTTCAAAATAACGCGAAAAATGTATGAAAAATGGAGATTTGTAAGATAGCCTCTGAGGACTTTTGGGTCTGTATACAAATTTACTATCATCACTGCAACTAAAGAAATAAAACGAATTTCCTGTAATTTTCTCTGTTTTTTTTTTTTTTTTTTTTCCAGATTTGCTTTGTTTTTCCGTCGATAAAACAATATATACGAGGGTTGTTCAAAAATTAAACGTCTCGATTTTCGACAACGTCGCTAGCGCCATGTAGGCCTACTGTGCACCGCCACCTAATACCCATATATTTTTGTTTGCGTGTGAAATGAATATACATCGTTGAAATGCTTCAGGTTTTGGCAAGCTTTAGCATATAAAGTGTCCTGTTAATATGATAGAATTTTTTTATATAGCGATAAATCAGTGATGATTTATTGACTCAAGCCGGATAAAAATTGAACATCCCTCGTATGTGCCCACTTCATTTAGTCTTTTATTGTTGTTGTTGTTGTTGTTGTAATTGTGTGGTGTTAGTTTTTACCAATATCTCAGTTTAATCTTGTTTTTTAGTTCTTGTTGTTGCTGCTGTTTTTTAAAATTGTTGTTGTTGTTGTTGTTGTTGTGAGATGTTAGTTTTTTGCCCAATTACTTAATTAAATCCTTTATTTTAATTATCGCACAGTGTATGGCAATACTTGTGAGTGTATCAAAATCCTAGATCAAGTATGTGGAGTTGATGGCAAAACATATAATAACCAATGTGAGCTCGAGTGCGCGTAAGTATACATAGCTGTCAGTTAGAAATATTATGAAATTGACATTCATTCCATTCAAAACCATTCTAAATCGCTCGCGCAACGCTCCAATTTATTCATTCAAATAAATTCACTCAGGCCACTAAGTAACGCTCCAAACCCATTCGAAAATATCCCTGAATCGTTCAAAATGTTTCACGGTATGTTCAAATCAACCAATTAAACAGCTACAGTTAACAACATCGGGAAATTGACAAGATGAATGAATTTTAAGTTATTTTAGAATGAAATTGAATGAGTGTGTGGTGCGAGTTTGCGTGAGTATAATGGGGGTGATCCAATATTGCAAGTTTGTAATTTGCGATATTTATTACTTACCTTTAATAGAATATGCATATAAGTTCTATAAACAGCTTTTGATTTCTTCAAGAGCCTATCAGACGCTAAGAATTGGATTTATGTCAGCGATGTTTATTTATTTTGAATGGCGTTGTTTATTCATGTTTATTTTTTTTTTAATTTAGAGTTTGGAGCGTTTTTGAATGGTTTGAGTGAGTGTTTGGATTGAAGGAATGAATTGAGCGCTGAGCGAGCGATTTGGAATGGTTTTGATCGAGATAAATGCCAATTTCACGATGTTGCTAACTTAAGTATTGATTTGGAAGTGACAGCAAAGACAAACAAATCACTAAATAGAAAAGTACACCGATTATTTTAAGGTTTGGAGTAATGATTTCGTTTTTGTACGAAAATAGCGATATTGTATTTCCTCAATTAAAATTCATTTAAAACCTGCACGACAAACACTTTAGAAGCCAATATCATTGCTGAAATAATTCAAAAATCAACCAACTTATCGATTTCACGCTGTTTCTAGATGCTTTTCTTTTAAGCATTAAGTTGTACCAAAATAGCGATATTGTATTTCCTCCATTGAAATTCATTTAAAACCTGCACGACAAACACTTTAGAAGCCAATATCATTCTAAAATAATTAAAATAATCAAGAAACTGATCGATTTCACGCTGTTTCTAGATGCTTTTCTTTTAAGTATTAAGCTTTTACTAAATACAAGCGGCTAAAATTCTATTTTCTCAGAGATCCATGCATGTTTAAATAACTATAATCAAAATATAAACTCAGCCTGCAAAAGAATAGAGGGCCACCAAAGGCAAGCTTCTCTTTGCCAAGAGATCCGCTGATCCAAATGTTGGTGGTCAATAATCGGCTTTGCAAAGATGGTATTCAAGTTTTGTATTTCATCTAATTTTAAGGTTCGTGTACAGCGTTTTTGAACCAATTTTAATGCTGCTTCTATTTACAAAAGAACAGTTTGCCCAGCTAAATAATATATCAAATTGAAGCTGAAGATGAGCACAACATAAGAGGCCCCATCTCATAACAGAATAGCCATGCCACCATGGAAAAGGGATATATTGCTAAAAACCATCAACTTCATATCGGCTGGATAAAATTTGCATAAATTTGATCAGAATGTAGACAAATGTACCTACTAATACTACTTCAACTTAAAACTCTTCAAGATAACTTCAAAATAAAACTCAGTCTCAAAAGGCTCGTTTGAAACAATCAATTTTCATTAATTTTGTCAACATACAAAGCAACCGGTTTGGTCTGTTTTTAAAATAAATGTTAGGTATGGTGCAACATCACACCAAAACATTGTAAAATATTTTCTGATATTTATTTTTCAAATTAATGTTTTTTGAATTCAATGATCTATAACAGAGACATATATGAGTATCATTTTTGAAATAGAAATTGATATATTGCTAAACAACCGTACAGGTAAATAAACTATTAATGTCCACTTATGTTGTGATAACACACAAAACTTTACATAGATCTACACGTTTACAAAAATAGAATGGCATATATGACATATGCGTCTATGAAATAAGTCAAAATGCATTGCTTGTATAACTACGCTTTGGGTCCTCATTTTATACCAACGATCGCCGTAGTACCTGGAAAGTACTTAAGACTGTGATTTTTAAAATTTGAGCCAACCGTCATGCAGTTGCCTGTAAAAAATGGCCCTTTTCCACAATGTTTTGGCCCTACTGCTATAGCAGTCTACTGCTTTAGCTATGGCAGTCTTATGTTGTATTACTGATTGTGCTCTTAAATAGCTTCATTTTTATATATAATATACCTGGACATACTGCTTTTTCTTCGCCAATGAAGTGCTCTTAATGTTGGGTCTCAAACACTTTCATGGACCTTATGAAAGATGATAAATTTAAGCATACTAAATACATGTACACATACCCAATGAGTCTTAATTGAACGCTAGAAAGCGCAAACCTTTTTTACAGAAAAGTACGTAGATCTTTTTGAAGGGAGGAAATGAAACATCGATAATTTCGTCCGTTTCAAAACTCGTTCATCTCACTCGTTCAATTGTAATCGTTAGTTTGCCAATGATAAACAGGTAATACATAATAGTCAAACAACAATACGACTTGTTGTCGGTATCTTGTCTGCACAGTAACGAGCAAAGACTAAAACACATGGTTTCTTTCGCCAGTCTTTGAAAGTCATGTGGAAAATTGTTCAGACATTCTATTGATAGCGCAACGCCTACTTTTATTGGCTTTTCTTTGTTAACCGAATTTCGGCTGATTACATTCTTACGTAACGTTGACGTCAGCGAAAAATCATAGGATTTAAAACGGTGTATAATTATGGACTGAAAAGATCACCAAATTATTGTGCATCAGACCAACCAGGACGCTTTAACTAATCAGGCGGTGCTACGTCATACAAACGTGGAACCAAACAGTCAAAAGATCAATCTAAAAGAGAGAACTCAGTTTCGAGAGGTTCCAATTATTCGGGGTTCAGTGTGTAATTGTTCGACTTACTTTTGAATGGATCATTAGTTGAAAAAAAATTCACGTAAACTCACAAAATGACATTACAGCGAGGCCACGCCCTGCAGGGGGGAAAATAACGTAGAATATTGAATTCAAATAAAACGATCTACATTTTCGCCTTTTTGTTTTATTATATTTGATTTTTTTTTATAGTAATCTATATGTGATCTGTCATGCGAAAAGGCACAACCTGGGGAGTGCGTAAAGTGTCAACCCTTGTCAAACTGCGCGATCTGCGCAGACTGACCAGGGTAGAAACTTTTCACGAATCTTAAATTTTCTGAATCTAGAATGATTGTTCTACCTTTCTATGCAATTATTTCCACAATACGCCTTCTGGTTGATCTATGATGGATCAAATCCTTTTTTCAAACTGTTTATATAAGAAGGTCCATGATGGTCCCTTTTGTGTGTGTATATCCATTTATTTATCGTCGCTACCGTAGCACATGCCCATATGAGCGACGCCCCTAGTGCAAGGATACATGACGAAACTACTGCTGAGATCCGCCATGGTTCTTTAACGTGCTCGGTGTAAAGCACCGTCTCATGAGGCCTCGGTTTAACGTCTCGTCCGAAAGACAATTAATTTTGTTAGTGTACCAGCCCGGGAATCGAACCCACACCGTCGAACTTCAATGGTTTTGAAGTCCGGTGCTCTACCAACTGAGCTAATCGGGCTGGTGATGGTCCCTTTTCGCGTTACAGGTAATATATGTGAAAAAAATGTTCATTTGTTTATTTTTGTTGTAGAAATGTTGCTCAGAACCATACCGGCCCTTGTGGAACAACTGCTCAACAATTCGTTGAACCCCACACAGACAAATATCTTCCTCCTCTGCGAAAATAAACCGGGATTTGAACCTTCACCAGACGGAATCGACATGTGTTTGCTTTTTATTTATCTTTTGATTTTTCCTTTCTTATATTAGACGTTCAGTAATGATCCACTCAGTTGATAACAACATTGTCCAACTTAAGAAAAATCAATATAGTCAATCTTGCTCGAGCGACCCCACGTCTATTAAGCGACCATATTTATTTAGCGACCGCTTTCAAAATCCCCTTCTTTAAATCAAAATGTATTAAAAAGTAGGTATTGTTGGTCAAGAAATAATTGAAAATGAATCCTGTTTTGTTAAAACCCACCAGAATCGTCTCAATGAGACGATTCTTTTGAGTTTTAACAACATAGGGTTTTTAATGTATGTTTCTTATTTGTAAAAGAAATTTGATTAAGCGGTCAATTTCCCAAACGACCACTTTTTTGTGTTCCTGTAAGTGGTCGCTTAAAACAAGTTTTACTGTATTTGGAGAATCTTACGTCCGTGTATTCCTCTACGGATAATTAACGGAGCTTAAATAATCGTGGTCAAAGAGGAAAATGCTAATGCCAGCATTTTCTTCTTTGACCGCAATTATTTTAAAATAAACATACTGTTCTTGCGATATGTTAGCGTTACGGATCAACCTTCTTCATATTTCAGAGAATATTAATGAGTATCAGAAGTTGTTTATGGCAATTTGAATCGAATAGTTTTGCATGTAATTTATGGTAAGCGTGACAGATGGTCGTTTCTACCCTCTCATATACCTTTTATCATCGAGTTGATATAGAAGAGAAATTGAACGATTTTCCTTATTCAATCTTTTCTTTCCATAAAAGCCCCTCTGTTTAATAATTTGATTTAAATGCGCATACTTTTGGAATGCACAAAATGAACGAAATTCTCCTTATGAAATCTATTCTTTCCACAAAGCCGATCTGTTTATGAATTTGATTAAATTGCGCACACTTTTGGAATGTAAAAAATTGATCGAGTTTCTCATTATGAAATCTATTCTTTCCACAAAGCCCCTCTGTTTATGAATTTGATTAAAATGTGCACACTTTTCGCATTTTTAAGAAAATAGAAAGAACTTTGATCAAAATTGAAATTTACTACATGTTCATACCGGAATTCTTTGTACTACTATTACATTCTTTGTATTCAACAAAATAAATGATAATAAGCATATCAAAACTGAGTCGGTTCTTTATTCCGTACGATTTTGACTTGGTCAGGAATAGATACACCGTTTCGTTCCGTAACCATTTCGTACCATACAATAATATTACTATTTTGTAACATAGGTGAAACCTTCAAACTAAATCGGTTATAAATTATAGTTAAAATCTCGACGCAAAACGCAAGTTAACTTTTTTTATGGGAGTTTTGTAACAGTCCCTTTTCTTGTGTCGGATTACACATACGTTAATAGTTTGTGAAAAATATAATCATAAATTTCATTCAATCTAGCCCACAATAAGGAAAATTATTTGACCCAGTTATACATTCAACAAGTTTACATGCATGTAACGAATAAGAGTCAGATCCGACTGTACAGTACAGTCTGATCAGAGTCTTCACTTGTGCACTCAAACTATATCTTTACTGTCTCAAAGTTTTTGTTAACATCATAGGCATAACTGGGATTTTGAAATTTGTATGCACTCAGAAGGCAACCACTAAAGAATATATAGAATAAAGGCGATATGTGGACTGTGGCAAAAGATAAAGGCTTTCCATCCGCTATCCCCTTTTAGTGATTTGAGCGTTGGTAAAATATCAAAACATCGTGACTACAGCTTATTCAAGCTGTAGTTACGATGTTTTGATCATCCAGCAACGATATTTTTCGAAAGAGGATTTAGTTGTATTACGCCACGCGTAATGTGCGTAATGATAGTTACTCCATTGCACAACCGTAGGTGTGTAGATGCCACGGCTGCCCAAATGTCTGTCCATCGCGCAAAAATGAAATTGTTGGAAATGGCATGCACAGGCTCATTAGCGACAATTGTCTCCCATAACTGGATGGATAATCGTTGACAAAATGGGTTATGTAGTTGAAGACTCGGTGAAGATGTATTTCGAGATGCATTTGGAAGCTCGAAAACGATGTATTTGATGGCTCGATAAAGCTCGGTACAGTTGTTTTTTGAAGTCTCGGTAACTGTATTCGGAGTCTAGGTAATGGTGTATTTGGAAGCTCTTTAGAAAAGAAATTAAACAAAAACTTCGGCGAGCTTTGATTTTGCACTATTTTATTGTGCATCCCACAGAATATGATAAATTCTTCTGAAATCGAATTGATATTCATTCTTGTGCTTTATCTTGCAGTGAAAGCACATTTTTATCAAAAGTTTACACTGTGGAATAACGTTTCATGACCTATAAATAACGAAATCCAACAACTATAGATCTTGCGGAAAGGAAAATATCCACAAAATAAATTCTAATTTATCCGCATATGTGCTCTCTTTCAAGCATCAATAGATATTGCAGGCCGTAATTGAAACTTTTGCACTGACGTTACTGGCCACTCAATGTAGTGATTTCTGACGTTGACGCAGGTCTGACGTATGTATAAAAACGAATGGTTTGTTCGCAAATGGTTTGTAGTACCTAAAGTGAAAATCGACAAGGGTCAAATCTACACTTTACGTGCTCAATGCAAGTGTCAGGTACTCATAACTTTATCCAAATCGGATCGGATACCTAATTTCTATAGAGTATAATATAAATAATTATATGTGAACCGTCATGCGAAAAGGGACCGTCTGGGTATTGCGTAAAGTGACGACCCTAGTCAGACTGAGCAGATTGCGCAGCCTGACTAGGGTTA
The DNA here is from genome assembly GCA_948146395.1 of Fragum whitleyi. Taxonomy (NCBI): domain Eukaryota; kingdom Metazoa; phylum Mollusca; class Bivalvia; order Cardiida; family Cardiidae; genus Fragum; species Fragum whitleyi. Next base: position 39,460,332 of record OX411544.1, read on the forward strand.
TCACTTTGAGCATTTTGTTGATGTTATGAGTCTTGAATGACCAATTAACCTTCCCGTACACTTATTTTTGCAACCTTTTGCTGACCTCTACTGGAATCAATCTTTATTCAAACATTTATTTTACGGAGTTCCCAGATGGCCCCATCTCTCGTGACGGGTCACATATCTTTTTTGCTCGGTAGCTTTCCCTTACCTCTGTTAAAAACAAAACAGTCTTTAAATGATCAAAAAAATGAACAAAATCCCTTAATCACGCCATTTTCAAAACGCATCATTGTCTGACGGTGATAAGTCTTAAAAAAGGAAATTGAACTAAGGTGGACACTAATCTTTGGAAAAACTATCAAAATCTGACTGGATTGTTCTTACGCATTAACACTATTGGACGTAGAAACGTATTCCAAAAAATAAGTTATAACGAACTAGGCTAATATAATGACCTTGCTTATCGTTTTGTCCTGACTTATCACCTTTTTTAAAGGAGCGTATCTTGTCTACATAAATGAAGAATATGGTAGACCCATCTCACAATTAGCTAAGCCCTTTTCTAGACGGTATTCCATAAAAAAAACACTTTAGTTTCGAAATTCTGCATTTTTAGCTGTGTCGTTGACAAAAGAGTCATTCCTTGTTGGTTAAGTAGACGTCAACACAAAAACGTAAAAAAATGAATGCGTTTTATCATTGGTGATTGGTAAACTGCATCTACGCGATAGCTGTGTCAATATTGTGCGCCTGGTAGAGCTTAATTCGGTTATACTGCCGCGTTCAGGATGATAAAATTGTGCAATTTGTTGGTAAATTATCCCCATTGCAAGTGCAAGTCCAAAGAGGGGTTTAATTTGCAAATATTTGCATCGTTTTGTTATCCTGAAAGCAGGATATATTTTGTCTAAAATTTCTATTAGAAAAACATATAGGTAAAAATGCACATATCGCGTTGTAAATATATAGACAACCATTGACGTTCTTCTTGGAAGTCCGTTAAACGATTACTTAACCCTTTACTGTTTAATCCCTGCTTTTTACGTGCCTGTAATTTCATGATTGAGAAAACATTGTGAAAAAAGAAGAAATTGCCTCTGACAAGAAATTTCTTCTTTTTCCACACTATTTTCTACCCTACTGAATGGTCATTTTTCAAATTAAATCCACTTTTAATTTTCATCTGCAAAACCTTTGTTTGGACAGGTCCAAAAAATTTGTAAAACAGGAAAGGGTTAAAAAATAGATTGATTCAGCAGATGACACCTAGAAGTAGAATATCAGAAAAAATTATATAGGAAGGAAGAATGCTCATTCTAGATTCAGAAAATTGACTCAGAAAAAAATGCAGCACATGGAATAACGTATTTCATTTTAGTACTTCGTTGTCAAAGGAAAACGGTAATTTATTAAATTAATTTAGAATATTTGTTGAAGACTTGAAAGATATGACCAGTTATCATGGATTACTCGAGTACCCGAACAAAATATCGGGTTCTCGGGTACAAACATATTACTCGTACAAGCTCTAATTTTATGATGCCATACTTTCATGACGACGATACAAACTGATAACGACAACATCTCAAACGAAGGCGTTATTTTCTCAAGTTCTTTCTTTTATGATTGAATCATCAATATGAAAGTCGCATTTTTCGTTCTTGGACTATTCTTAATTCTTGAAACAGGTATTATGTGATTTTCAGTGTGGCTTGAAATATAGCATCGTTTATCTTATAACTATACAAATATCCGTGTAATGACATCCCGTATGATATTTTAATGATATCACATGGATATTTTTAGAACAATGACATAAGGCAGCTATTTTTAGAAACTTGAACTTCTGTTAGAAACATCGACGAAAACAAGACAAATAGAGGTTATGAGATAAATATAATATTTACTACGTGTATTGTATGCAAAAATATCTAACTCGGTTGTGGGAATTGATAATTGTCTCGAAAGAGCCTCTACAATTACCAATTCCCTAATCTCGTTAGATATATAAATTTTTTTCATACAAAACACTAAGTACGTTTTATATATTTCAAGAGAAATTTATTTAAGGTAACTGCGGACAGATAACATAGTCGAATTTTCGACTTTCTTAAAATCTCACAAAAATTTCTGAGATTTGTATTTGAAGTGCAAGAATTAGCGAACGCGCAATGAAAGGGGTCTGAAGCTCGTTCATTTGACGTCGTGACGTCATTAAGGGGCCAACCCCTTTTCGACCCGCCAAAATCAATATTTGCAAATATTTTCTGTATTAATCGGCCGATTTTCACGAAAAAAGTTTCATTTTGAAAGTCCAAGAACGCCCGAGCTATACGTTTAATTTCTGTGCACATTCAAATATAAAAATAGTTCAGAAACGCTAACTTTTTCGCGAATTTTAAGATTTGACGTTCCTTTTTTCATTTCATTTTTTGTAAATAAGTAGAAATTTCTCAAAATTTCGTCCGGTGACCTATGCTGATTTTTTATTATTTTGTAGCGAAAAGAATATGCTTTGCATTAATCAAATAATAATGATATGTCTTCGGATTAGATTTCTTATCAAATTCGTTTTTGTGAAGTTTTTGGAATGATTTTCGTCGGATTCGACTTCGCACTAGAACCATCTGCACTATGCTTATTTGGCGCCAATCTCCGTGCAATAACGCATTCTAAAATATTTGAAATTTAGGTTTATCGTAAAATATAGGGTTCAAAAGTATTAAATCTGAATGCAATTTTAAGAAATAAAAAAATCACTTAAGTTTTATCCATTTAAAAAGACAGCTTTTGTAAACATTAGACGCGACGTTGAAATATCCTCTGATTTGCGTTATCTTCGCGGAATCGAATTTTACAAAAAATCTAACCCGAAGGCACATGTTTTTTATTTCAAAAATCTTCAGCGGAATGGTTTGGCAGCAACATATCAAAATTTCAGCATAGGTCACCGGACAAATTTTCGAGAAAAAAAGGCAATATCTTCAGTGACTGTACTCAAAAATAGCAACGCAGAAGGCATTAACATTTAATAGGTTACACTTAATTGTATCTCTTAAACTTATATCCTCATATCAATAGAACATAAGATCCGGCGTCTTCAAACGAAGCAAATGGCGTTTTCGGGATGAAAATCGGTTTATTATTTCCGAAAAAATTGACAATTACTTATTTTGTCCCCAAAAAAGGGGTCGGCCCCTTGATGACGTCATGACGTCAACATAACGCTATGAAATTCCTTTTTATGACCGAAATATGAAAGCGGGTACTTCAAAGTATAGTTTTATCGCATTCGGAATGATTTGCAGACAATTTAAAATTTGGACCTAAAATGGCCCTCTATGTGTCCGCAGTTACCTTAATATTTCAAATATATTTCGTTGCAGTTACGCCCTTGTAGAGCGCCTCAGATACTCAACGAGTTCCTGTTGCTCTAGTCATTTTTAATAGTTCTGGGGTTTGGGTGTTTATTAGGACTTTTTTATACGATTCTTTTTCTTAAAATGCAGCACTAGGATGTCCCTGTAATGAAGTATATTGGCCGGTCTGTGGGTTGGACGGCAAAACATACGACAACTATTGTCTAATGGAATGCAAGTAAGTAGTTTCATTTTTACTTCTTTCACGATCTATGCCGCGATTTTCATTTGTTAGTATATGTCGGTTTCATTGACCTTAAATTTACCTCATTATTTAGATAGATAGAAAGTGAAAAATACCCCTTGCCTTTGCATGTGCTGTCATAAGAATAAATAATAATCGGCATTGAATTTAGAAATAAAGTGATTGATTTTTAAGCAATTTTCCATGGTCAAGTTGAGGTAAAAATAATCAGGCTGTTACAAATTTCCATTAGTGAAGAACACGTACATACTTCTACACTTAGAATATTTGAGAAATCCGATATCTTTATAGAGAAGAACATCAAAGTAGTCGAAAATGATTTTAATATCGACGTTTATATTGAAAAAGTTGGTTTTGCCAGTGAAATTACCAAATATCTTATATCAAGCTTTTTTTTTTTTTAATTTCCACGTATTTAAAATAAGGCGGAGCACAATGAACAAATGACGTTATGACGTTGCATAGCATTCACACGCACAATGAAACATTTTAAAATGTTCTACAATATTCGCTTTTGATTACATTTTTTTTTTTCATTATAGAAATAGAATAATCTAGTTTGTTTTCGTGCAAAATCTACAAATATTTCATTTCGTGAACAACAAAAGCTTAAGTTTCACCGGTGATAATATAACCTTTGTTGATCACCCAATCAAATCTCTATAGATGTTACACTGAAACTTGTGTCAATCCTTTATCTTACTTTTACATTACTTAAGATTAAACCGTTTTGAGAAAAGATATTGAACACTGTCAGTTCTTTGACGATTATTAGCACTCCTGTAGATGTCCAATTAAGGGAAGGGGTAACGCCAATACAAAAAAGGTTGTTTCCAAATGAAACCCTATACTGTGGGCACTTATTGGAATAGTCTCATTGAGACTATTTAAATGAGTACCCACAATATAGGGCTTATGACAGTAAAGGAAAGTATTTTATTCCGAAATCCATTTTACCGCCTACATTTTTGTTGCTCTGCGTTGAGTGTTTTCTCTTTGCTTTCATTTTGTAGTGATGTTAAACTCGACCACACTGGTGAATGTTTACTTCTACATAACGCCTTGCCTGAACAACCAGTGAAAGCCTACACGGACAAGTATCTTCCGCCTTCTACCCAAAAAGAGTAAATAAAGAATCGAATATGCATGTCACTTAAAAGAACAGATTTTTATTCTACCTTTGAAAGTTGATGCGGGTCTATAGATTTTCTTTTTATGATTTCGATTTAATTGTCTTTAGACAAAATATTACAATCACACAATACTTGTCTAGCAATTTCTTTAAAGAATTGCTCTTTCATGATAATTAACCCTATATTGTTAGAGCCTGGAATTTACATAAAGATTAAGCACAAAAATCTTTTACTTCTTCTACTCATAAGCTAAAAAGTCATAGAGTTTTCATATTTGACACCAAACATAGTTAAATACCTATAGTCGTTAGACAGTTATATTTAGATACCTATCGTTGTAGTCTATAGCGGGCGCATATTGACTTGAACCTGACCTTTATGCAGAATAAATAATTAGGCACATGAATAAATTCCGAAGATACTTTGGCACGTGACGTGCAAGCATGGACATTCCGTTATATTGCACAAATAACAGGTATGCGTGGAGTTAGTAGTTTACCTATATACGGGGCGCCTAGTCATGTAGCAGACGATTCGATTTCAAATACAATTATTGCGACTGAGAGAGTGATTCCCATTCAAAACACATAAATTTCATTTAAAGAAATTTGAAGATTTGTATTTTTCTCACCCGCTTCTTAAGATTTTTAAATAAGAAACTCAATTTATGTATTGATTCACTAGCTCGTGAGGGTGACCAAATATCGCCGTTACTGTGGACAGCATGAGCGATCACGGGTTAACAGAGCTAACACGTGCACTCCAACTTTACGTTTGGATTCCGCAGGTAAGTCGTGTTTAGCCGAGGAGAAACGGCCGATATTTAATTTATTTAAATCACAAAGGCCAGGTTTAGGTCAATATGCTTCGACTATACCGAATACAATGTAATTCAAATCAGTGCACTATCTTGAAAATGAGCGCTGTGTTGTGGGATCCCAGATTTCACTCAAAGCACAAAAATCTTCTACCCCCTGACAAAAAGACATTCACCTTTCATATTTAGCATGAGACACTTGCCTAAGACCTTGTATCAAAAATGTTTTAACTAATTGGACCAAATTGAATAGTAACCATGTGCTAGAGGGTTCCGTATCAAAAACATACATGTATATAGAAATGATGAACAAAATCTTTATAGGTCTTCTGCTCCTAAATCTATTAGATCAAAGCTTTTCATATTTGACATAACACATGATTCTTAGGCCATTTAGCAGAAAAAAAAGAAGATACAAATTATTGAGACAACTTGGAAAGAAGCCCTGTGTTTTTTTCATGATTTTACATAGAAATAAAGAAGGGGCACCAAAAACATTTCCTTTCTAAACAAAAAGCTTACATCATTCAAATTTGCTTGAATAACTGCTGCATGGCCCCAATCTAAATACTGTTGGTTTTTTTTTTCAGATCAAAATTAAGCCTGTGTTGTCGGAATTCTTTGCCATAGACAGATTTTAGGAAAGGAATCTTCATTTTTTCTTCTCAGTGATGCCTCATGTTTTCATTTTCTGCTATAACATTGATCTATTTTTTTTCGGCTAAAATGATTGAAGTCTAACCATAAAATCGAAATAAGTCCTGTGTTTTAGGACCACACATAAGATAGAGTTGATAGAAGAGAGACTTTTGAAAAAGGTCTCTTTCTTAACCATTAGACATATAATTTTTAAATTTTGTGTTTGGTCTCACATTTATTTACCAAAACGATTCACAGTATCTACCATTCTTATATTGGATGTTAGAGCCCTTTGCAATGTTATATATCCAATAAAAGTTAAAGAGAAATTGCGGAACGACTTCAAAACTTGGAACTCATAATTAGGAGAGCGAGTACCTTAAAATATCAATGTTATCTGGTCGAAGTTGGGAGAATTTATCATAATGAGGCTTTGCCGAGTCATGATAATTTCTCACAGCCGAGACCAGATAACATTGATATTTTAAGACACTTAGATGTTATTCTATTTATCATTTAATCATTTTTATAATGATATCAGGCAGGTGATATCAGGTCAATACAGGCTTTATTGCATGATAAAGGACAACCGTTGTCTTCTTTTTTCAAACAAATTAATAAAGATGGCAGGATGACAAAGGTACTTTCGACGAATTCGACGAATAGCAGGATCTACTCGTACATGTAAAGGCCAATGTACAAGTCCGTTGTTTGTCCTTAAGATCGATCCTAAGAGATTGAATTACAAGAGCTTTCCTCTTCTGAACAGGGTCCGCAACTTACGAACGTGGCTCTGAAAAGACAATAATTGTAATTCTCCCATTAGCCAAGCTGCATTTATAAACAATTATTATAAATATGATATCTTCTTTAAACGACTTTTCAGTGTTTTTCGTAACTTCATTATTCGTTCATGTGACCACGTGTCACGTGATTAGGAGCATCTGAGAACTCCGAAGAAATAGATAATTATGTAAAAATTATTTGTGCCAGCAGAGGTCAGCTGGATGTCGCGTTTCAAATATTCTGATACGTTTTAGATTCGGGAAATAAGGCTGACTAGAGTCGAGACTTGACGCACAACAACCAAGATGGTCCCTTTTCACCTGACGAGTCATATTTATTTAGAGCAGTTCTATGGACCTTAATTGACGTTTAATAATGTTAGTTAAGTCTTTAAGGTTTTTGAATAAAAATGTGTGTGCGCAAAAAGAACAGTAATATTAAAGATATTTAAAAAAAATCGTGTTCCGTGAAATAGCTCCAAAGTAGATCAATCAGGGTGTTTTATTTCATTTGTCGAAATGTAAGAAATGATGCTATACGATTACATTGGAGAAACCACAACCCAATAGCATCGTGAAAGTGACAAGCTTTGGGTCGATTTCGGAATGAAATTGAATGAGTGTGTCGAGTGAGTTTTTATTAAAATTAAAGGAAGTTTATCCAATATCGCTAATTTTGTTCAAGATGAACAAAATTGGCGATATTCATTACTCCCTTTATTAAAATATGTATACAAGTCCTATAAATAGCTTTTCATGTCTTCACGGATAAATTATACATGTATGCTCATAAAATGCAATTAAGTCCGCGTAATCATGGAGTATTTCTAGTGATCTTATCATTTCAGTAAGTTTGGAGTGTGAATGATTTGAATGACTGTTTTGAATGAATAACTGGAGTGCTGATTGAGCGCTTAAGATTGGTTTTGATTGGAATGATTGTCATTTTCACGATTTTTTTACTGTGGTTTATATTTTGATCGAAAGCCGACAATATGACTAGGAGGGGGAGGGGGGAGGGTAGAAGAGTATTTCAATCACCATTGTTTATCTTAGTGTACATACGATTTAGTCGAGAAGCCAGACAACATAAACGAAAAAGATTCTGTTAGATGAAACCGAAAAGTCACACTCACTTTCAAGAAACCCCATTGGACAACGCGCGAATGTGTCTCAATCAGATTTTCTGTTATATAGGTTATTATATAAGTATGTTTAAGTTAGTTTATACTAATTTGTTTTAGTTCGATTGCGACGAAAGCTTAAGCTTATTGAATCGCTCTCGAACACTCAATCCTGGTGTTTTCACGTCCCCGTTTAAGTTTAAGTTTAAGTTATGCATAGTAGTTTATATGACAAAATGGGGTTTTGAAACAGTAACTTTGCGACAGACCCGTTGCAAAATTGACCCGTTCAAAAGACTGCCCTGCGTTCAGGATCACAAAACAGGGCAAACACTTATCCAATTATACCCCGCTTTGCACGTGCACTTGCGTACAAAGCGGGTTATAACTGGCAAATTGTTTGCACCGTTTGGTCATCCTGAACGCAGGGTCGGCTTTATTCACAGTAACGAGACCAAACCTTGTTATTTTGTTTGTAGCTGTTTGTTGCTGTTGTTGTGATGGTGGTGGTTTTGCTGTTGTTGAAACGGGTTTGCTTTTTTTAATGTTCATCATTCGAGACAATTTAAAAAATATCAGCGTGCCCTTTACAGAGCAATGCGCAATTATTTGGATAAGTGATAAATACCGTCACCTCCACAGACACTTTCAAGTATATTTTGGCAAAAACATGGAGCATCGTCACCATAGGCTATATGAAAAAGCGAAACCATCAACATCAATTTTTATTTAGACAATTTTATCTTATTACTTTACAAATATCCGTGTGATAACATCCCATATGATATTTTTATGATATCACATGTACATTTTTTAAAAAAATAACATAATGCAGTTGTTTTTAGAAACTTGTATTTATTGAAGACAGTCTGACGGCCTTCCTTTACCACGATACAATTTTGAGTCTTGTAGTACTTCCGTTATTGAGACAAAATAATCTCAATTTTCAGCAGGACAACGCAACGCCCACGTGGCCAGGACTGGTCACCATACTGGGGCAGACCCCTTTTTAGGGACAAGACTAAGTAATTGTCCATTTTTCTGAAATAATTAACCGATTTTTGCTCCGAAACGGCTTTTGCTTCGTAAGAAGACGCCCAGTGTTGTGCTTTGATTAATATGAAGATATAAGTGCAAGCAGAACAATAAGCATCTTGTCGAACCAAGGGTTACGAACGTGTTACTTATCTAGGTATTCTGCGTTATAAATGACCTGGCAGATGAACAATGAGGTGTAATCTATCAAATATTAATGCCTTTTGCATTGATGTTTTAGAGTTCATTTTTTGAAAATATTTGCTTTTTTCTCGAAAATTTTTTCCGCTGACCTATGCTTAAATTTAGAAATGTCGCGGCCATTAGATTCCGCTAAAAATGTTGAAATAAAAACCATGTGTCTTTAGTTTAATTTTTTGTAAAACTCGATTCCGCAAAGACAAGGCAAATCAAAGGATATTTCAAGGTCGCGTCAAATGTTCACAAAAGCTGTCTTTTTAAACAGATGAAAATAATGGTTACTTTTGTTTTTATGTAAATCACATTTAGATTTAATACTTCTGAAGTGAATATTTTACAATAGAAATTCTTTTCATTTTTTAGAATACAGTCTAACCTGTCTTAAGCAAGCGGTCAAGGGATATGCCAAAATTGCTTGCTTAAGACAGGTGCTTGCTTAATACAGGTCAACCTGATTTCAGGGGCAGGAGGGGGATGGTAAATGGTACATCATCATAGTTTTGATCAAGGAAAAGGCACAGAGAAGGAAAAACAAATTTTGATTATATTCATAAAAGATTTAAATCTTATTTCTCCAATAAACGGTGACATTTATCTTAAGATTGTGAAAAAATGTCTTCTTTTTTCTAAATCTCCATTGACCAATTAAAGCAAAAGCCAAAATAATATTATGAATCTACTCAATCATCGGAAGGCAATTCCACAAATTTATCACCAATTACATCCAAAAGCAAAAGCCCTCTCTGAAACAAAATCTATAATTGCCAATCAAAAAATTTGGAAGGAATCAGTCCTCATCAAGCAATCAACTTTCTTTACCCATTATAGACCTCAAAAACTGCATTTTTCCCCAAATGTTTTTGGCTGAATTAAATACGAAAGCCAACTTTTGAATAAAGTATTTACAGTACTTTCGATCTCTACTCGACTAAAAAATAAATTAATAAAAATCTGAACCAAATTTCTTAAAATGGTTTGTGTAGAATGTCAATTTTATCAATATTAATTGTTTTCAAAGAAACTTCAATGTTTGTCACCACCTGTTAACGCGTGTCTTTGTGTATGTATAATTGATTTATGACACTTGAATAGATAACTCGAAAAAACAAAAGTTGACTGTAAGAATCACGAATCCGTGAAAATCACTATAGTCTTTCGACTGGCGAAAATCTTAAATTGGCCGCAGGTATGACTGTGATAATTGCTCTTTCCCCTTTGAGTGGCCGCAAAACTCAGGTTTTATGAATGATGGGACATGAATTTAACGGCCGTTGCGTGCGTTGCACAGGTGCTTGTTGAATACAGGTAAAATTAAGAGTATATCAGTTCGGGGGGACAATGAACTGCACGTTAAAGACAGGTGCACGCTGAATAGAGGTGGCCGGAAGACCAGGTTTGACTGTACATTATTGCACGATGATTAGCGTCGAAGTAAGCATAGTAACAATGCTTTTAGTGCGAATTCGAATTCGACGAAAAATGTTGCAACAACTTCACAAAATCGAAATCAATGAAAAATCTAACCAGAAGACATATCATTTTTATTTGATAAATGTAAAGCATATTCATTTCGCAAAACAACAAAAACTGATTATAGGTCACCGGACAAAATTTTTAGGAATTTCTAATATTTACACAAAATGAAATGAAAAAGGAACGTCAAATTTTACAAAAATCGCGATATATATACATATGCCTAGAGCACAGAGGGACCTTAATCCTACAATTATATACAGACTTTCTAAACGAAACTTTTTCCGTAAAAATTGGCTGATTAATTTAGAAACTTAGATCGAGTCAATCTGGATCGAAATAAATTGTCCAAAACACCAGTCATATTTGCTAAATTTTGTTTACCGACCACCTAACTCAAATCAGTCTTAGATAGATATGTTTGCTAAACAGATTGAACAAGTCGATATATTAAATCAAGAGTATCACATTTTGGGAGATTTTAATATAAGATTTGAGGAGAAAAAATACAATGGGATGTTTGAAAATAAAAAATGGTCCGATCTTATTTCAAATTTCGATTTGCAGCAACTCATCAAAACCCCTACTAGAGTTACAAATAAAAGTAAAAGTATCATCGATCATATTTATACGAATTGTTCGAGAAACGCGTGTGGAGTATTTGTTTCACCTTTGTCGATAAGTGACCACAGCCCAATATGCTTTACTCGCACATCGAAAACTCCAGTGACAAAACCGGTTAATCTCAGCCATGAGTTATTAGAATATAGGTGTTTCAAACATTTTGATAGCAAAAGATTTATCGGCGACTTTTCGAATTCCGGAATAGAGCATATTGAAAAAATATCAAATCCGAACGAAGCCCTTGCTGAATTTTACCATAAACTTAACTCTGTTTTGACAGTTCATGCACCCATGAAACAAAAGCGTATTAAACGAACGCATCAACCACATTGGTTAAACAAAGATATTAAAGACTTGATGAATGAAAGAGATAGAGCACATAAACGCGGTAATCATGTGGAATATAAATTACTTCGTAATAAAGTTAACAATCTGATTAAAAAAAGTAAGAAAAATTATTTCAATAGCGCTGTACAGGATAGTCAAAATTCAAAGATATTATGGAGGAACCTGAAGGATATATCGCATCTTGGTAATTCAAATGATATTGCACTACCTCAAAAAATAACTAATCATGGTTCTGAAATAAAGGGTAATCTTAACATAATCAATGAATTGAATAATCATTTTGTAAATGTCTCCGACAT